>OY720601.1:1200000-1800000 GCA_963151315.1 Nymphalis c-album
AGATTAGCAAATCGCTGTTTGTTCGTCATGATGCTTATATAAGACATGTGCTTCCTTAGGGTGACTCTGGCAGTCCGCTGATGCGCGCTGACCGGCAACAGCAAATCGGAGTAGTGTCGTGGGGTCTGCCGTGTGCGCGCGGCGCTCCAGACATGTTCGTGCGCATCAGCGCCTACCGCAACTGGATTCAACAGAACACAAGATAAACGTCGCATACTGAGTATTTGTAAGATTTATAATAAATACGATTCCGCATTAATTGCGTATTATTTTAATCACGTTTTCTCTTGAATTGAAATAAATTGAATGAAAGTGATTTTACTTTTAAAAAAGAATATTCGTTTTTATTAGTTTCAAATATGACTTTAAACTAGTATCAATTGACTCTGTACAAATTAAACATTTAAAAATACGTCGATACCTCAAAATGTTAATAATAATTTGTCAGTCTTGGAATAATAATAATTGAAACCGAAACAGAGCTTGAACAGCAAAACAAAGAGCTTGTGCTGCTGTTACCAGAGCAAATTATTGATATGGGTAATTGTGTGAGAAATTTTCCAAAGATAAATTATTACAGGAAATCCAATCAAATTATTTTATTCGAAGAATATAAACTGTTTATACAGATTTTTACGTGTAGAAATTGTAGAATGCCCTTCTTAATAGTAGGTAATAAAATATATATTTTTACGTTAATTTCAAATCAGTTATTGTTCAGCAATTTACTTTAATTACTTGGTGTTAGAGCTTTGTGCAAGCTCGTCTGGGTAGGTACCACCCACTCATCAGATATTCTACCGCAGTACTTGGTAATGTTGTGTTCCGGTTTGAAGGGTGAGTAAACCAGTGTAATTACAGGCACAAGGGACATAACATCTTAGTTCCCAAGGTGGCGCATTGGCGATGTAAGCGATGGTTAACATCTCTTACAATGCCAATGTCTAAGGGCGTTGGTGAGCACTTACCATCAGGCTCGTCCGCCCACCTATGAAATAAAAAAAAATACAAACCGATTGAACTATAATATTTATCTTATTTTACTTATTTATTACACACATAAGGTATATAAAAGAACTGCTAGATCATAAAGAATGACGGCCAAGGCTGTCTTATCACTTACAGTGATCTCTTTCAAGCAACGTCTAATAGTACGAGAGCCCACGACCAAAACCATGTCTCATAGCAATACGGCAAAAACCCTATAAAATCGTTAGATTGTATGATTCTGAACCCGACTAGGTGTGTAGTAACGGTCGAAAGTGTAGCAACTGCGTGGGAGGCCATTTCTGCTGTGTCAAAAAAAAAAGACAGTCGGTATTATAGCAATACGTCTGATAGTGAAAATGTACATAGATTTTATAATTGTATTACGAAAAAGTTTGTTTTCAGACATTTTGCGCGTAGCTTATAGCCTGAGCGCTTTTTTGAAAATGTCAACAAATTTAGCCGACCTGTATCATAGCA
Source organism: Nymphalis c-album (assembly GCA_963151315.1). Lineage (NCBI taxonomy): Eukaryota > Metazoa > Arthropoda > Insecta > Lepidoptera > Nymphalidae > Nymphalis > Nymphalis c-album. The sequence goes on from OY720601.1 coordinate 1,201,468, forward strand.
ATACGGATAAATTTTTTTTTCAATTTTTCGTATTGCTGCCATGATTACCAAAAACCTGTTTTCAGACACTTTAAGTGTAGCATATACTCCCAAAAACGAAAATAACGTTTCGTAGGTTGCCTGGCCGACGCCTCTGTTAAATGATTTTTTAAATTTACAGCCTTCATAGATATTCAAGAATCTCCCTTGTCTATTATATGTACTTTGACAGATGACAGATGTCATTACTTATTTCGTTTGTAAAAGTTACTCAAGTGTGCTTTAAATAAAACCAAAACTATCAAATCAATCAGTATTTAATTTCAACAGCCTCAGCGCTTGTTACGCTCCTGCCCCTTTCTTACTATTATACAGCTCACTCGCCAGCTGCTCCAAACGGAACGACGCTCACTTAGTTGTCATACGTTGTGCGGTTGTGGTGGTGTAAAATGTCGGACCTGAGATTTTGTAACTTTGAATAAACCGTTTTTTTTCAACTTCATCCCAGTTTCCTTTTGTGCGATTTATTTCAGTCCTTCAACTTCAATGTTACGATTTCGGGTAAATTCTTTGTTAATTATCATCTAATAAATTCAGGGTCGCAACGTATTCATTGGTTTGTAACAGAAAATTCAAGATGCCTCAATACGATTTTCAAATGATATCTGAGTATCGAAAAGTTGTCTGATAGAGAAGGTGCTACACTTAATTTGTCTGATATAAATTTTTTACACATGTGGACAACTTATTTTATCATGTCCAACAATTTTCAGACATATTACTATGATACCGATCGGTAAAATTTGTTAACATTTTCAAAACGGTCTCAAAATGTAATGCGTTCACATTTCCCTCTGAAAATTGTTTTGTTCGCATCAAATAACCAAAATTTACTAATAAAAAAGATTTTCAGACGTATTGCTATGAGACATTCTTTTTGTCTCATTTTTAATTTTTTTAAGTGATTTCACGGGTTTGCGCTACACCACTAACGTCTGAAAAATATGTTTCCGGTATCTCAGAACTATCATTCAACTACAGTCTGCAAATCAGACATATTGCTATGATTCTTTGACAATTTTGAAAATTCGGTCAGATCAAACGCTACGCGGAAAATGTCTGATATTGGTATTTTCGAGTTCAGGATAATCGTATCTATCGATTTGATGCGGTTTTGGCCGTATTGCTATGAGACAAAAATTTTGGTCGTGGGCTCTAGTACTATAATATTATATTATCGTAATCAAAAAAATATATAATAATAATTAAGGAGACAATCTGATTCAGCTGGATTAAGTTCTGAAGTCATTGAAACTGGTTACAAAAATAAATTTATTTAAAACATTGATTTAGAGATACGTTATCATTATAAATCACTTGCTTTATAAATTCACGTCGCTACTTATTTTTAATAACACACCTATATAATATCAGTAGAATTAATACCTAAAAAATATTGTAATATAATTATGATTTTTTTTTATCAAATTATATTTATGACTAGCTGTGCCCAGAGGTTTCACCCGCGTGCAATTAATAAAAATATAATACATAAATATAAGCCTAGAACCTTTCTCGATAAAAGGACTATCCAACAAAAAAATATTTTTTTAAACTCGAACCAGGAACACTGCGATTAGCCGAATCAAACAAACAAACTCTTCAGCTTTATACAGTCGGGTACGGGTCTAATAAAATTCGTGTCCGACCCGTAAAGTGGTTATTAGGTATCGTTAGTCGGTCCTATTTATGTAATATAGTTAAAATTTTAAGCAAAATTTTACCCCGAAAAACAATTAATTTGACTAATTAACGACAATTGTATTACAATACAGGCGCGGGCGTCAGCGCTCGATAGCTTTAACCTATCGGGTACCTCGGACACGAGGTCATGACCTCAGGTGTCCATGAAATTTTTGTCATTTACAATTGAAAAAATATTACCCCCACCAGGCTAACCGTCACCGATTTATATGTCTCATATTCTGCAAAATACTTTAATTATATTGCGAAGTGCTAAATTGAAACTGAATTGACCACGTATCACGGAAATTATATTTACAACTAATCATAATTACATTTTTATATTATCAATCGAAATAGATATCGTAAATCACGCATCAATAATTAATTCAAGTAAATCAGATGTCTTTTATATCTTTTAAAATGAGATAACTGATAAATATAATTACGTGATTATTTTTTTTATATATATTTTCCTTGATTATTAACATCTCTAATTAGTTTTACAACAACGTCTTCTTGGTCTACGTCTTCTTATACAGGATGTAACAGAAACCCTGTCCGACCACTGAAGTGGTTATTAGGTATCGTGAGTCGGTTCTATTTATGTAATAATTTTTAAAATTCTAAACAAAAAATTTACTCCGAATATAATTTAATTTAATTTAATAACAAAAATTACATTGCAACAATAGGCGCGGGCGACAGTGCTCGATAACTCTTACCCGATAGGTAGCTCGGACACGAAACTATAACCTCAGTTGTCCATGAAATTTTCGTCATTTACAATTGAAAATGACAATTAATATTTTTTATGGGTATTTTTTTGCATAACCACTTCATGGGTCGAACAGGGTATGAATGAACGGGTATATATATTATTGTTTTATAAGGCGCTTGTTAGAACAAAGTACTCTTCAACTGGCTTGTTATATACAAACATTGAACTTGATATATAAACATTTATTTTGTAAGAAAAATGCTTGCAATGAATATATTCATATTTTTTATTATAATTAATCTCGTAAGGTAAGAAAACCCGGAAGTTTCGAATTAACTTTCCTGTTGGAATAAACTGCAAGATTTTTTTTCAAGAATAGCTATGGCTAGCAGTGGGCCATTAAAAGATATACTCACACATGATGATAGTCCTATAGACCGATTTCGGCCACGAAGGCCAATCTCGAGAGACATTAGCCAACTGCGCAGGACATATGTTAAAACCTTCAAGAAGAGAGCGTACTCTTTCCTCCAAGGCCGGCAATGCACCTGCAAGTCCTCGGATGTTGCAGGTGTCCATGGGCGGTGGTAGGCGCTTTCCATCAGGTGAGCCCCTGCTCGTTTGCCCTCTTTTACAAAAAAAATTATAAATATTATAGAGCACGAGTTTTCCCGAACTCTCATAATCTGATGGGCCGGCAAACCGACACGACCGGAAAGAGTTCTCTCGAATATATTTTACATACATTATATTACTTTTTCAAATATATTTTTTTTAAATATATTTTTGTTTCCAAAAGTTTGACGAGCCGGTTGGCGTGTTTGGTAAGACACTTGCCTTTCACGCCGCAGGTCGTGGGTTCGATTCCCACCCATGACAGACATTTGTGTGCATGAACATGTCTGTATGTCCTGAGTCTCAGTGTAATTAACTATATAAGTATGTATTCTCAAAAGAAAAGTATAATATGTAGTATTTCATTTGTATGGTTTCCATAGTACAAGCTCTGCTTAGTTTGGGATCAGATGGCCGTGAGTGAATAATGTCCTAGGATATATTAAAGTGTACAGACGCCGAATCGATATTTGATTGAAATATACAAGTCTATTTGAATAAAAATCTAATTCAAAATACAGGCTCGCTCGCAGTAATTCACACCAACTTTGCTATCGGACAGACCGCTGTTTTTGTATATATATCGGGTCTGGGTTGGTATATATGTATATCAGTATAAGGTCCTCCAGACCGATTTCGGCCACGGCAGCCAATCTCAAGAGAGACTAGCCAACTGCGCAGGAGATATTATAGTGCACAAGTGTGTGCGCAAACACAGGTGCACTCTCTTTTCCTTAGCTCTTATAATCCGATGGGTCGGCAATCCGACACGACCGGAAAGAGTTCAGGCGCAGGACCAACGGCTTAACGTGCTTTCCGAGGCACGGGAGTGTACACACTTCCAACTTCCAGACTCCTGCCTGCTACTGAGAGTTTTCTGAAAGAAAACCTCAATAACTATTTATTGGCCCGACCTGGGAATTGAACCCAGGACCACCGAGTCTGCGGCCTTATATCAAGCCACTAGACCAACGAGGCAGTATATATACTGATTGAAACGATATTTCTTTTAGAATGCCATTTCACATATATTTTTACATAGACACGAAACTTAAGAAAACGTTTTTTGTACTTTTAATATCAAAATATCAAAATTGTTTCGGCAAAATTTCTCTAATCAGAAATAAGAAGTATATATATATTTTTTTTGTTTGTATGTAACAGCCTGTGAATGTCACACTGCTAAGCTAAGGCGTCCTCTCTTTTTTTTGAGGAGAAACTTTGGAGCTTATTCCACCACTCTGCTCCAATGCCGATTTGTGGAATACACATGTGGCAGATTTGCAGTTAAATTAGACATATTATGCAGGTATCCTAAACGGTGTTTTTCTTCACCGTAAAGCACGAGATGAATAATAAGACAAATAAAGCACATGAAGATTCATTGGTGCTTGCCCGAGTCTAAACCCACGATCATTGGTTAAAATTCACGCATTCTTACTACTGGGCTATCTCGGCTTATATACAATTACGTACGATCAATTGACATATTTACTCATACTTCAATAGCTTAGCCGGAAAAAACTACAGAATTGTTTGTGTGTGTGTGACAAATTTAATTACATAAGGACTAAAATTATGTTATCGTTATCTCGCAAGTAATTTCGTATAGATACAAGATTTCCCGCTCCTAAGTTCGATTTAATTTCAATTGTATTAAGCTGATAATCCAGCAAACATCTGCACTCTTTTTGGATGTCAACATGACAATAATCTACGTTATTACAGTCTTGATCAAATCCATCCAATCTCTCCAATCAATCAAGTCTCATATTAATGAGACAACTTTTTTTGGTCAGCGCAGTTTTTCTACACCCAGTAGGGAATCAACCCTTAATCTGTAACAGTAGTAACAGTAGGGAATCACGTCGGAGTCACCAGTTTGGGGGAAGCCCCGACGGTTGTTGTCGGGATCTTGTATATAAGTTCAATCGCTCGGATAACTTTAATATCGCGATGTAGGATACGTCAGTTTATTTTAGTTTCGTATGTGGCGAGATAGATGTCGCTACAATATAAAGAACAGGGGCCATGGACAGGAAATTATATAATATACTGACGAATAAATGATAAAGGGCAGGATAATAAATGAATATATAATTGTTTAAGAAGCTGTTGCGGCGCTTCACTACATATCATCGCGGGGTGCGGGGACGCGCCTGTCAACGACTTCACTTGTCGACGTGGGCTCGTGCGCGCGACACACATCAGTTCGTCATCTCATAATTATTTACTTATCATTAATACAAGTATTCAATTTATAAAGTCTTCGTCATTTTTACCACCACAAAAGCAGCTATCGAAGCTAACAAATGGTCCTTCGCCCGTGAAATTTTAAATAACGAAGAAATTACAGAAAAACGCGTCATTCTTATCGACGCACGCGCACGCGCCCACGTGGACAAGTCACACAAAGGATACCTGTGCAGAAAGGCAAGTTTTCTACATCGAGGATACCTTTTCATCGTCCGATATTCAAGGAAGACGAAGCAGATCATTTCATATTGAAGATCATCCAGTTCAAGCATATAACGTCACCACGTGGCCTACCTAAGACGCGTGGTCGCCGACGTCGCGACGTCTACAATTTGGAGTCAACGTATTTACAACAACATTCAAGTCACCAGAGGAAACAAATTAACATCATATTTTGACGGGATTAACTAACAGAAACAAAAATATAACAGAATAACAGAGAAGTGGACTTTGGCCCTTGTGAGCAACACGGATACGAAAAATAATAATCGAGTGAGTCCGTTCCTTTTTATTTCCTATCTTTTCCTTTTAACTTCTTTGCTTATCCAATTTAAAGTAAACTATTATAGCATATTGACATCTCTTCATATCTTAAACGCTAAACGTAATTTTCTGTAAATCAATTTATCATATATGAACATATTTTTTATAATAGCTGACTGCAGCGGCGCATCTATCTCAACGCTATATTGCTATATATGCATTTATTATCTTGTTATTGCATTGCTACTGCGTCGAGCTGCTATCGCGTGCCGCGTGGCGGCCGGCCATCTGTTGTATTATCTACTTATCTAGCTATATCTACCTATCGCTTGCTTTGCATTATCGTAAATCATTTCTAATCTTTACATTCATTTAATTTTTTATGCACTTTTTATTCTTTCTCATTTAGTAACTTGTTATTATTATATATTATTAATTAATAATGGCTGAAGCTCGTATTAAGGATATTATTAAATTACGCGGGAATGTTAAAAGCAAACTTACGCTATTTAGTACTTATTTAAAAACAATAGATATAACTCAGCCGTTAACAGACTTACAGATAACGGAAATAGAATTACGTTTATCAAAATTAGAAATTACATATAACGAATTTGATAAATTACAGACGGAGTTCGAGATATTGTCTGAGGGAGATGGGAAGTTCGATGAGCGTATACAATTTGAGAATAAATATTATTCGCTTGTGGCTCAAGCCACATCGTTGACGAATGCAGAGCGCCAGAAACGAGATCACCTCCGTCATAGATATGACTCATCATCTACCGAATCCGTGCATCATGACTTCGTAAGGCTGCCAAAAATCAACTTGCCCTTATTCGATGGCGACTTTCAGCGCTGGCTGGAGTTTAGAGATACGTATTTATCTATTATTCATAATAATAAAAGTCTCAGTGACATTAATAAATTTCATTATTTACGCGCTGCTCTTAAAGGCACTGCGTCTTTAATTGTACAGAATATAGAATTCACTGCAGATAATTATCAAATAGCTTGGAATTTATTAACAAATCGTTACGACAACGAACGTCTCTTAATTAATAATCATGTTAATGCATTATTTAATTTACAACAAGCACAAAAAGAATCAAGTCAGTGTTTGAGAAACATTATTGATGTCACTAATAAAAACTTGCGTGCACTTGCCAGTCTCGGCCAACCAACTGACCACTGGGATACGCTTATTATTCATATCATGTCTAAAAAATTAGATGAAATTTCTTTTAAGGAGTGGGAAGAATTTCGTAGTACATTAACAGGTTACCCTACTCTAAAACAATTCATAACTTTTTTAACAAACAGATCTGATTTATTAGACACTATACAACAACAAATGACATATAAACAGAATATTCAACAAAAACAAAATACATTTAATTTACAAGTACAACACATACAAAAAACAGATACAAAGCAAAATAATATTAATACTACATGTCCTATGTGCAAAAAGAGTCATTTCTTATTTAGTTGTCAGGAATTTAGAAACCTTGACGTCAATAGCCGTTTACAAAAAATAAATAATTTTAAGGTCTGTAAAAATTGTTTACGTCCAGGTCATATAGATAAACATTGTAAATTATCACACTGCAAGTATTGTAAGCTTAAACATAATACACTCTTACACACACACATACAAAATCAAACAGAATTACCAGTAACACTCACTTCATCTACAAATACTTATATACAAAATACTAAAACCTCTTCCGTACTGCTTTCCACAGCGTTGGTGAAGGTGATGGATTCTATAGGAAGACTTCGCACAGCTCGCGTTCTACTAGACAACGGCAGCACTTCTAATTACATCACGCAGCACCTCTGTGAGAAACTAGGTTTGACGAAACATGATACGAGCTCAACTATTGTAGGTATAAACAATCAATGTTCCTATAGTGCAGAGTCTTGCGTCATAACTATCCAGTCTATTTCGGGTGGTTATCATGTTGATTTAAAATGTTTTGTTCTCCCAGAAATTACAAAATTATTACCACATAATTATATAGATATCACACATTTGCCTCTTCCTTCGGGCATTCAACTAGCAGACCCCTCTTTCAATATTCCCTCGACTGTAGACATACTGCTCGGGGCAGAAATATTTTGGGAAGTTATAACTAACAATTACATAGATTTAGGTATGCAGCGTCCTAAGTTGCAAATGACTAAATTAGGTTGGTTAGTTTCAGGCATTATACATACACACGCAAAACATAACAACACAAAAAACAATACAGAACATTCTTCTTCTTGTCACTTTCTTCAAAATGATGAGTCAATGCTTAACCGGTTCTGGGAGCTGGAGGCGGTATCTTCCGAGCACTGCTTATCACAGGAGGAACGAGCTTGTGAGCGAACCTTCGCGGAGACAACAGCACGAAACAGCGACGGCAGGTTTGTAGTCACAATACCATTAAAAGACTCACCTGAAGTACTCGGGGATTCCTACGCAGCGGCGAAGCGTCGTCTTCTTTCCTTGGAGCGCAGATTTTTACGTGATTCACTTTTAAAAGAAAGGTATTTACAATTTATGTCAGAATATCTAGCCTTAGGGCATATGTCAGAAAATAAGCAAATTATGTCAGATAAAAATATTAACTATTACTTACCTCATCATGGGGTGATTCGGGAGTCGAGTACAACGACCAAGTTACGAGTTGTCTTCGACGCGTCAGCAGTCACAACTACGGGTAAGTCTTATAACAACATACAGATGGTAGGACCGATTGTACAAGACGATCTCTTATCTATTTTACTCAGATTCAGACAACATAAATATGTAATCTCAGGCGATATAGAAAAGATGTACCGAGCTATTCTCGTTACACCTTCTCAACGCCACCTACAACAGATTTTATTTCGATTTAATTCTACAGAACCAATTAAAACATATACACTTAACACAGTAACGTACGGCACGTCATCAGCGCCATACCTCGCGACTAAATGTTTAGTTACATTAGCAGATACATGCACCGATATTGAAGTAAAAAATTCAATTCGCAGAGATTTTTATGTCGACGACTACCTCAGTGGGGGCGACTCTGTCGCTTCTGTCATCGAACTGGCTAAAAATGTTACAAAAATTATGGATACTGCTAAATTTAATTTAAGAAAATGGCAATCAAACAATACAACTATATTACACTCTATTACGCAAAACACAAATCAACAACAATCAGAAAAAACCTTAGACTTGAATGATTCACTTCCCAATAAAACATTAGGGTTAAATTGGGATTGTAACTCAGACAATCTTTTATTTTCTATAAACATTCAGACTAATAGAAAGAAAATATCGAAGCGCGTTATTTTATCTCTTATTAGTCAAGTCTTCGACCCTCTAGGTTTATTAGGGCCGTGTACAGTCGAGGCAAAAATTCTAATGCAGAAATTGTGGCTCGACAAATGCAACTGGGATGACGAGGTCTCTTATGATATTCAAATTAAATTTTTAAATTTTATTAATTCACTTGTAGCTTTAAATTCACTTCGCATACCACGTTGGGTTTGTCTCGATGCGTCAGTTACGTACGAACTACACACATTTACAGATGCCTCGGAACGTGCATACGGATCATGTGTGTACGTGAGATCAGTTGATGAGCAAGGAAGAGTTTGTGTCCGTCTTCTTGCTTCCAAAAATAAAGTAGCACCCTTAAAACCTGTCACTATCCCCAGACTGGAGTTATGCGGCGCTTTACTCGGTACTAGGCTTTGCACTAAAGTTCTACAATCACTAACAAAAACTTTTAATAATTGTTATTATTGGACAGATTCGATGATAGTTCTTGGTTGGCTAAATACATCGCCTAGTCGCCTAAAGACTTTCGTTCGAAACAGAATCGGTGAAATTCAAAACACTACATCTGCTAATAGTTGGAGCTACGTACCATCTAAATTGAATCCCGCAGACCTGGTCTCTCGTGGAGTAAAAGCTACTCACCTCATCGATTCTTGTTTGTGGTGGACGGGTCCTAGCTTCCTTCATCATTCATACATAAACTTCCCACAAATACCAACAAAACAGAAAGATATACCACTTCCAGAAATTTCACTTCATACCAAACAGACAAACATAAGTAAAGAGAATATTATATTACACTTAGTACAAAAAAAAATCAAACTATACAAAATTAATTAGAACAGTAGCTTATATATACAGATTCATACATAACTGCAGAAATACTATTAATAAAACTGTAGGCATTTTGTTATTATCAGAACTTAACGTTGCAGAGTCACTTGTATTACGCACGACACAACAGGAGATGTTCCCAGATGAAATAAATTCACTATTATTAAATAAATCGTTACCAAAGAAAAACAGATTAATTTCACTGTCTCCGTTCATTGACAGTAATGGTTTATTACGCGTTGGTGGACGCCTTAACAACTCATACTACACTTACGATGTCAAACATCCTATTCTTTTATGCTCCAAACATCACCTCACGAAAATCATTTTTCACAAATTTCACACAGATTCCTTTCATGCGGGGCCTAACATGCTACTATCTCACGTTAGACAGACGTACTGGCCATTGGGGGGGAGGAGCCTCGCCAGGCGTACTGTTCATGGCTGCATACGTTGCTCTAGGTTTAAACCAAAACCTATTCAACCCATAATGGGTGACTTACCGCGAGATAGAACGCACCTTGTATTTCCGTTTCTACATACGGGTATCGACTACGCTGGGCCAGTGCTGATTGCCGATCGAAGGGGTAGGGGCTGTAGGCTTACGAAGTCATATATATGTATTTTCGTGTGTTTTGCAGTTAAAGCCTTACATCTGGAGCTTGTGACAGATTTATCAAAAGAATCGTTTCTAGCTGCTCTTCATCGTTTCATCGGTCGTCGTGGAAAGCCTCAAACCATCTCCTCAGACAATGGAACTACCTTTGTTGGTGCAAGTAACGATATTTATAACTTTTTTAAAACTTATTCAGATGATATACAGACAGAAGCTACAAATAAAGGTATCGATTTTAAATTTATTCCGCCCTACTCTCCACACTTCGGTGGATTGTGGGAATCCGCTGTGAAGTCCGTCAAACATCACCTACGGCGCATTCTTTCCCTAACTCACTTAACGTTTGAAGAGATGTCAACCTGCTTAGTTCAGATAGAGGCAATCCTTAATTCCCGTCCTTTAACACCTCTATCCTCAGATCCTTCAGACCTTTCCTGCCTTACCCCAGCCCACTTCCTCATAGGACGAACTTTTCTAACTGTTCCTCAGCCACCACTAGACAATGAAAACATCAAACAACTGGAGCGCTATGAGCGAATTGAAAAACTAAAACAGCATTTTTGGCAGCGTTTCTCACACGAATACGTGACTGCGCTGCAACAGAAGGTCAAGTGGCGGTCTTCCAACAGGGACCTGGAACTGGGTTCCATGGTTCTCGTCCGGGACAGGACTCAGCCACCGCTCTTATGGGTCTTGGGCAGGATCACGAAACTTCATCCTGGACCAGACGGGGTGAACAGGGTCGCTGAGATACTAACCAAAAAAGGGACTATTCGGAGAGCGTACAATAACATATGCCCTCTTCCGGAGACATCTAGCTGTTGAAGAATCCTTCAACCCCGGGGAGTATGTTGCGGCGCTTCACTACATATCATCGCGGGGTGCGGGGACGCGCCTGTCAACGACTTCACTTGTCGACGTGGGCTCGTGCGCGCGACACACATCAGTTCGTCATCTCATAATTATTTACTTATCATTAATACAAGTATTCAATTTATAAAGTCTTCGTCATTTTTACCACCACAAAAGCAGCTATCGAAGCTAACAGAAGCATTCATAGAAATAATTAAAGAGTAAGTGTGCTTATATTTTGTTACCTATTTTTCAGGTGACCCATTTGTTTTAAAGACTATATTTCATTAGATCACCTCGATATTATTATACATATTATATTTCAAAAAAAAGATGGGCGAAGCTTTCTAAACCGTCCCATATACATTGACTCTACAATGATAGCTACTATATGTAACTGCCTCGTTGGTTTAAAGAGGTCTTGGAGGTCTTGGGTTCCCAGGTCGGGGCAATAAAAAGTTTTTCTTTTTTTTCTGTCCGATAATTCTCAGTTGCAGCCCGGAGTCTAAAAGTTGGAGGACTATTATTACATATATATTTTCGCCTTTAGTTCAAACGACTCAACCTACGTTAAATAAACACAGATACCAGCCAAAATTTATCAGATTGCTCAAATCAATGTTTATTTATCTATTGCACGCATTAATCAATTATAAATAATGATAAAACGTTACAAAATTGTCTTTCTTGAGTGTGTAATTTTATTTTTTAGAGATACGTATTATGTTATAAAAATATTTAGCGATTTATCCTTATTTTTTTATTTATTCTTATTTATCCAAAAATACCACAAAACAGTTGTCCCACTCTTACCCAGAACTAATTTCAGTAGAAGAGATCGCTTTCCAATCAATAAAATTAAAACTAAATTTGCACAGCAACAATATAAGAGTCTTGCGCCTAGACTTTATAAAAAATTAAATCAATATTCAAAAATAAAGGACCTTAATAACTACCAATTAAAAGACAAAATTAAAACATGGTTAAAAACACTTCATTATGAAGACGTTGAGAAACTATTAACTACCTGAAAAGAAAATGTACATCTAAAATATAGCAAGCATGCTCACGCGCTCACATACGAACACACACACACACACACACACACACACACAAACATACACACACGCACACGTAAACATAAGGTTTGGAATAACTTAAAATGATAATTAGTAATAAGACACTTTGTATTGTAATTTTTTGTTTTTATTTTTATTGTTATACTTACTTTGTAATAATTTAATGGGAAGGAACTGACTTCTGACGCACGGGTGAAACCAGTTCAGGAGTCAAGGCTATTATTTTTAAAGAAATATGTATGTAATGGATAACAATAAAGTTTTATTATTATTTATTATTATTTTTGAACATACATTTTTATTTACTTATACTTACCTTATTTTTATAATTCATATATAATAACCTTTGGTAATGGAACCTTTTCATCTAACTTACACGGGATGGTGGACAAAGTAATCTACTTATTAAAATAGATTTATTCAAATCAATGTACAATCAAAGTAAACATTTAGTAATGGGTATACAAACTGTTGTTCCACACCAACCGGTAGAAGACAAGCAGAATGCCGTATCAAGAGCTTTTGCGAACCTTGGGAGGAGCTGATTATGATGACGAGCTGTCTAGACAAATCTTCATACACAATTCCCTGATATAAGGAACACTCTACACCTGAGTCCAACTCGCGCTTGATATGTTTGTCTACTATAAAATACCGCTTTCAACATTCGACTACAGTTCAATTACTTAGTTGCCTATGTTAAATAGTTATAGAAAATGTATTTGGAATATTTGATCTTTTTAGTCTATCTCATTAGTAGCAATGGTGAGTAGATTTCCAAAGATGTATTAATAATATTAACTTTGAGTGTACTAATATCAGACTAGACGTTGGTTTAACCAACTTCGGGAAAAAAGGAAGAAAGAAGTTAGTTAGACAAGATAATTTATTTGGTAAAATCTTTACCAATTACTGGATGTTCCCATTTATGATATCTTAGTCGGTTGGAGGCGGTGCCAGGGTTTTCCTGGCAAGGCAAGACATGAACACCGACTCCAATACGAACTAACTCGGTATTGTAAATATTTCAATATGTTTTTTTTGTAGTCATTAAATTATCTAAAAAATATATTAATATTTTTTTCAATTTAAAATGGTCGTCTTAACTAAGAAAGGCAAGAAAAAAAGGTACTCTATCCACGTTGTATTATAGATTTATTAAAAATTGAAGAGTAAAGATTCATAAACTCCCTTTTAGCTGTTTCGTCTCAAAATTTCCACCAAGTGGATGCAAACAACCGTGTAGTCGGAGGATTAGTGGCAGCTGAGGGTAGCATTCCCTACATGGCGGCCTTGCGAACTGGCATCTTTATCAGATTTTTCATATGTGGAGGCTCAATTATCACCACCAGACACGTGCTGACAGCTGCTCACTGTATCGACTCTGTTTATGGAGGAAATGGACTTTCTATGTGAGTAGTTTTTACTACCAAAGAAATCCTGATTATTTGACAAGTGACCTGATATAGCAAAGTAGCCAATGCTGTTAACGATACATTAAATCATTTTCCAGCATCTTCATAATGAGACATTATTAGCTAGCTAGCTAAACTAGCGATTGATATTTCTAACAATGTTCTCTTTAACGTGGAAACTTTTTGACATGCTAAAAAATCACCCTTAATTAAATAATTGCTGCAAGGTGCTTGCTTGAGAAATGTAACTGACTTTAAAATATATATCGTATTCGTTTTAATTTACAGTTCATTGCGAATTGCTGTTGGTACAAATCGATGGAACATTGGGGGTCGGTCGTTCAGCGTATTGAGAAACATCACACACCAGAGTTGGGACATGGTCGCTGTCAAGAACGATATCGGAATCTTAGTCACAAGCGATATTATGCCTTTAAATCATAGGATACAGCCGGTGTCTTTGAGCTTCGATTACATTATTGGTGACGTCACTTCCCGGGTAGCGGGATGGGGTAGAACAGTGGTGAGTAAGCGAACATTTAAATTGAAACATATTTATAAATATTTCATTTACCCCGTGTAAATAGGAAGAGATTGACCACCAAGTCCAGTTAGTATTATTTAAAATTGGTTTCAGTTTCATTTCAATCTAAATTGTGCGTTTTTCTTTTTATTAATTACAAATAAAGGTATGTATATATATTTTTAAATAAACATTATTAAATCTCCCGAATTCAAACATGCTCTGGAAAAAACATTTAAATGAATGTTATTTAATTAAGAAATACTTTTATTTTCAGGTAGCTGGTCCTTTGTCTAATCGTTTGTTGGAATTGGACGTTAAGACAGTCGACGCAGAAGAGTGCTCGAAGGCTATCAACTACAATATAAGTGCCGCCGAACAATTTGCCAAATACGACCCGGAGTTAGAGCTGTGCGCTTTCAGCACTCGCGGACAAGGCGTGTGTAATGTAAGGAATGTTTTTACTGAACGCGATGTCATGTAATCGTCATGTTCGAACTTTATTTCATAAGCGAGGCGAGGCTGCCTCAAACCGTCATTTAATAATAAATATCTTTACCGCCCACACTAAAAAAGGAAAAACAAGGTTCCAATTCGTACGTTGGTTCGCATACTATTCATGACATTATTTAATTTAAGTTTTACGTGTGTAGTTTTACCTGTAAGTATGTAGTTATTATAAATACACAACATTTAAATTTAAAAATAATAGCAAGACTTTTGTTCGATATTTCGTTAAAAACAAATATTATAAACATTGTTTTAATACGTACTTTTTAGAAAACAACTTAGATATTAATTTATATTGTATTCAAAGTAACAGTTTTATTTATTTCATAAGAAGTTTGAGCATCCTCTCTGGTTAGACAATTACTGACTTTTCATAATGGAAAACTGCGGTATTAATCGACTGAGTCAGAGCAATTATGCCCCAAAGATAAAATCTTAGAAAAACCTAATCCACGGCTTATGCATTTTATTGTCTTTATTGGTATATTTTTAAGTGTGTTTTATTTAATTTAAGTAAAAAAAATGATACCTTTAGGAGCATCAAATACATAATACACATAAAAGCAAGTGGTGAAATGCCAGAACGCGTGAATCTTAGCCGATGCTAGTGGGTCGCCCATAGACATTGGCATTGTAAGAGATGTTAACCATCGCTTACATCGATAATGGGGCACCAACCTTGGGAACAAAGACGTTATGTCCCTTGTGCCTGTAATTACACTGGCTCACTCACCCTTCAAACCGGAACACAACATTACCAAGTACTGCTGTTTTGCGGCAGAATATCTGATGAGTGGGTGGTACCTACCCAGACGAGCTTGCACAAAGCTCTACCACCCAGTAAAAAGTATATTAATAACAAACTATATTATATACGCAGCTATAAAACTATCTTAATATAGGACTGTTTTCAGGGAGACTCCGGCAGCGGTCTCGTTCGTAAGGACAGCAATGCTCAAATCGGAATAGTGTCTTGGGGTTACGCATGTGCACGAGGAGTGCCAGATGTATATGTTAGGCTTAGCGCATACAGGGAGTGGATTGAAGAGGCATTTTCTCGATAAAGTAATATACATAACCTCATCTATTTTCTAGTTAAGACTCTTTAGATCGCCTTCCACCACGCGTTTGAAGTGTGGTTCGGTGAATATACATTTATGAATATAGGCATATATTCATGCAAAATATGTAGGATTATAAGGGTATTTACTCGGGATATATTCCTTCTCTGTTATATACATTATCTCAACCGTTAACCGGATTTGAACCTGCGATCTATGGTTTAATTGCAAGTGTTCTTTCCACATGGCCATTTTTGATCTAATTGAAGATGATTGATGATGATAATTAAATTGATGATTGTTGATCGATATTCTATAATAAACATTGTTTAATATACTGTTAGTATTTATTATTTTGTTTTCTTGGCAACATTTTCGTCACAATTTAATCCTAATAAACACAAGCTTGTCCCTAAGAGATCACCGTTACTTCACTTGGTGATGAATGGTAGGACTTTGGGTCTAGTGAGGGACCGCACACTCATCACATATTATACCAGCAAGCATGAATACTTAATACTATCCTATATACTATTAAGAATTCCAGTTTGAAGAGTGCGCCAGTATTAGTACAGGCACAAATGGCATAGACTTAGTTTCCAAGGTTGGTGCATTGCATTGACTAGGTAAAGGATAGTTAGTATTGATGAAAATTCCAATTTCATGGTCGATGGCGACCATTTACCAACAGATGGCCCATATGCTGGTGTGCATCTATGTCTAGTCTAGCTATAATTTGTAAGGTAATTAGTCACTAGTGGCATTGTTAATAATCCTATATAGGTTCCACATGCCTCGGAAATCACTGTTATTGTGCACTGTAATATATCCTTTCCCATATCATACCATATCCTTTTGACTGCCTCGTTGGTCTAGTGGCTTGATATAAGGGCGCAAACTCGGTGGTCCTGGGTTCAATTCCCAGGTCGGGCCAATAAATAGTTATTGGGGTTTTCTGTCAGAAAAAATCTCAGTAGCAGCCCGGAGTCTGGAAGTTGGAAGTGTGAACACTCCCGTGCCTCGGAAAGCACGTTAAGCCGTTGGTCCTGCGCCTTAACTCTTTCCGGTCGTGTCGGATTGCCGTCCCATCGGATTATGAGAGCTAAGGAAAAGAGAGTGCACCTGTGTTTGCGCACAAACTTGTGCACTATAATATCTCATGCGCAGTTGGCTTATCTCTCTTGAGATTGGCCGCCGTGGCCGAAAATCGGTCTGGAGGACCTTATATCCTTTACAGTGTGCTATTCTTCTTTGAAAATAGTCGTTACGTAAATGTGTCGAAAGACACCTTCATTAACATACTCAGGCTTTGTATGTTTGAAGACCTAACAAAATCTAGCCACATTCTTTGTTCGCGAATATTCAATTAATTAATTAATATAACTTGGTACGATCTATATCTGAAACTTACAATCAAATAATAATTACACAAAGTTTTACCGAAATTGGTTGGTCGATACAGAACAAAAATCAGCTTTTTATATACAATATACATTTTATTTTAATTGATATTATAATAAAACAATATTTCACTCGATTTGATTAATTTCTCATTAGCATTGCCATTAACACAACTCTGATCCCGATTAATTCATTTTCAGCGAAATATTACTATAATGCGTAAATCTTCAAATTATGTTTAAAGGAACTTCGCCAGGTAGTTTGCGTGGGCACTTATCCTAGTGTATACGTCTGGAACTCCATTTGCGCAGGCCAGACCCCACGACACGATGCCCACTTGTTGCAACTTTAACTTCCCCAGGGGGCTGCCAGAGTCAACCTGAAAACAGAAGTTAGGTATTAGGAATATGTCAAATCTTTTAAAAATATTAACTTGTCAATGATCTCATCCTAATATCTTTCATAAGATACCCACTCGTTGCAAATCTGTAGTCACCAGGGGGCTGCCAGAGTCACCCTGAAAACAGAAGTAGGCATTAGATGTTACCTTAAGACTCTCATACAAATAATAAACAGGAAGTATAAAATGACTCACATTACACATGCCCTGGCCAACGGAGTGGAGCGTACATATCTCAACGTCGGGGTGGACCGGGGGTGTTGGTCCGATGATGAGGGAGACCTTCTTCCAAGCCTCGACACATTGTTTACCAGAGATCGTGGTCGCGTGTAACATTTGCAGATAGCACGGGATATCACCCCAAGCCTTGAACCAAAAAATATAGTTCATTCACAAGTACACCTGATATGAGTCCATACAAAAATAGCATAAATATACGACGAACAAGTAATAACGCATGATGATAGCTCCTCATTTCTAACCTTTTCGTGAATGAATCAACCATTCCTTACACACTTACTAAATTAGTTATCACTCGTGAAGAAAACTTTGCCCTTACCTCAACACGGCCCCACCCCGTGACGAAGCCCGTTACCCCACCAGGTATCCACTGCCTATTCAGACCAATGTGACCAACACCATCGCTGTACACGATCTTATCAGTAGTTCTAAGAACGCCAATATCGTTTTTCAAGGTGGCCCAGTCCCAATTCGGATGGATGTCGAAATGAGAAAACTTTATATATTGGGACGAATTCCAGTAGTGCGATCCGATTACTCCCTTGAAGCTCCTGTAAAAAACAAATTTGTAGCAACCGCCTTGGAAGACGCCTTGCTAATAATTTCTCACAGGCGCTAAAGTGGCGTTTGAAATTATGAATCTACAATACTCACGACGACAGCTCTCCCCAGTAGACAAAAGGTTCGATACAGTGAGCCGCGCTCAAAACGTATCGTTCGCTGATAATGGAACCGCCGCATACTAACGCCTTGATGAAATATCCAGACACGAGCGCTACCATGTACTTCCCGTAACCTTCGGGGGCGTCCTGCCCGCCCACTATACGAGCTGTCAATAAGTTCTTAACATCATACCGAGGCCGCTCTGACTCGAGAGGATGTCCTGGAAATTACATTTATGTATTTGCTAATTCTTTTGCTTTTAACACATAAAATAAAAAACTAAGCAAATATTTTTTATAAAGCATTTACCATTTATGACTTGGAAAAGAATCATATAAATAATAACGATTTTGTTAAACATGTTTGTATGTTTCAGTAGAGAACTGGTTATGCCATATTTTAAAATTGTCAAGTATTTATATGAAACATTATAATTGATTATCAATTCGATTATGATTCAGAGTTAATTAAACTTTACCTCCCTTGACTTTCATTACTACTTAGTCGTTGTTGTCTCAATCCGATAATGAACATAATAAACAAAACTTGTCTCATAGTAAATGCACAATATGTCTTGAACTCTACAACCTTGTGTATTATAATTTACAGACTAAAGAAAATTAGCAAGTAACATGATTATTTTAATCTCTAATAATGCTTAATAACGATAACCGTTCAAACAAAAAAAAAAGGTTTTAACAACGAACAATGAATGTTATCTATATCTTGTACATATAATATTAAATTTTCCGTATGTATTTATATATTAATATCAAAGCATATTAAAAAAGTAAAAAAACATGTATGTCGCAGCTATAAACTTTAAGTACCTACTCACCACCTCGATGTTTGGAAGTCCACAACAGCCCGTTTCCCAGGGCATTTCCTGCCTCGTACAATCACTCTGTGGAACCAGCTTTCGCCGGCGACTTTTCCGAACCGATACGACATAAAAACCTTCGAAAAGATGTACTCTACCCTCAAAGGCCGGCAACGCACCTGCAAGTCCTCGGATGTTGCAGATGTCCATGGGCGGTGGTAGTCACTTTCCATCAGGTGAGCCTCTTGCTCGTTTGCCTCCTCTTACATAAAAAAAACGCGAAAATCCTACATCTACCAATAACTTAAAATCATGTTTAAGTTTCAAGTCACCTTCTCACCTCAGTTACTTTTGTGTTACCAGAACAAAGATAATTGCTTGGTCTTGTGAGTGAAAAAATGGGTTAGTGTGAGTATCTACAGAAGCTTTTTTCCAATTTCACCGTTCAATATTCACAGATGAAGTTAAATTAAAAGTTTAGTACATTTGTTAAAAACTTTCAAAGGCAATTATTTGACATGATTTGGAGCAGTCTTCTGTGCGTTTATTTCATAATAAATAACCAAAACAGAGGTACAAATACCAAAAAATACGAGCTTAGTACGTAGGGTTTAAATTTACATCCAATTCCTGGAGAATCGTCTTATTTCATCTACTGGTGACAGAAGTTCTGATTCATTTTTCGCCCCGAGAATCGGAATTGCGATTCAAAGGGGAAATGCTGCTAGCATATTGCCACCATTCTACGCGGTCACGATTTATGCAGTAACCATTTTTAATTTTCATTTATTTATTTACTTATTGCACAAAAAAAAAAAAACATGTAAATAATAGGATACAACCAAACTACATATGGTGCGCAAAAGCGGTCTCATCGCTTATAGCGATCTCTCACAGACAACCTTTGATGAATGAAGCTTTGCAAGAGAACAGGTAGATGCAAATAATATTCAAGGGATTTCATCAATTTCATTTGTATTTATTTAAGGCTAATGTAAATATAATAGATGTATTCCTATTATTTCAAAAAGAAAGAGATTCATATTTAATACTAATGATAACATGGGTGCAAAATTATAATAACTGATATATTTTATTTATTTGAATAAATTGGCGTTAACATTGTCGAAAGTCGAAACCTGCTTAGGGATTGTATTATATGTATAGACTTGCGATATTAAACCTAGTTTTTAATGCAGATGATCCAACTGTATTTGTCGCTTTTAAAGCCCCGTTTCTTACTGTGTAGAAACGCTTAACTGTTACATCAATTCCATGGGGCTCGAAGAAATTAGTCAAGTCTTTTCTTTGTCAACACACGTATGACCTGTTATGACCTGGCGTGAAGAGCATCTTGCGGGCCGGCAAGGCACAATAAACATATTATATATTTAAAATTAAACATTTTCATGGCCTTTGAGAAATCAGTTTGTATGGCCAATGGATTTATACGTTATAGGCTGGCCGCCGTGCAAATGTGCCACCTGATGGTAAGTGGTCACCACTGCCAAAATGACAATGGCGATGTACGGAGTAATAACCATTCCTTACGTCGCCAATGCGCCACCAACCTTGCGAGCTTAGATGTTATATGCCTTGTGACTATATTTACACAGGCTCACTTCCACTTCAAACCGAAACACACTAATACTAAGTACATCTACCTGCCGGTCTGTCTGTCAATGTCTGTCTGTTAAATCAGAAAGTTAGCTCAAAAGGTTTGTATATGTTGACTGTTTCGCTATGATAGCACGTCGGTCAGATGACAGAAATATCTGGACGTGGATACATACAGGGGATTCGAATACTTTGGACTTTTTTGACAAGATTGATATGGACATAATTATAATAACGTAAACATTTTTTTTCATTCAATGCAATTGGTACTTCATAAAATTTATGATTGCCTGGAATATCTATTTATGTATGAGAGGGCAAACGAGTAGGTGGCTCACCTGATGGGAAGTGACTTCCACCACCCATCGAAATCTACAACATCCAGGCAGGTGCATTGCCTGTCTTTAAAGAAAGAGTACGCTCTTTACGTGAAGCTCTCTGTGTCATGTAGGTTCGGAAAAGTCACCGGCGAAAGCTGGTTCCACAAAATGGTTGTGCGAGGCAGAAAGTGAGAAAGCGCGCTGTTCTGGATTTCCGGACATTGATTTGATGAGGATGGAATACTATACTACCTTATATCTAATTATTCTAAGAATTTAAATAATTTTTAATAAATGTATATCATGCACTATAAATTTACACTAAGTATATGCAAAAGAAGTACTTTATGAGTGAGAAATATTGTATAAACATTTTTTCATTGTTGATATATAGCTACCGAATCATAAATAACTTTACGTTACAATTTGGAAAGTGTCTTGCCAACCATAGACAAGATTATTTAAAAACGAGGAAGACTTCGAAAAATTAGTTTCAATTGCCAGTTACCATTGTATATCACTACATTATCCATTATATATTTCCATTCTTATTGGCAGTAAAACGAATATATCGAGAGGTGGGTGATGCACATCGACTATATCAGTCACGTGACGTGTGTTCCAATAAATTAATGTACTTTCTACTCAATCGGTTGAAGGATTCGGGAACAAAAATCAACATTCATTTTTATATCAAATAAAAATTTAATTTATTATTTTTAGCGAATATTACAATAAAAAACAATATTTCTAAATTTTTTGTCATTCTTCAAGACATTTTCTTAAACAATTTCTCAAATGTTTTACCATTAACACTAATCCGGTTACAGTTCATTTAGCAGTAATTGTGATAGTCTTCAAGCTGTATTCAAAGGAACTTCGCCAGATAGTTTGCGTGGGCACTTATCCTAGTGTATACGTCTGGAACTCCATTCGCGCAGGCCAGACCCCATGACACGATGCCCACTTGTTGCAACTTTAACTTCCCTAGGGGGCTGCCAGAGTCAACCTGAAAACAGAAATGAAGTGTAAGGAATATGTCAAATCTTTTAAAAATATTAACTTGTCAATGATCTCATCCTAATATCTTTCACAAGATACCCACGTGCTGCAAATCTGACGTCACCAGGGGGCTGCCAGAGTCACCCTGAAAAAAGAAGTAGACATTAGATGTTACCTTAAGACTCTCATACAAATAATAAACAGGAAGTATAAAATGACTCACATTACACATGCCCTGGCCAACGGAGTGGAGCGTACATATCTCAACGTCGGGGTGGACCGGGGGTGTTGGTCCGATGATGAGGGAGACCTTCTTCCAAGCCTCGACACATTGTTTACCAGAGATCGTGGTCGCGTGTAACATTTGCAGATAGCACGGGATATCACCCCAAGCCTTGAACCAAAAAATATAGTTCATTCACAAGTACACCTGATATGAGTCCATACAAAAATAGCTTAAATATACGACGAACAAGTAATAACGCATGATGGTAGCTCCTCATTTCTAACCTTTTCGTGAATTAATCAAACATTCCTTACACACTTACTACATTAGTTATCACTCGTGAAGAAAACTTTGCCCTTACCTCAACACGGCCCCACCCCGTGACGAAGCCCGTTACCCCACCAGGTATCCACTGCCTATTCAGACCAATGTGACCAACGCCATCGCTGTACACGATCTTATCAGTAGTTCTAAGAACGCCAATATCGTTTTTCAAGGTGGCCCAGTCCCAATTCGGATGGATGTCGAAATGAGAAAACTTTATATATTGGGACGAATTCCAGTAGTGCGATCCGATGACTCCCTTGAAGCTCCTGTAAAAAACAAATTTGTAGCAACCGCCTTGGAAGACGCCTTGCTAATAATTTCTCACAGGCGCTAAAGTGGCGTTTGAAATTATGAATCTACAATACTCACGACGACAGCTCTCCCCAGTAGACAAAAGGTTCGATACAGTGAGCCGCGCTCAAGACGTATCGTTCGCTGATGATGGAACCGCCGCATACTAATGCCTTGATGAAATATCCAGACACGAGCGCTACCATGTACTTCCCGTAACCTTCGGGGGCGTCCTGCCCGCCCACTATACGAGCTGTCAATAAGTTCTTAACATCATATCGAGGCCGCTCTGACTCGAGAGGATGTCCTGGAAATTACATTTATGTATTTGCTAATTATTTTGCTTTTAACACATAAAATAAAAAACTAAGCAAATATTTTTTGTAAAGCATTTACCATTTATGACTTGGAAAAGAATCACAAAAATAATAACTATTTTGGTAAACATGTTTGTATGTTTCAGTAGAGAACTGGTTATGCCATATTTTTAAATTGTCAAGTATTTATATGAAACATTATAATTGATTATCAATTCGATTATGATTCAGAGTTAATTAAACTTTACCTCCCTTGACTTTCATTACTACTTAGTCGTTGTTGTCTCAATCCGATAATGAACATAACAAACAAAACTTGTCTCATAGTAAATGCACAATATGTCTTGAACTCTACAACCTTGTGTATTATAATTTACTGACTAAAGAAAATTAGCTTGTAAGAATAATTATTTTAATCTCTAATAATACTTAATAACGATAACAGTCCAAACAAAAAAAACGATTTAACAACGAACAATAAATAAATATATAATATTACATGGTTGTATCTAGTCTATATAATATTATAAATTCTTTATGTATTTATGTAATAATATCAATAAATATTAACAAAGTAAAAACAGTCAATTGACGCTCATCAATTTGTACTAATTTTAATCTACCTATTTATAAATTAAAACAAAATGTCCGGCTTTGGCGCCAATATTTGTATTATTGTTTTTTTTTTATTCTCTTTTCTATGAGCGATTACAGTTAGCAACGAATTTAAAAGTTATTACAATTTTGAATAGAGAACAGCTGGAGGGTAGATATCATTTTAACTATGACTTGTATTCAAATGATACCTTCGGAAGTTCTTTTTTTGGATCACCTACGTTCAAGACACCCGCTTTACACGTGGTAAGAAAATTTTAATAGTTTTAACTAATTTTACCCGAATGTTTTCGTAATTTGATTACCGCCTTTTTTCTTAATAAACTAAAAACATCTGATCACGATGTCGTTTTGTTGTTTACAAAGGTTCTATACGAAGAAATGGAGGAGGAAATCTACATAACGGACCCCGAAGGTGTTTACCCAGTATTACTTATACCGAAAAAGTGCACCACGTTGGAGACAAACTGCGATGCTACCGACAATGTATTCATAGATGTAAATATAACATCGCCGGATACTGAGGGCAACGAGACGTGTATATACTCTGGTTTCTGCAATGTTAAACTGATCGACAACTACGACGTGAACATCCACGAGGCTGACTCAAATGGCCACTCCTCTGATAACAATGACAATAACTCAGTTCCTATCATAGTCACCGAAGCGGGTAACCAAGCTTACCCCCCCTACAGCCAGTCGCAAGTATGGATCGATCCAGCCAGGAGTCCATTCGTATACAACAGTTATGATACAGTGGAATCTCAGGAACATTATTCGGTCTATCATCAATCACACTCGAGTCATATAACAGTTGAACAACACAACACATACATAACACAGAATGTTTATAATTATAAAGAGTCGATAAATTACTCCCCTGTTGAAGAATTTGAGCACAAAAAGTTCAGAAAAGTTCAAGTGAACGAGTCTGGTCAACCTGCGCTGGTAGATCAAAATCTGTATGAAGACGATGAGTTTGAATGCGGTGTCTTTCTATCTCAGCTACCCGAAGAAATAATGAATGAGAAAGAAAATAAGGCTAGAGAGGAGCTTAAGTACATTGGTATACAAAGTGAGAATGATGCCTTAAAACAGCTTATGTCGTCTGACATTCAATCCTTGTCGAAACAACAGAAAACAATACTGTACTTGGGCCATGACTCACACTATGGTCAAACAATACAGAAAATTGCAGTCAATGATCCTTCCTTACAATGTGTTGATAGCGGCAAAGATAATGAAGTTGTAGGTGAGTTGAATTGTCATTGTTTATTTACTTCAATTTTCATTTTCATCAGGTAAGTAATTTTAGCATTATCAAATGTATACTTTGTTTCAAATTATATTTAATCATTATTTAAATTTAGAATAAATTTTAAGTTGTCTTCCTTTTTTTTTGTCCAATTAGTGCAATCAATAATGACAATTAATTAATAAAATCTCTTATAGAAAGTCAACCAAATCAAAAGAAATATCAATGTGATAAGTGCAAGCAGATATTTGACCAAATAACCACATTTAAGCAACACATGGTCGGTAGCCACAAGAGTCCAAAGATCCCTATCCTAGGTACAGATGCCGTAAGCGAAGTAAAATTTATGTGCACGGACTGTGGCAAAATGCTTAAAAACCAGACAAAGTTTGAACTCCATTGCCTAGGTCATGGTGATCCAGAACTGGAATGCAATAAGTGCCACAAGGTGTTCGCATCAAAATTCACCTTAAGGAATCACCGTAAGATACATCAAAGAAAACACCAATGTACTTGCTGTACAAAAACATACTCTAACTTTAATGATTTAAAGACTCATATGGCGAAAATACATTTTGTATTCATTTGTGACTTATGTGATTATACAGCGTCCAAACATTCTGAATTGGAACTCCATAAAATATGTCACAAAGAAACTGATGTTAAAGAGACAAGTGATACAGAATTTAATCTTTCTCTTGAAGATGATTTGATTAGTGAAAGTGATACCTTAACTCCGCCTCCCGAAGACTATCTCTTAAAATCTGATATCGATGAATCATCCAAAATGGACGAAATTAAAAAAGCTGATTCAGTGATAGCTAAAGTGATGTCAAATAAGATATTTCTACTTCATTCGAAGAAAGCACGGAGACACAAGAGATATAAAAAGGTAATTTGATCTTATCATTGTTTATTTTTAATTAATGAATAAATAAAATATAATCTTAGAGATAAAATTTGAGATAAAATTTTAGTAATAATATTTTAATTTTTTTGATTAATTACATTTTGTAATTTCCTAAAAATATTCTTATTTTGTATAACATTCTTGTCATTGCTGTACAGATTGCATTATAACTTTTTTTTTTAATTCATTGGGAGGCTGACGAGCATATGGGTCACCAACGCCCATAGACATTGGCATTGTAAGAAATGATAACAATCTCTTACATCACCAAAGCACCACAAACCTTGGGAACTAAGATGTTATGTCTCTTGTGCCTGTAATTACACTGGCTCACTCACCCTTCAAACCGGAACACAACAATACCAAGTACTGATGTTTTGTGGTAAAATATACAATGAGTGGGTGGTACCCACCCAGACAAGCTTGCACAAAGCTCTACCACCAAGTAAAACTTGTTATGTCATTTATAACTTTTGTTTTGTTTTATAATACTTTCATTTGATTTTAATGTAATTTTCATATACAGTTGAAATAAATTAACTAATTGATTCATTCATTTTAAATTAATTTAACTTTTTTATATGGAAATCATTTTCGTGTTGTAAACAAATATTGTTTTTTTATGTGAAGGATTTTAAAATCAAGTGTTGTATTTAAACATAATATATTGTTTTTATTATTCCAGACATGTGACGTTTGTTACAAAACATTCGACCGAGTCGGCGATTTGAAACGTCACCTAATTGAGCACGTAATTAGAAGCACACTCGCCAAGACACCAGTCAACAAGAACGGCACCCTTACTATACAGTGCGAGGTCTGTCAAGCCGAAACCTTCACTAAGGTAGATAGATATAAGGCTCACTTACGCGAACACGCTAAACTCACCTTATACAAATGCACCTTCTGTGACAAATCCTTTAGCGATTCCAGCAATTTCTCCAAGCATAAAAAGATCCATGGCACTACGTTCTTCCAGTGCGATCTTTGCCAAAGGAAATTCAACTCTAAGAAGATGATATCGCAGCACATGGAATATCACAACAACAATTCGCCGATACCGTGCTTCTTTTGCAATAAGGAGTTCCATTTTCCATCGATGCTGAACAAGCATGTCAAATGTGCACACACGCGCGAAATGTCACGGTTCAGGTGTCGGTTCTGTCACGATTATTTCAAAACATTGAAAGAGAAGTGGGATCACGAATGGAGAATACACAAGGTTAGAAAAATGATCGTCGATTGTCTTATTTGCGACTCCAAATTCAGGAAATACTCTGAATTGAAACGGCACTGTAACGATGTCCACGATATGGAAATTCCTCCCGCGAAAAAGTTGTTAAGGAAAAGAAGATCACTTTAAAAGTATGGCAGGCCCATTCAAGATCAAGCCCACTTAGCGCCACCTAGTATTTTTTAACAGATTTCAACGTGGTCTAATTACATGAAACGCGACGAGAACGATGCGACAATTATTGTATTATTAGTTTACTGTACGTACGTGTTATTGTGATTTTTAAGTCTGATCTAGTAATCACTAGATATTCTTCCCAAAATAACTATCTTAAACCTTTAAAAATAAAATGTATATGTCTGTTGATATATACATTATAATTTATATTGTTTTTTTTTCTATTTATAATTTATGTAATACATAATATCTGCAAATCGTGAGGTTAACAGATTTATTGTTATTAATTAAGGAGATATTATATAACATTTACTTTTGTTTTTATGTCTTTAACAGATGAACTTTTTGATCGAATTACTAAGTTGTTACAATCGGTTGTTATGAATATAATGATGTATTTGTTAAACTGTTTTAAGGAATTGTACACGTTTAAAACGAATATTCATTTTTGGACAATTTCAAAATTACGCCTTAAATTGCATAATGGAAGTTGTTTTTTTAATTTTTATTATCAAAACAAATTATGAAATATTTTAGGTTACTACTAAATCATTTTATGTTAAGATATATGACAAATCATACTACACTACAAATTTCATACTATGTATAAGTCTGATTTACTATGATCTCTTATTAAGATGAGCTTTTTTGTGAGGATAAAACTTTTGTTATAAAACTTTAATATTTTATTATATTTTTGTTGAAATTATCTCTTTTATTTTCTTACCCAGACCACAAAATTATTAAATTGTTATTGTTATTAAATGTAGCAGTCATTAGTTGAAGTTATCCATAAAATGAAAGACAGGTACGTGGTTGGATAGCTTTGTGTTACTTTAAATTTATCTATAATATACTTTAAATAGCCTATAGCAATGTAATTAGGTATGGGTAATTGTATTTGTACTTATCAAAGTTATTTAAAACTAAATATGTTGTTTTTTTTAATAAAGACAGGAAAACCATTAGTGATAAAGAATGAAAGTATTCGAAATCTTATACAGTTATGTTAAAATGTTAATTTTGAATATTCGAATTAAAATTGGTAATTGGTAAAAAAAGTTGATTTATTAAATCGCGGCTTGTAAGCCGACTTTTCATAGACGACCTTGTGTTTCACGCATGCGCAGCGCAGGTCACCTGCCACATACATTGGATATTTCTCGTTCTCATTCTCGCAGTCCGCGGACGCATATCGCGCGTTGATCACGTCTTAAAGATTTGAGCGCGCGAAAAAAACGCGATCGCGATTAAATTCTATTAAATTTCAGTGAATAATTATCAATATCAATACTTTTATTATTTATTTTTGTTATCGCTTAAACATTTTAGATATTAAGTGGCTTGGGCATTACTCGGAGTTCGTGTAAGCGTACGATAAGGTTAGTATGAACGATTATCTCAGTATTATCCGTCACGTTCCGAAGTGCTAATAGTTCGAACACTGTGTTTGTATGTCTATTTACAGTTAGCAATTGTAGGCCGATTTTATAGCCCTATAGTAATGAAATATTTTAATTAAGAGATGGGCGGTGCTTGTTTGCAGTAAACGATTTTAGTTTAATACAAGGTTGTGCTAAATTTAGTTGAACAGAAAAAAAAATATAAAGGTTTTAGTTTGTGTTTTACTAGTTTTTATGTATTTTTTTATCTGTGTAATATAATTTATCACATAATCGAATCATTCATATTAATATTGTATCGGTTTCGTGTTAGCATTATAATTTTTTGTTTGATTTAACATTTAAAATTTTATCAGTGTAAATTAAAAGCGACAAACAAGAATCTTGAAACATAGTATATATATGTATGTACAATGTTTTGTAAATTATATATACGTATATATTATATTGATCGTTATATTTACGTATGACCGAAAGCAAGTCTTATGTTATGTAAATATAAATACGAAATAAGTATAATTCAAAACAAATTTTATTTTAAAATAGGTACCTATATATCTTTAAATATATTATATTTTTTATATTTAATAGATACTATTTATATCGTAAAAATTTTAATAAATTTGTAGATCACTAAGTTATTGAACAGGATTTTAAACAGTCGACCAACTGTTTAAAATCCGACCATAATCATTATTGAAAAATTTAAAAACGTGTCGAGCTCGTAACAAAAAGATAGACAAACACAGGAGAATAAGGTATCTCTGCGTTGCGTATTTATTTATAAATATATATAGTATTGGAAGACACCCACATAATAGAATATAGTGAAAAATGCATACATAATCCGAAGTATTACTAGAGCTATATTAGGTAGAGCTTGGTGCAGGCCCGTCTGGGTAGGTACCACCCACTCACCACATTCTACCCAACGTTGGTGGCGCATTGGCAATGTAAAGAATAGTTAATGTTTCTTACACAGCCACTGAGTAGTGGCTGGCCGCTTAGCTATTACATAAAAAAAGTAAAATTTAAATTTCGAATTTTGTTTTTAATGTAAGCGAAAACCGAACTCAAAAGTTTCATTATATATACATTTATGTTTGTGACGGAATCCTTACTAATTCATCCGACATAATTTTTAATGAGGTTATATTTATACGTACCTACAAAGTAGGTACTATATTTCTTACGGCTTCGTACCTTTTGTTATTGTTACAAAGTTCGTTAAATTGTATTAGCATATTTTGAAATTACTTGTTACAATATAATTTCTCAACGCTAACTGATTTTAATATAACACAATACTTTGTTCCGGTATAAAGAGTAAGCCAGCGTAATTAGTCGCAAGAGATGTATTGTCCTAGATCCGATGGTACATTGATGATCTCAGGAGTTGTAAATACGTATTAGTGTCAGTGACAATGGGTGTTCGTGACTACTTACATCAGAAGGTACAAATGCACGCCTGCCTGGCAAAATTAAAAAAAATAATAACCTGGACAATAGGATCAAAGGATATTTTTTTAATTTTTTTTTTATAGCATAGGTAAGCGGACGAGCAGCACCTAACATACTACCACAAAACAGTTACTGTTAGTATTGTTACGTTACGGTTTGAAGGGTGTGTCAGCAAATTTAACCACACACAGGGGACATAACATCTGAGTTCCCAAGGTTGGTGTCTCATTGTCGATGTAAGAGATGTTGTTTATTTCCTTTACAGTGCCAATTTTAGATTGATTTTGCCATAACTTGGCTCCAACTCTTTTCTCATCACACTCGATTCTATTCTCTTTAAGTAGTGGACGTATTTAATGGATGCACAAATCATTAATAAGTATGTATAGATTTTGCGTGAATTTTTTTTTTGTTTCATAGGAAGGCTGACGATCAGGTGGCCCATAACCTGATGACAAGTGGTCACCAACTGCCATAGACAATGGCATTGTAAGAGATGTTAACCATCGCTTACATCGCTAATGTGCCATCAACGTTGGGAACTAATATGTTATGTCCCTTATACCTATAATTACACTGGCTCACTCACCCTTCCAACTGGAACACAACAGTATCTAGTACTGCTGTTTTGCGATAGAATATCTACAGAGTGGGTGGTACCTACCCAGACGAGCCTGCACAAAGCTCTACCACCAAGTAAATAATAATGTAGACGCGTAATTGTTCTGGCATTTATCTAATGTCTTATGAACCGTAAGACCCCTTTGTTCACATGAATGGAAATAGCCTGAGAAGTGACCCAAGAAATAAAGTAATCTACCGTGATGCGAAAACGCATTACGTATTTATAACAGAGGGTCGGTCCTCTGTTCTATTATTTCTACTTACATTACAATTCATTCCTCTGATCCTTTGGGATCAAACTCATCAATATACGTCACTCCATTAAAACGTAATATTTTTATTAATAATGTAACAACCGTTTATGTTTGTATATTGGTGCTGACCTAAAGAGTATGTGTCCTGTACTCGGAGATGGTTTGGAGCTGACTCCTCCGCGCCTCTCCAAAGTAGGCTGATACAAATACGACAGAATTTCATCTGACACGTGAAGGTTTCCTAATGATATTCTAAATTTTAAATATAATATAAATTTTATATATTATAATCATTTAAACGGAAATTCAGCAAAATATTGCCGGTTTTGAATCCGCTATCATCAGTTAAGGTTTTTTTAACCGTATTTTATATTTTTTACATTTAAATTTGGAACGTGATAAATAATTGTAACCCATTGTACACATTGTTACTGAAAGTAATTTTTCTTTATTTTCTTTTTAAATGCATAATTTTTATGACCGTTATTTAGGGATTTATTAATATTCCTATTTACCCCGTCTATTAAGTATTGAAAACGCATATTATATTTTACTAGTTTTTACGTTAGGAAAATAACTGCGCTTTAATTTGCGTTAAAGCAGTATTTATGTGTTTTTCATGTTTCCCCATATTCTTAGATTATGAATCTGCGCAGCTCTAGGGTCTTAGTGTAAAGTTAAAGCTTATAACCTACCTTATCCCGAATATGTAATGTAAGAAAACACAATTAAAAACTAACATGGTTCCTGAGACTAGCGCAATCTGTTATAATAAGTCGAGCTTTATAATATAATATTAAAAGAATATTTTTGTTTATAAGAATTTAGAGAAGATAAATTATGTGCAAATTTAGTATTATGAAAGTTCAGTAATAAAACAATATTTTTATTGTTTTGTTTTCGTTTAATAACTTCAAAACTATTTGACCGATAATATGGCAACATTTTATCCGTACATCAATTTTCCATTCCCTCGAAGCGCTCCCATGACAGAGGATAATTAAGATTTTAGTTTATCTAAGTGCAGTTGACATCTCAGTTGTTATCTAGATATATACGAGGATACTTTTCCGAGGAAACTTGGGTTAAGATTTAGTTATTCTAATCGCTAAACATAACAAAACAAAATATATCCTTCACAACATTTATTAAGGTTTTATTTTATTGTACGCAATTTAAAACATAATATAAAAGAACAGGTAGAAAGGTTTGCCTACCTCGTTGGTCTAGTGGCTAGATATAAAGCCGCAGATTCGGTGGTCCTGGGTTCAATTTCCAGGTCGAGCCATTGAAAAGTTATTGGGTTTTTCTATCAGAAATTCTCAGTAGCAGCCCGGAGTCTGGAAGTTGGAAGTGAGTACACTCCCGTGCCTCGGAAAACACGATAAGCCGTTGGTCCTGCATCTGAACTCTTTCCGGTCGTGTCGGATTAGAGAGTGCACCTGTGTTTGCGCACACACTTGTGCACTATAATATGTCCTGCGCAGTTGGCTTTTATCTCTCTTGAGATTCGCCGCCGTGGCCGAAATCGGTCAGGAGGACCATGGAGGTTATGCAAAGGCGGCCTATCACTCACACTCTCTTCCAGACGACCTCTATAAGCATAATTTATTTTTTAATATGTTCAGTACCTGATCTGCTTAAATTTAATTATTAAATCTATAGTAATATGTAAAGGTGAAGTGTTTGTTTGTTTGATCCGGCTAATCTCAGGATATACTGGATCAAATTTAAAAAATTTTTCGTGTTGTATAGTAATTAGTAAGTCGAGGAAGGTTGTAGGCCGATTTTTATTGATTATATATTTATTAATTATACGCGGGTGAAACCGCGGGGCACAGCTAGTGTAATATAAATGCGTACGTAAAAATTCCGTCTATTTCATTTACTAATAAAATGTTTACATTTTGTTTATATATATATTGTAGTATAACTCATGAAAAGTTTACCAATTAATTTATCATTGTCTATGACAGGAACTCCAATCTACGAAACAGATAATAAATAAACATTTAGGTATTTTATATTTCGCATTGGTATCGTACGCTTTATTTTAGCGATTAGCGAAGTTCATTCCACGGCAGTGCTCGTCTCGAATTTGTACTATTGATTCGGTGGCATAAAAATATGTCTTGTTTTTGGAATTTACATAAATGGTACATACATTCGTTCAGATATGTTCAATCACGCAAATCTTATAGACAAACAGCCGAATACTGAAACGTCACTTAAATATTAAATGCAACTTAATTATTTGAAACGCCGTTAAATTCAAATGTCGCCTACTAATTTAGGAGCTTCTCAATTTTAAGTAGTGTTTAACTTTGATTGACGTTTCAGTATTCGGCCGATATTTGGATAGTTTTTCTTCCTTTACACGTTGACTATAATATTTAAAATGTTGTATATATCATATCTTGTTATTTCTTCTATTACGATAGGAGCCGAGGTTATAACAATGAAATGTACCCGTAGAGGTACCCGTTGGATATAAAACGAAGATTCGTAATAAACTTAAACCAACACTGCTGGTGACGCGGGCTGATGCAGTATTAGTTCGTATATAATAAAGAATATAAAATACTCCAATAAACTGGAAAATGTTTTCATAGCATCACGCCAAGAATGTTTACCTGTATATATAATATCCTAAGACAGTATTCCCACAAAGCCATCTGATCCCAAACTTAAGAAGAGCTTGTACTATGGAAACCAGATAACTGATAAACTACATATACTTTTCTTTTGTAAATACATACTTATATATATATAATTATATCCAGACTCAGGACAAACAGACGTGTCCATAGAATCATATGGTCTGTCCTAGGTGGGAATCGAACCCACGGCTCGTAAAGTAAATATTCTATTATTTAAACGTTATTTTATTTGTATCTTTACAACTTAATCATGTTCAATCACTCGGACATATTTTAATGAATTTTGCTCGATATGTAGTGGAAAAGTGGAAACAAAGGGTATTTTATTAATACGTAAAAAAACTTAATTTATCTTAAGTGAGAGTAATAGCTAATGTAGAATATTTCAACCTCATATTACATATTCTATAAGAAATATTACTACTTTTTTATTACAAAACATTTTTGAACATGAAACTCTTATTGCTTTACTGCGCATAGTTTACAAAATACAAGCTTTTTCCATCAGAATATTAAAAATTTCTTTGAATAAGAATTGTTCCTTGTTCTTAAAACGCTTTCGTATTAAATAACTTCGCACTTAAATTTGCTTTTATACAATACGACATTTAAGACATTAATAAGATTAAAATTAAAATAGAAGATTATTTCTAATCCTAAAGTATCATATCATAAGACTGATTTCGTGAAAAGCATAAAAGTGACAATCATCATCCAACAAGTACGCATATATATTAAATTGGTGGTAGGTCTTTGTGCAAGCTCGTCTGGGTAAGTACCACCCAGTCATCAGATATTCTACCGCAAAATAATAACAGTACTTGTTCTTTTTGTGTTCCGGTTTGAAGGGTGAGTGAGTCAGTGTAATTACAGGCAAAGAGGCATAATATCTTATTTCCCAAGGTTGGAGGCGCATTGGCGATGTAAGCGTTGGCTAACATTTCTTACTATGTCAATTTCTAAAGACGTTGGTGACCACTTACCATTAGGTGGCCCGAACGCTCGTCCGCCTAACTATCCTGTAAAAAGAAAATCTGACCTCACTTACGTGTGCACTTAATGTAATTCCTTTTTATAATTGGAGCTTGTCTTAGCTTGTCTTACATAGAGCTGATATTCAAATTCGTTGTCCAAAAATTAATTACTTAATTAATGTACAAATAAATACATTTTAGTTTGTTTCAGAACTATGCAATTATTTTCCGAACATGTTAATTTTATTAAGATTACAGATTATTATATGTTCAGTGATTACTTTATTTATCGCGTGTTAATAAAACATTGAACTCTATAAAATTAAATACACCATAACTTTATCTTAAAGATTATATGAAGTCGTTATTCATTTAACTTAACAGTATATCAAGTAATAAACAAGAGCTTTTTACTCGTTAGTCGTAAACATCGGTTGTTGACATATACGGCGGTAACATCAAACAAGTTAGGTTGTTGACTTGCTTTATAATATAAAAAGATCAGCCATGGTTGTCCGAACCCATGTAAAGCTTGGTGTCCTTTTATCTAACGTAAGCTATAAGATAGTCTATTAATTAATATGTATTAGGAAGGTAGACGAGTAAATGAGCCACGTAACAACAACCATTTTAACTGGCAGTAGGGCTTTGTGCTCGTCTGGATAGGCACCACTCATTCATCAGATATTCTGCATTCAATCATTCAGAAAAACAGCATTGCTTGGTATTGCTTGTGTTTTGTAGTATGTGTTTATTATAGCCATTAATTACAGGTACAAGGGACATAAAATCTTAGTTCCCGAGGTCGGTGACGCATTGGCGATGTAAGCGATGGTTAATATTTCTTACAATGCCAATTTTTATGGGTGTTGGTAACCATCAGGTGGCCAATATTATGCGCGTCCGCCTAACTATTCTCTAAAAAATATGGTCTTACTTATAAACGTTTAGAGGGGTGATTAGTTAAACAATACTGCGTCTTCTTCTTTCCAATGTCAAATTAATAATGACAGAAAGAGTGAAATCAGTGTTTGAGATGCCTCCAAACACTGAGACACAGAAGTGTTTATAATAAAGGTCGTAAGTGACTATTTGATCCCCATAATGATCTTAGCTCATTATATGCCATGTCAGTTCCAATATGTTAGCGCTGTTTAGTGCTTGTTTTCCGTGGAGCAAGCATACCTGCGATTGGACGGCGTCTAATATAAAAATAAAATAAAAATAACCATACTTACCGGCTATTCGCCGCCAGCCATTGGAACTGAGACGTTTTGTCGCTTGACTTGTATGTATGTATGTGTTTGTATATACATACGTTTGTATGTATGTGCATTGATTCACTCGTTGGCACCTATACAGACAAACTGAAAAAAGTCCATTAGCATTGATCCTTACCATTCGATGACCCATTTTCTCATCTGCTTTTCATTATAAATCGCTTATCGAATATCAAGAATTATAATAACATTATAATATCTAAGTATACTTATAAAAAGCTATCCTTTCGGTACATTGCCTGCAGAATCCTTTAATCGCTTGAGTTAAATCAAGTCGTCGTTGGAGATGAGATGTCTTTGAACTTGTTCAATGTTACGTTACGTCAAGCTTGACATGTTTGCTTTGAGCGTGGTTCAAAATTCATATTACGTTGATTTAATCTTGTAAGTCAACATGAATTATTTTCCTTACGATTTATGTTATATTTGCTGTGATTTTTATGACCTGAATTTAATTTACTCTTTGCTCACTTTTAAATATATGCAGTGAGTGCGTGAGGCGGGTGTGATGTAACATACTTTTATGTATATATTATTTATATGTCTTTCTCTGTAGCCCTGTCATGCAGAATTTATTGATGATCGGTTGAGTAGTTAAAACGTAACAAACAAACTAACTAGCTTTCGTATTTATAATATTATATTTATTGATTTCGATTGTTTTGGTAATAATTATGCTAGTTATGATGATGAGCCATTACGTCACTAAGAAGAATCCTCGTGATCTATGGCCAATGCCGAAGTAACTACAGGCAAGGCACAAAGGACATAGCATCTTAACATTGACGATGACCAGGTTTACCACTTTATTCTATAACAAACTCCACTAAGTGAGTCGCACGAAGAACTCTTACTTTTTGCGAGAAACTTTCTTTCAAGTTCTCTCTAATTGCAAATGGGTTGAGATACGATCTTCCGTTAAATAATTAGGGCTTTATTTAAAAGTAAAATGGCCGGCGTCTCTTTGGCATAGTAATTAAGAGTGACAAACTTTGGTACTTTACCCGAATGAATTTTCGTAATTAAGTAATTTATTGTACGACTAATCCGAGACTTAACGCTTTTTAGTAATATGTATTCAACATGGTTATTTTTGACAAACTAAATATTTTGTAACCAGAAATTTGGTGACACCAGGTGACATTCTGTGCTGTCCTGTATCCAATAAAAACTAGCCTTTATTGGAGCAACGTGGTGGTATAGCTCCATACCACCTGAGGCCACGACGGCCTCTTAATGTGGAGGCCTTAAGAGGCGATAACTGGGTCTTTTTCAGGCTGACCATTTACTTAAACATTTTTATATCTCCGTTCCATTAATTGTATGTCGTTGTTGGTCTACTATCATTCCTCCTGTCAGCATTATAAGCCTAAAATTTAATAATAGAAACCGCAGAACACTATTACTCGTAGCAGAGGCTCTGACGCGCTTCTAATGCTTTTTAGGCTTGATTAAGTTTCTTCCAACAATGTAATTTATTATTAGCGTTAGTTATAAACTTGCATGTCTCATAAAGTCTTCATAAATTTTGCTTAAGCTCCAATTTAGTTTAGAGCAAAGAACTTGATGTATGTAACAAAATCATTTATACTTAACTAACTTCGTAGAGTTACGAACTTAAACTGAAATATTGAAGCTTATATATACAGCAATGTACTATTGTTGAATACTCGACTTCAACAGTTAACAAAAATAAATAACAATGGGACAAAAGTGACCCAAAACACATTCAAAGTAACATTTGCGCATTTCGCTCGTTTCTACTGAATAAACGAAACCATCGCAAGCGTGAAATGGGTCGGGGTACTGTTAGCAAAAAAAATATTTTTTGCATATTATTTGACTACGTTTTTTTTATTTATTTACTTTAAAACCTTAACTAAATACAAATAAAATTTAAAAATAATTATTATACAAGTCGTGACCGCGTGGAATGGTGGCAAGAATGCTAGCAGCATTTCCCCTTTGAATCGCAATTCCGACTCTCTGGGCGAAAAATGAACCAGCCCTCCTGTCACCAGTGGAGGCAATAAGACGGGGAGTAATATTTTGGATGTTTACTACGCAAAAGAGTATCTGGGTGCCCTAATTTTAATGGTCACATTCGCTTATAAACTGCAAGAAGTAAATAGTCAGCCTAATCGCAAACAGGATCTGGTTCTTATTCTTCAAACTGAAACAAAGCAATACAATGTGTTACTGTTTGGTCAATGGTGGCTCTGTCACTCATTATTCCACCAGCTAGTACATTACTTGTACCAAAAATCAATCGAAGTGCTCTACGTCTACATATATGTCACCTGATGGCACCTGGTTAGCTTAAAGGCCCTGACGCCATTAACAAAGAGTCAACCTGATCGTGAATTTCATATTGTTACTCATCCTGCAAAATGGATCTCAAAAGTACATAGATGGATTGGCGATTGAATGATGAGTGGGAGACACCCAACCCGACGGGCACCCAAAAATCGCCACTACCGCTAAGAAATATGTTATTTAATTAATAAAAGACATGGAATAGTTTTTAATTTTTATAACGCTATAATATATAAAATACAAGCTGTGCCCCGCATATAATTAATAAAAATATAATGAATACTAATCAGCCTGGAACCTTCCTCGATAAAAGGACTATACAACACAAAAAATATTTTTTATATTCGAACCTGTAGTTCCTG
Source organism: Nymphalis c-album (assembly GCA_963151315.1). Taxonomy (NCBI): domain Eukaryota; kingdom Metazoa; phylum Arthropoda; class Insecta; order Lepidoptera; family Nymphalidae; genus Nymphalis; species Nymphalis c-album. The sequence goes on from OY720601.1 coordinate 1,240,629, forward strand.
AGTTTAGCCGGATCAAACAAACAAACTCTTCATCTTTGTATAGATAACTGGATGGAATTATTATTTCTTAATTTCTTTTATGGTTATATGACTAATGTAACTTGTATTCGGAAAAACGAGTAGGCAATTAGTGTGTGGATAAATGAAAAAGATATAAGATTTTCATATATTTATTTAACAAAACTAATTTGATTAGTGGAAAAGAGGAACTACGGCATTACTTGCCCGTTTTTTTTTGTCGGGAATGTAGATTCTGCTACATTACCTAACCTGTGGGAAATTATTATTAAATGAATCTTGTAAAATTACGTTTTGATATTCCTTTTAAAAGCCTACTTGAATAAAATAGTTTTTACTTAGTATTAGAACTTTGTGCAAGCCCGTTTGATTAGGTACCAGAACTGGTCAGGTACAAATTAATGGTTAATATTTCTACCACCAACGTCTATGGTGGATGGTGACCACTAACTATTAGGATATCCCCTTGCTCGCCCGCCTACCTATATATAAAGTACATAATGTCAACGTTAAAACCTACGATACGGCTGTGCTGTGTATACAATATTCTCAAAGGCAAAATATAAAAAAAAAATATTTTTTTCAAACTCATGACAAAGGCTTAAAGCCCATAAACGTATATCACTATAACAATGACAAAATCTAAAGTACCATTAAAATATACCATTTAAACATTTTAAATAAAAAAAACCTCAAGTAAATGTAATTAACGATCTTGTCTGTCCTATTATAGTCAAGTTCTGTTCTAATCATTTTATTATATTTAGTTACAGTACGTAAGTCGTGTTAATATCATGAATGTGTTATCAACGGTGGTGAATTCTTATTCTACATTAAGTGACATAGGCTGCTTTGTTTTTTAATAATGTATAAGGGCTAGAAGTCATTTTTTTATCTATATAAATAAAATGATAGAGGTCTGCAGTTGTGCGCGCATCACGGAAACCTACTGGATAGATTTCAATTAATTTTTCTAAATTTTATATCTCAGACACTTGGGCGTTATCAAAAAAAAAATTGCGATATCTTCATTTAATAAAAATTTATTAAAGTTTCAAGATACAACGATTTGTATATGCACTGCGTGTTCAGTGATGTATGTTTAAACAAATTATATTTTTGCTTGCGATCTTTTCGATGTTTTTTCCTTCGTACATAAGATAACTTTGTTGATATATCAAGCAACGCGGACGAAGTCGCGGGTATCAGCTAGTTTTAAATAAAATGACCACTATTTTTTAACAGTATGGTTTCAGTTCTACGGTAGAATTCTATAGAATTTTTTAATCATTATATATTGTTGTACATAAGATAACTTTGTTGATATATCAAGCAACGCGGACGAAGTCGCGGGTATCAGCTAGTTAATAATAAGAATGTTTTTGCAAACGCTACACAAAACAATGAGACGTCTTTAACGGGTCATTTCCACCCACGCTCGACACACCCCTGCTGTATATTGCATGTACCAAACGCTAGATTTCATTAAACTGGCACTTCACGAAAAGATAATTGTCATACCCCTTGGGATTGTACGTTGTAATGGCCACTCGCCACGATGGTGTACGTGTTCAAAGCTCATATTACAATAGTTAAAGAGTTGAGACAGCCCAGTGATTAAATGTGTAGAGATCTTGTTTTTATTATCAGCCAGCATCACAATCTATATTTTAGGTTGAATTATTGATGATAGATAGGTTAAACTCTTTAGTTTTGTTTTATTTTTTAAGAAAATTATAATTACCATTTAATAAATAATATAATCGCGTGACCATTTACTTTAAGTAATTTTATATTCAAATGAGTCTTGTGACATTTAAGTCTCATTTCTTATTTTAATGAAAAAACTTTCCAAGGTCTTCAGCGTTTTTAATCAATTTCAATAAGTAATGAAGAACTACATTACCTTACTGATTAAAAAATTCTATAGAATTCTACCGTAGAGCTGAAACCATACTGTTAAAAATAGTGGTCATTTTATTTAAAACTAGCTGGTACCCGTGACTTCGTCCGCGTTGCTTGATATATTAACAAAGTTTTCTTATGTACGAAGGAAAAAACATCAAAAAGATCGCAAGCAAAAATATACTTTGTTTAAATGTTTAAACATCACTGAACACGCAGTGCATATACAAATAGTTGGTTCTTCAAACTTTAATAACTTTTTATTAAATGAAGATATCGCAATCATTTTTTTTTTTGATAAGGGACCAGAAATAAAATTTAGAAAATTTCATTGAAATCTATCCCGTAGTTTTTCCGTGATGCGCGCACAACTGCAGACCTCTATCATTTTATTTATATAGATATGTAGACTGGTTATTTATTCAATAGACCATAAACATTGGCATTGTAAGAAGAAAGCTACCAATTTTATAGTCGATGGGCCTGGTTGTAAACTATGATGTGCCTCTAATAACACTGGCTCATTCACCCTTCCAACCATACACAACTATACTAAGTAATGCTGTTTAGCTATAGAATATGTTATAAATTGGTACCTACCGAGACGAACTAACACAATGTTTGTATGGTTATTTCATATATTGTTTGTAAACAGTACATAACACAATTAAAAAAAGAGAAAAAAACAACCGCTGAGTTTCTTTCGCCGGTTTTTCTCAGGGCTGGGCGATAGCATTAACCAAGATTACATAATATATTTCTTACATGCCCGTCTTCAACATACGTATATAATATTCATAAGTTTATAATATTCTATTCGTATTCAGATACTGAGCATTCCGAATGCTTCTTACCCGAACCTTAAAACCCGCTTACCATCAGAGGTTCTAATAAATAACCAAAATATATATTATCTTCGCATCGCATTAATTAAACCCTTAAACCCTTTTCACTTCCAAAGGTCTATAAGAGAAAAGAGTTCAGTTGATAAGGTCAATATATCACACTATCGTCCAGCGACCATTGCACGCTCGTTTTGACCCACTTCCGTGGTGATAAATTAATGCCACGGACACAGACTTCGAGATTAAAGTGCCGGGATCCAATCGAGATTCAATCTCGTCCTTGTTTTTATCGGTTATGTCTTTACTTATAACTAACAGCGAGAGATAGCGCGGTTTTTTTGAATTTCGAAAATTTTCTATGAAATTAACCGTTCGGGTAATTGTTTTGAAAAAAAAATAAAAAATAATGTAGATGCTATATCTATGTATAAATAATATAACTTGTACAGATGTTTTTATATGTATTTGTATGCAAAACTGGAAAAAAATATATAATTAAGAAAGCTTTCTTTTAACAGATTCTAAATGTAAATGTATAAAGATTACAAGGAAAACGTTTAAAACAAATAATTTATAGGATAAAAATATTCTGAACGAATTAAACTATTAAAAAACAGAATTGAAGATTTAAAGCAGTTATCTAGAATAAACGAGACACTTTTTTTAATAATATGAAAACGTTTATTTAATTCTGTAGCATTCAGAGATAATTTACACAAGCGACAAGAGCACGCGATCAAAAATTGTCCTTGGCCAAAACATTGTATGATCAGACGGGCGAGGTCGGCGACTAATTTCATGCTTTTAAATGATTTATACATCATTACTAGCAATTTACAATATTCGCTCTGTATTTTATACATCACTAGCTGTGCCCCGCGGTTTCACCCGTATAATCAATAAAAGTATAGTGAATAAAAGTCAGCCTAGAGCATTCCTCGATAAAAGGACTCTACAACACAAAAATATTTTTTTCAATTCCAACCAGTAATTCCTGAGATTAGCCGGATCAAAAAACTCTTCAGCTTTATTTATATTTTAGTATAAATGAATGCGCCGAGATTGACGTAGTGGTTAGCACACGTGAACCATAACAGAAACGGGTTCAAATCTAGGAAATCATCGCTAAATTTTTATCACATTTTTATTAGCATGGTGTGATGTATGATGTAACGGAATCTTAGGACATGATTGTACACTTTAAATCGTCGGATTGAAGTGAATCGCACACTTATCAAGAACCGATGACAATAAAATAATTTGATATATTTTTTTAATTAATGATAATTTAAAAAACAACATCACACTTTTGTAGCTAATAATAAAATTTAAATTTGTAAGTAATCATTTATCATGTACTAATTCTGTTTATAATTCATCTCGTGCTTAGCGCGTTAAAACATGCGTTTCTTGGGAGAAATCTATCACATTTATGGAGCGTGATGGAAAATGCTCATTATCATGTCCTCAAAAAAGAGAACAGGCCTTAGTCCAATGGTAACTGGACTAAAGCCTCTTTTTTTTTCATTTACTATTTGGTGATTAATGCGTTGCGCTATTGTATCCATATCGATGTAAGCGATGGTTAACATTTCTTACAATGCCAATGTCTATCACTTATCATCAGGTGGCCTATATGCTCGTCCGCCTACCTATGCTATAATAAAAACTGTGTGCTATGTCCCCTGTACCCTGTAGTCTGTAGTCTGTACAATGACTCACTCAATCAAACCAGGACACAACCACACAAAGTATTACTACTTACTATAGCGAGTGGGCTATAGTTACTTGCGAGGGCGGTAGGCGAAACCACTCAGACTAGTCTTCGCAAATCCCTAACACCCTGTACCTATTACATTAATGTATCCATAAATTATTACTTCGTGTAATAAACTGGCATTGCACGCTTGTTGCTTACTTCATAATTTTTTTATTAAAATCGGTCTAGTGGTTTTACTAATTTATAATATTAAGTATAGATTATTTAACAATTATATCATTTCATTTTTTTGCCGGGCCGTTTGACTTGGTTGGTAGATATTTTCACCCAGAACACATTTGTGTGCATGAACATGTCTGTTTGTCCTGAGTATAAGTGTAATTATCTATATAAATATATATTTACAAAAGAAAACTCAACAACAACAAGCTCTGCTTAGTTTGGGATCAGATGGCCGGGTGTGAATAATCTCCCAGAATATTATTATTTTAATTTTAATATAATTAATGTATCTTGAACACGTAAGGAATATGAAGCGTCGTCGGTGCTTTTATACTTAACGGATAAATTAGATGATAAATTGAGGAAATTAGGTTTTCATTGCGTTTAAATTATCCATCTCAGTATATTATACATATATTATATACCTTTTGTTATATAAGAACTAACGTAAAAGGTAAAGTGAAGCATAGGAATGTGTTTAAATTCAACGAAATCTACTATTTAAATTTACAAAACAATGTATGTTTTTTTGAAGTGAAAACTTCTTTAGCGGCGCTGTTCACTTTTTTGTGACTGATAAAAAAATGTTAAACTCGCGTCAGGACACGTGACCCTGATTGAATATTGGTTTCCGATTCTGATGTGTTACACTTTTAATGTAATATAAATTGTCATGTTTGTGTACGATAGCGCAATAAATGAATATTTTATTTTATCACATAAATGATAGTACTTTTATACTAATAATTAAAGCAATTCGTGCAAAATTTTTCCCTAACCACTAAAAATATCAATAATGCACAAGGTTAATATTCAAGTTTTCACTTCTGCCGGCACTCCCAGAGTGCAACTCGTTGTTTTTTTTCAATTGTTTCTTCAATTGAAAAAAAGGATTTTGTTAAAGGAGTGTTATTGCTAAAACCTATTAAGATTGAATAAAGATAATCGAACCTCATATTTATATATTCCATGTTATTTACTAAAAGCTCTATTATATTATGTACAACGAACAGTTCTTGATGAAAATATGTCTATTTATCTACACTAATCTATACGACATTAATCCACTTAACTGCTTATACATCCAGTTTTATTTTAGTTGCGATAGCTTCGCAGATATTACAAACGGGTTTTTTTTACGAATCCATGATGAATACCATTATTGTATTGTATTATATCATTGATGTAATAATGATGTACTTATACATTCGAGCGGAAATGACCCAGTGGTAAGCACGCGTGAATCTTAACCGATGATCGTGGGTTCAAATCCGGGCAAGCACTACTGAATTCAATGTTCATTTGTGATTATAGTTCATCTCGTGCTTGACGGTGAAGGAAACCTGCATGTGTCAAATTTTACTAATATTTTGCCACTTGTATATTCCACCAGCCCGTATTGGAGCTCCGTGGTGGAATACTCCAAACCTTCTGCTAAAAAAGAGGAGAGGAGACCCTAGCCCAGAAGTGGGACATTCACAAACTGCTACTATACTATACTTATATATAATACGCAATAAAACACTAATATTTTGAAGTCGCTTGTCCCACAATGTAACCTTTAATTATAAATTGAATTCAGTTAAAAGATAGACGTCGATATTGAAACACAAATATTACTATTTCATTCTCACTTGTGTAACTAAATAAGGATAGCATATCGAATTATATTTGAGATTTTATACAACATTGTCGGCATCATTGTATTTGTTATTTGCATATGTTTATTTCATGGGAAACGAATCAAATAGGTCGTTCTGTATACAATTAATTACCGGTATTGTGGGAACAGTTGTTAACTCAACGTATAATACATACATGAAACTATCATACAGACGTGCTAGTACTCGTCGGCATTTGAATCAAGTGTATTTTATTCAAGTTAACTTCACAACAAAGCGTTTTCGAATCGTTAATACTTTAACTCTACCGCTGTAAAGTAAATGTAGTATATTTTATGAGATGTAGATTGTGGTGCAGAAAATGTTGCCTCATTTTAAGACAAACTTTTTGTGTAAATATATAAAGTTAGCTGAAGCCGAGATGGTTCAGTGGTAAGAACGCATGAATCTTAACCTATGATTGTGGGTTCAAAGTTTCAATGCCGGGCAAGCATCACTGAATTTCATGTGCTTAAGGGGGCATCCATAAATTACGTGAGGCGTTTAGGAGGGAGGGGGGGTCAAGCCAAACCTCACCACATCTCACGTAGGGGAGAGAGTGGTCTTGGGAAATATCACGTAATTTTTTTTTCCTGAAGAAACAGTGTAAAATTGCGAGAAAATTGGATTAAATTAAGTAATAAATGGTTCTCAACTAAAATATGACTAAATCATGCATAATAATATTTATCGCGGTTTAATTATACACTTACATAATAATTTATTAACTATTTCTACTTCGCTTGTTTTGCCACTACCGGCTAGCCAAACACAAGACTTTTATGCTACGTTATTAGTTCTTAAATACTAGTCTTAAATAAAAGTTTTTTATAAGTAAATTGCTTTTTTAAATAAATCTAATGTAATGAAGCACAGATTAACGTATTTAAATAAAAAATATGCATTTTTAAAAATCTCACGTGAGATTGGGGGAGGGAGGAGGGGGTCGAGCAAAATCTCACGACATCTCACCAAGGGGAAAGGGGGGGTCGAAAAATCGCCAAAATTACCTCACGTAATTTATGGATGCCCCCTAATTTGTGATTATAATTCATAATTCATCTCGTGCTTGATAGTGGAGGAAAACATCGCGAAGAAACTCGCATGTGTCATATTTTACTGAAATTCTGGCATATATGTTATCCACTACCCGCATTGGAGCAGCGCGGTGATATCCCAGCAGTGGGACATTCACAGGCTGTTAATGTACTGTACTGTATATAAACTAAAACTATTTTTACAATATAGAAACATTTACATTGATTATTAAATGCAAAAACGTAATGCAACGTTTCAGCAACTTACTTAAAATGAGTAACTATCGAGTAAGTACTACAAAATGCGAATAACTCCAAAGGTCTATGTGGCTTACTTTTCTAGACAACCAGAAAAATATACCGCGGCGCCTAATATACTGAAAAAGGAATTTAACCTAAAAATGGATACCCAAAACCGGCCCTGTCCTCGTTCCTCTTGAACATAAAATCATTCATTTTCACATTAACGACGAGACTTACGTCAATCTATTTCGTATTTTAATCGTCTTAAAAAACTCGTAATATATATTATGAACTGCAAGTAAAGATATTTCAATGGTCTTAGAAAAAAATGAAAGCAATAAATGTTTGTGGTGACACATGATGATGTCTGCTTGAGCGATTTAGGCCACAACAGCCAATCTCATGAGAGCACTCTCATAATTCGATGATACAGCGAGTCCGACACTACCTACCAACCAACTTTTTTACGCTGGAAAACGTGACCTACCAACCACCTACGACGACCGGCTAGAAGGCACAGGACCAACGGTTTTACATATTTTCTACACTCCCGTGAAGTGTACACATTTTATAAACTTCGGGCTACTACTGTGAATATTTAACAGAACAATCCACCAACTATTATATTAATTTATTTATTTTTAAAAGCACTTACAATACACATGTAGAGCATTTACAAATGAACTTATAAAACAATAAAAGTATATCTAATATGCATATTGATTACAAGGGTACATATATAACATACATTTTATAAATTCAAATTAAAACTAGCAATTTTATCGGCCCATCCTGAGGTTTGAGCCCAGGACCTTAGTCTTATATCTAGCCACTAGACCAACGACGCTGTCATGATAAGCACTAAAATATACATAATAGCTTAACATATAAATAAAATTAAATAAAGTGACTAATTTAACTCCGATCTCAATTGTAATTGGTCGATGCCAAAATATGATATAATAGGCGACCAATGAGCGTTTAGTATTAAGTCGGATTATTGAATCTGACTTTGATCAGGGTTTCATAAACTGGAGGCAAATGTATAAAAGCGTTCTCATTGCCTCCAGCAATCTAATAAAAGGTTTTTTGAAGAAATAAACATTATAATCTTTATAATGAACTACCATTATTTATTATAAACTTATTTATGAAAGTTTTTTTTTATTTATTAAGTCTTGGAACTAATTCCATCACGTTGCTCCAGTGTTGGGTGATGCTTACACAAGTAACACAATTTAGTGCGAAAAATGCAGGTTTCTCCACCACAAATTCCTTCACAAGCGATCACGAAATAATTATTTAAAATGGGCAATCAGATTGGCAAGTAGCCCGCTACCCTTTTTCAATTAAGTAATTACGTTAGTTCCTCTCAAGTACCCACTTAATAACTAATTCGCAATATGAAAAAAAAAACTTATTCAAAACGTTTTCAACAATCTGCTAGTAACTGGTAATACTGTAAAAATAACGCATTTCTAATAACACTTCATTTGTACAGATTTTTATTTACAAACAAACATTCATCACTTTGCCTTGTGTTAAAGAATACGTTATAAATAAGTTCGATTCAGTAATATATATATATATATATATATATATATATATATATTATAAATTAATCAACATTCCCACTATTTTTTAATTATGCGGTTTATAAAATTACATCTTAAATCAAATATTATGAAGACAAAAATGGGCAGGGTATGAATGTAGCTTCCAGAATCATTTGACAAGCAGAAAAACAAAAGCAACGCCGTCCGTCAGCTTGCATGTTTTATAGATGGCCTGGGTATGGTGTTGCCATCTAACAATATATATAAAATAATTGTCTGACTGAGATATCAACGCACATCCCAAACTACTGGGTCTAGCACCATGAAAATGTCCATACAGGTAACAGGGAAACAAAGGAGATAATTTTTTTTATGAAATTTCTTCACTTTTTTCCGATTTATGGCGCGAGCGAAGCTGCGGGTAAAACGTTATTATATGTATAATGATATATATCGGAGATGTGGCGGTCGTATTATTAAAAATAATAACGTCAGCGTTGCTGACGTTATTCTCTTCATTAATATCTTCATTATTCATAGTAGTAATAATTAAAAACGACAACTTCTTCCAATAACACTTTTATTGAATGTTAATAACAGAGTAGAGCTCCGTACAGCTCGGCTGCTTATACTGAACCTTTTTTTTGTAAAGACCATTACTCGTATTTTTACCAAACGACAGTTCTAAATTCAAAATAATGACAATTAATAATTTATAATTTAAAATAACAATTTTAGAATATTAATCAAATGAGTTTTTTATGAGAACCTCTTTAGACAATGTAAATAAATCATTCATATAATTGTAACTAGTTTTAAGTCACAATATCTCAAGTAACTTAAGTAAATAACTTAAGTAAATGATATTGCGCCGATACGGCCGTTCTGACGGCGGTGCGCGCTCTGCACCAGCCGCGAGTATGAATTTTCATCGGAGAGTTCTTGAAGTTCATCGGCGGTGCGCGCTCTGCACCAGCCGCGAGTATGAATTTTCATCGGAGAGTTCTTGAAGTTCATCGGCGGTGCGCGCTCTGCACCAGCCGCGAGTATGAATTTTCATCGGAGAGTTCTTGAAGTTCATCGGCGGTGCGCGCTCTGCACCAGCCGCGAGTATGAATTTTCATCGGAGAGTTCTTGAAGTTAATCTGAAACAGTGGTTAATCCTTTTTGAGATTGGTATCTGTGTACCTTATGTAATACACGATAAAATGTTATCGTAGTAGTTTAATTTAAGTAGTTTATATTGTGACGTACACTGTGGTACTATGGTGTTGCGTACACTGTGGTACTATGTTGTTGCGTACTCTGTGGTACTATGTCGTTGCGTACTCTGTGGTACTATGTCGTTGCGTACTCTGTGGTACTATGTCGTTGCGTACTCTGTGGTACTATGTCGTTGCGTACTCTGTGGTACTATGTCGTTGCGTACTCTGTGGTACTATGTCGTTGCGTACTCTGTGGTACTATGTTGTTGCGTACTCTGTGGTACTATGTTGTTATGTACTCTGTGGTACTATGTGATGTATGTGTAATTGTTGTGGTGATCTACTTATACCTGCTGTTTGAATCATCTGACTCTTGATTTTGTTGTTCGACAATATTGGCTCGCGAAGTCAATGGTATAGCCTCATTGGTTGATACTGGAGAGTTGTCTTCTTCCGCCGATACGGTCATCTGGTCTCCAGGATGAGGTGCAGTTGATCATGCGCAACTTTCCTTGGACGCCTTGAATCTACCACCTTTTTTTACTAGATAGCGGTAGTTGTCCAGGATTTGTTATTTCGTAGGGCTTGCAGAATTTCAGATCAAATGAAGTCTGATTGCGACGATTATTTTTTTATAAGAACATAATCACATCTTTGGAACTGACGGATCCTTGCTTTTATTGAATTGAAACGTTGTCTGTCTTGTTCTGCATTTTGTGACATAATTTTGTTTAACATGGTTGTTTTCGGGCGATGAGATTATTTCAATAACCAGAAAGATAACATTCCACCAACGTGCTACGACGTTTTTCTTGACATCCGTCGGTTACCTCTTCCTTTTCGGTAATGGCGGTCTTGTCAGATCTGTCATACTAGCGCTCGGTGTTGCGTTAGAGTAAACAAGACTGGCAGATAACAGTTGCTAGGTTACCATTCGTGCCAGATCGTCTACTCTCGTATTCAAATGTGCCGTTACGACCATTCTGACATTCGCACGTCCTCGTGCGTCTCTCTTCATTGATATTCACATAATCGGATGATGTAATCAAGATATCGGTAGCAGGTCTTCGTTAGCATAGGAGTTGGGTGGCTCCGCAAGTCACTCGGGTTGTATCGAAGTCTTCTCGATGTCCACGACAATATTTGCTCAATGACTCCGTAGATCGCATCGTGGCATGTCTCTAGGAAGCGTTATTCATCGAACTGTCAGTTAGTTTCTTGTTCTTCATAGATGATGCCGTCGTCTTTTTCGATGCTCGAGGTAATTACGAAGTCTTCAGGATTCCCGACTAGAAGGCTTCCATATTAAGCAATAAATTGTGAATCGCAAAATGAACAGATTGTTGCTTTATTGTTATGGTTGAAGGTTACTTCCTTGTTGTTGCATCAGGTTGTTGTCGAGCGGAAGTGGCAAGCGATCCCACTTCTGATATCGGAGATGTGGCGGTCGTATTATTAAAAATAATAACGTCAGCGTTGCTGACGTTATTCTCTTCATTAATATTTTCATTATTCATAGTAGTAATAATTAAAAACGACAACTTCTTCCAATAACACTTTTATTGAATGTTAATAACAGAGTAGAGCTCCGTACAGCTCGGCTGCTTATACTGAACCTTTTTTTTGTAAAGACCATTACTCGTATTTTTACCAAACGACAGTTCTAAATTCAAAATAATGACAATTAATAATTTATAATTTAAAATAACAATTTTAGAATATTAATCAAATGAGTTTTTTATGAGAACCTCTTTAGACAATGTAAATAAATCATTCATATAATTGTAACTAGTTTTAAGTCACAATATCTCAAGTAACTTAAGTAAATAACTTAAGTAAATGATATTGCGCCGATATATATGTTATTGTCTTATCTAATTACACATACATTTGCGGTGAATTCGTACACGTTGTTTACATATGAGTCATGATTTAAACGGAGCTAATAGCCAAGTGGATAGAAGATTGTAATCGATCACGGGTTCCAATCTGCAAGCACCACTAACTTGTCACGTGCATAATTTGTCTTAGCTAATATTAAAAATGGGAAAGAGTTTGTTTGTTTATATTAGTTACATACTCAACTGTTCACAAACGCGGACAAAGCAACTGTGATTGAAACTTGAAATGTTCTATCGATAGGTCCATAACTTTTTTTTTTAAATTTCATATGAAGTCAGACGAGCATATGGGCCACCTGATGGTAAGCTGTCACCAATGACCATAGACAATGGCATTGTAAGGGTTGTTAACCATCTCTTACATCGCCAATGCGCCACCAACCTTGGGAACTAAGATGGTATGTCCCTTGTGCTTGAAATTACACTGGCTCACTTACCCTTCGAACCGAAACAAGCTTTTTTGCGATAGAATATCTGATGAGTGGGTGGTACCTATCCAGACGAGTACAAGCTCTACCACCATTAAATAATAATGTAGAGATAAATATCGGTCAATTTAACAGTAAAACAAAATATGTATATAATACAAACCTCGTCTTCGTTTTTATGTACTGGTGTAGGTTATACAATATTTTTATCAGCTCTGTGTTGACTCAGGATATGAGATTAAAAACAGTTTAGTGGTTTTCGTGTTATCTGCGTGTAGATATTTGCCGCTGTGGCGTAACTCGTAAGTAATACTAATATTTAGAGATAGCATTTAAAGTTAAATATAACAGTTATATATATGTATATGTATATATATTTAGATTATAAGGCAAAGTGATCGTTTATTTAGTAAACTATGATAGAGTGAACATAACTAAGTTTAGTTAGCATATTGTGCAAATTTTGTGCGTACAAACACTCAACATTTTCTCAAATTATAAATAATAATATTTTTTATTTCGGTTAGTAGAACATCATAATACATACATATACATACACAAGTATATAAGATAATAGTAAAATAAAATAGGAGTACATTGTGACTACTGTCCATGAACATATACTGTGGAAATTGGTCTAATGTTCAAATATTCTATCCATTTTTAACTCACTGACTAATTACTTCATTGTATGGATGGGTTTCTACATTTTCTGGCTTCTTCTCTCAAATATAAAATTATAGATGACAGAAAGAGAGGAATATATTTGAAAAACATATGCAATGATTATTAAGGTAGGTCATGTTATAGTATCATAATTTTGTAACATAAAAATGTCATTTATAGTGATAAGGATTATTATATGTGTGACAGAATACGCTATATATTATATAACCTATTACAATTTCAGGAAGAGCTAAACAAAATAAATTATTTCAACCTCGAATTAACAGGATATTATTAGTCGAAATATTAAATAATCTATGGTTTTAAAATTTGGTAAAAATGGCGTTGTGATTGTCGATGTCGGCGAAATTATTATCGGAACTCTGGAAGTTGAATTAAAATGGATTTAATTGGACTTATGTGAATGTCTTCTAGACCGATTTCGGTCACGGCGGCCTATCTCAAGAGAGATTAGCCAACTGCGCAGGAGATATTATATTGCACAAGTGTGTGAGTAAACACAAATGCACTCACTATTCCGCATTGGAGTCTGATCTTCGGGGTCTTTGCGATTCCGCAACGAAGAACGTCAATTAAACCAGCAACATAATCCGAACGGAACACCAACGCGACTGAGAGTTCTAGGGCAGGACCAAGGGCTGTACGTGCCTCTTCCAACTTCCAGCTTCTAGGCTGCTACTGAGAATTTTCTGACAGAAAAAACCTAATAACTATTAATGCCCAACCTGGGAATTGAACCCAAGACCACCAGGTCTGCGGCCTTATATCTAGCCACGACTAAGCAGTCATGAGTCGAGAATTATAAATAATTATATATCAACTGTTTGTAGTACATATAATAGCAGAGCTATTAACAATTTATTAGTTAGTTTATCTTTAATTCTGCAAATGGAATAGGCTATACAGGTATATGTGCTGTTACGACCTTTATAACTGTTTAATACAAGACGTTGTTAAACTGTGGCGGAGCTTTTTGAATGGTCATCCTGTTTATATTGCTATGTTCCGGTCATAAGGGTGAGCCAGTCACAAACACAATGGATATAATTAGCGCAGTAATAGGTATTATTGTTTACTAATGGTTAAATTTTTATGGAAGGTCACAAAGTCAACGTAAGAAATGTAAATGTACTCGACGGGATATTTTTTTTGTAGATAACTCACAGAAACGTATGTTTCAAGTTTAACTAAAAGTGAGATTCAGCAAATATCCCAATGTTGGACAAATGTCTCCTCTTGGGGCAAAGTTTATTCCAAGCTAATTATATGACATAAAAACCTTCAAGAGAGCGTACTCTTTTCTCAAAGGCCGGCAACGCACCTGCAAGTCCTCGGATGTTGCAGACGTCCATGGGTGGTGGTAGTCACTTTCCATCAGATGAGCCTACTGCTCGCTTGCCCCCTCTTACATAAAAAAGCTGCATGTGCTAGAATTTCAATGATGAATGAATGATTCGCTTAGAAGAAATGGTCCAGTTGTCAGAATACGTGAGGTATTCTGACAACTAGACCATTTCTTTAACATTTTAATTCACAATTATACTTACACTTACAAGAATTCACACAGTTATTGGAAAAAAACCTAACAAAAATTTTTGTGAACTGCTTTTGATCATTTAACTTAAAAACAGTACATACAATAAGTAGTTACATACACAGTGCATACACACTTCACTTTACAATAAAATGTTGCCAGGTAACATATTCTCGTTACATAAATGTCAATTAAACCAGCAACATAAATTTTTTTTTTCCTTCCTCCTATGAACTAAACACTAAAGCCGGCCCTATACAGGAGTGTCAACAATTTATCACAGGTTATGGTCACCGTAATCAAATTCTTATGATGTAGTATAGTTGGTATAATTCTGCGATTATTTTTTGAAGAATTTCTGTATGTCTGGATGAATATACTTTGAAATATCCACCAACCCAAATAGGAGCGTGGCGGAATGAAGCTCTATACTCTTTTCTTAAAATGAAGCAGCTGTCCTATCAATGTGCTCAAAACTCGTATGTAGGTAAATAAATTATTGAACATTATTTGTGAAAAAGAAACTTATTACCTAAGGCTAAAGAGACTAAAAAAAAGTAAATGGATTGTGTAAAAGATAACAAACGCAAGAAGCAAATACATGCATACATTCAACTGTTTTATTTGGTTCCCCCGTCACCTTTTTACCACAGAACTGCGAGGCATCGAAAAGATCTGCACCCGTACGTAGTTTATAAGTCTGGAATACCGTTCCGACCTCCGTATTTCCCACCACCTACGATATTGGGTACCTTCAAGTCTAGAGTTTATAGACAGACCTTATAGGCAAGCGCGTTCCACCTTAGGCTGTACCATCACTTCCCATCAGGTGTGATAACAGTCAAGCGCTTGCTTATATATTTAAAAAAAAAACATACACTTATATAATAACAAGCAAATATGTACATACATGATATAACAGTGAATAAGAAATTACGAATCTTAACATGGCTATACATGGCTTAAATGCTAATCAACGCGCGATCTCCATATGTATGGCGCGTGCTTTATAGTGTAATCAGTGACCTTAGAGTTATCAACCACGCCGTACGTGTTTACGAACTAAACTAAACTAATATTGTGAACGCTAAATCAATTTTGATGTGTTAATTCGGTGATATTAACAATGTTTGTAAAATGTATTCAGTGTAGTGAAGCTTAGTTATTTTGGTAAGTAAATAGTAAATACGTTTTGTGGAATGTATTGTTATTATCCTTCTGATATAATTCTATATACTTATGAATACGTTCCTGACTGACTACTGAGTCTAGAAAGATGATGGAACGTTCGTTTATTTCATAATTAATGCATCTTAAGGAATGGCTTTTGGATGTTTCAATCTTAAGGACGAGAAATAGGAATGATTTTAAATTAGAAACATGATAACCCCGTGTTCTTACAATATAGTCATACTAAATAGTGATACTCAATAAATTAACATAATAACTACATAAAAGATAATTGTTATTAAGATATTAATGTACTTATTACAAAATTATACAATTCTTTCCTAATTACAATAAATTGACTGTAAATGGGTGTTGTTAATCATCTTCGTATGATATAAATGTGTTTTGTATGCTTTCCTTAATTATTTAATCAATTATGATTCGATAAATGGGTTTGCATACATCGAAGGATTGAAGGTTTTTGGTCCAAAGAATTCAACATATTTTCTTTGTGTCCTATCCATCAGATATTCTACTCGTAAATCCGGGAGTCGGATTACTCTAATACTATTGAGTATATTATATGATTCACGTTTGAAAACTTTAACATTTGATAATTATACGATTTTAATGTCTAGATTTTTAGACACAATGAAAATAAAGTTAGACACCGACTTAGGCAGACTTATGTCCGGTTACTATGTCGAAGAAACGATCCATTATCTTTATATTAAAAGCTACAATCAGCTTGCTACTGACAGATCAGCACCCTAAGAACAATTGAGAAATGTATGAAGATATAAGTGTTTCAATAGAAAACGTTTAGCCGTATACAAAACGGATTGTTTCTTGGTTACAGTAACCGGGTTCTGATCGAGTACAGGCACAAGAGACATAACATCTTTGATCCCAAGGTTGGTGGTGCATTGGCGATGTAAGCGATGGGTAACATCTCTTACTGACAGTGCCAGATTAAGCAAGCGCGGGGCCCGTAGCAATTTCATTCGAAGGGCCCTTGATCTACTTTTGTTTTCTTTTTTTCGTGAGTAAATAATTGGTGGGTATGTGGGGCTCAAAAGCCCAGCGTTATTCTCTAATGCAAGGAAATCTCTCTTAAATTAATAAAATATGTTTTTTACTCATGACTTGTCCCTGCGGGACCCTCTTTTGCTACGTGGTTAATCCGGCCCTGCTCTTACAATGCAAATGTCTATGAGTGTTAGTGACCACAACCATCAGGTGGCCCACATGCTCGTCCGCCTTCCTATACCATAACAAAAAGAGTAACTATGTCATACATACCTACCGCATCCATCGAATGTATAATCGCTCCTGAAATTATAAATAGTGGTTATATTGCGTCAGAGTTGGACGGTGTTTACAAAAGCCGGTAAACATTAAAGGAACCTAGAGTATTGCGAGCATCTGAAAAATTGTTGATTATTTTCTTTGGGTTTTTATATAATGCGTCATTAATATAATAATAGTTGTATTTTATTGCCTTTGCCAAAAGATGGCGCTGTTATAGATGTGGAAGACTATCGACTATATTTTGTCGACAAATCAATTTGTATAATACATGTATCGTATTTGTGTTTTTTTTTGGTAATTTTGGAGGCTTGTGCCTAAAATGTACTGCCAACGTACAATAACATTGATAAAATATTATTATTTTTTTTAATATTATTGAAATTGATCCTATGTATATCTTACTGTTGCATTCGTTTTTATTATGTTGGAAATAAAAAACACAATACTTATATTATAACGATTTGTTTCAACTGTAGGCGGGTGGGCAAATGGACCATCTGATGGTAAGTGGACACCATCGCGATAAACATTACATTGGCTCACTCACCCTTCAAACCGGAACACAACAATACCTAGTACTGTTGTTTTGCGGTAGAATATCTGATGAGTGGTTGTTTCCTACCCAGACGAGCTTGCACAAAGCTCTACCACCAGTAGATTACAGCCTTATGACCAATAAAGCAGTCATTACATCGAATGGATATCTTCAATCGCAGGCCTGAACGGGCCCTTAAATTAAAAATAACATGATACTCCGTAACTACTTAAACAGTGCATTGAAATCAAAATGTTATTTTTATCTAAGTCATAAACGTCAGACAACTGTTCTGCTGTTCCTCGCTCTGTGAAACTATGCGATCGATAAATAAAATATGGTGTTGAATGTATCTGTTCTTTGTTAGCTTTCGGATCTTTAAGTTTTTATATACAAGCTGTTTACCGTGTCTTCGGCTATTTTTAATTTATGAAAACATCTGATGAGCTTACTGCACAACAATAATAATAATTAATGCGAATGTAACTATGTCTGTCGGTGTCTATCATTGATTCTCAAGGAAGGATAGGACTACTTTTTTTTATCTAACACCCCTTCCTATTTCGGCGAGCGGGACCACAGGTAAAAACTAGTGTTATATCATTTAAGGTGGAATACGGTTCAAATCTTCTCCTCAAAAGAGAAGAGGCCTTAGTTCAGCAGTGGGACATTCACAAGCTGTTACTGTACTGTATATCATTATCGAGATTGGTTTTGTGTATAAAATATTATTAAAAAGATTTTTTTTAACACTCCGCGATTAAATAACACGTGCAAAACAAACGACGTTTGATTGCGATAGTATCTTCCTATATTGCATGCAGAACGATTTGAAAATAGCATGCAATTTGTAAATCTACGGTGTGTTCACTTTTATTCCTACTCCCATTTGAATAGGGTATATAATATATGTATATCTAATTACTACATGTAATTTTGTAATTGTTAAAAAGAGCAATTCCTCGCAAGGTTTTTATCGGTAGAATCTACATGACGAACCGGAGGCCTTTATGTTAAAATAAAAAAATGCTCGTGATTGATAAAATACTTGAATACTATTACTTATTTACTTATTTATTATTACTATATTTTAACTTTTACTGACTCGAATTACATTGTTTATATATTCGAATATTTTATAATAATGTTGTCCCACCGCGGTACGTAGTGTGTGTTGTGTGGGCAGACTGGACCATATGCAGGTAATTTTTTCACAAATTGAAATAAATAAGGTTTTAAATGATTCCTTTTCATAAAAATATTATTTCCATTTGAAACCTATTCATAAAGTAATGCATGCATTAAATAAACTTAATTTCAAGTTCGTATTTCGATCAGGTTTCCTATAACCAAATCTGAAGTTTTCTTTAAAAGAAAATGAGAAATGTTAGTATAGTTTGCGTAATACTAGTTATAATAAATCCTTTGTTTTTATTAATTTTACGTCATATTTAGTTAAATAATAAATTATTTCCTCAATTTCAATGTTTCACATGAGGAGTTGTGTCGTGACGACCAAATTTTTTAATACATAATACCTACTTCATTATATTTCTTATCCTCATTTATTTAAATTAGTTTAAAATAATCAGTTATGTACATTTATAAGTAAAATCAAAGTTATGTTTTCTTTCTCATTTAATGGTAGTAACGAGATTTCAAAGGCTTCCTTACCTCGTCAAATTAATTAGAATTATTAGTTCTGATTGATATGAATCAGATGCGATGTAAAAGTATACATATTCTAATATTAATTAAGGTTGAAAATGTTATCCATCGGTTAAAAGTGGTCTTAGGGTAAAAGTTATCTGACTATTATAGGTAACCACGACATGCAAAAATAATACTAAGCATCTAAAATAATAATGAAAGGAAATAAAAAAAATTTTTGACACAATTTGAAAGTATAAAATGAAATACAAGTGGTATTAATATTACAATACTACTAGAAACTTCATAATATAATAAAATAATAGTATATAAATATTATATTATCGTAGTACTAATATTAAACAGGTAAGTTTACGAAGTAAATAAATAAAAGTAAGTAATAACAGCCTGTGAATGTCCCACTGCTGGGCTAAGGCCTCTTCTCTTTTTGAGGAGAAGGTTTGGAGCTTATTCCACCACGCTGCTCCAATGCGGGTTGGTAGAATACACATGTGACAAAATTTCAGTGAAATTTGACACATGCAGGTTTCCTCACGATGTTTTCCTTCACCGTTAAGCACGAGATGAATTATAATCAGAAATTAAACACATGAAATTCAGCGGTGCTTGCCCGGGTTTGAACCCACGATCATCGGTTAAGATTCACGCGGTCTTACCATAGGGCCATCTCGGCTTCGAGTTTACGAACGAAAGTTTATTTTTTTAATTTTTCCAGTTTGACATAATAAATACTGATCCGATCCCAACTGTAGAAATGAAGAAATGTTTGTTTATATGTTTATTATATTGCAGAAGAAAAGTAATTTCACTGCCAGGGTTCTTAGTAATCGCATCAAGCGTGTATCTCAGCATGTATCGTTGGGAAAATTAAATGTACATATGTAATGTGTATATAAACGTTTCATTATAGCGTCCTTACTCAATTTCCTTAAGTGACTTTTGTATGAGATTACTTCGTACAAGTAATCTTATATTTTGATATATTTATAATGGTGTACATTTAATGGGCTACGTTTTTGATGTTACTTTTCTGTACCTCTGACGTGTATGCAAAATTACATTATGAGTTTAGACGTGAAAGTGTGACATACAAACTCACTTTCGCATTTATAATTATTTAAGTTTCACTGAAATAGATATTTCTGTTTCTGCCCACTTATTAGTTATTCGACCGCCAAGGACAAAGGCTTAGTATTGTCGCGTTTGAAGGATGACTGAGCCAGTGCAACTATTAACACAAGAAACATAACATCTTAGTTCCCAAAGTTGGTGCATTTTCGATGTAAAGTTTTAAATATGTCGTACTGTGTCAATGTTTATGTCAGTCTGATTGCCTATTTACAATAAAAAGTATATGAAAAACATATTATTTATAATCCTCATATTTCACGGTAAATTTATTAACGGCAAGTTTTAAAACGAATGCTACATTTGAAGTAGATTACAAATTTATTAACACATACAATGTTAGCTATAAATATATACATAAACAGCTGTGCCCCGCGGTTTTACCCGCGTATGATTAATAAAAATATCATGAATAAAAATCAGCCTAGAGCCTTCCTCGATAAAATGACTATAGGTCCAACATAAAAATATTTTTTAAATTCGAACCAGAAGTTCCTGAGATTAGTCGGATCAAACAAACAAACTCTTCAGCTTTATATATTACTATAGAAGTACAGATAAACGTATAGGTACTATTTCTCCTTAAGTGTGCTGTTATTTTTTATACATTCATTTTATATATATAAGTACATATATATATGTTCCGAGAAACTTTCTCACGAGACTGCCTGACAGGATATTCGCTTTTAATTGCACGAAGAGCTCGCTAATGGCGGAAAACGTTGACAAAGGCTACGTCCTTACTTCTGTCCTTTACATTTGACATAAACATAGAATAAAAAGTATCGAATTAAAATGTTACAAACAAACACACATCGTCTTATTTAATTTGTGTTAAGTTTCCATCATGTTTTTTATTGTTTAAGTAGACGACTTTATTGCACAGCATGTGGTCACTTCCATACAGACAAATTAGTAGCAAATGAGATATTTTTTTAAATACCTAACTGATATTAACTGCTAAATCAATATACATAAAACTTATGCCAGTAAAGTTGTTGCGCGTCCAAGTTTTCGCCCTTAAAATGTGACGTCACACGCGCGACTGCGGGGTCGTGTTTATTTAATTTTTCTTGTGATAAATATATATTTTCCTTAGACCGTCTATGTGGGATTTAAAGATGTTTTGTTCAATATGTCTGTACATAACGGTTCCTATAACATCAGCAGTTATGTTCTGTAAGAACTGATTTCGTATATTATCTGTGTTATGTGTAATGTCGAAACTCGAATTACAGTGATACGTTAATTTGATTTTATTACAGTCAATGTCGCATACAACCTTCTGACATTTCACGATCATGTTCTGGATTTAAACTGGTGGTTAGCACTCATCAGATATTCTACCGCAAAAAAGCAGTAGAGTGGGCTTGACATAACATCGTAGTTCCCAGAGTTGGTGGCGCATAAGCGATGGTTAACATTTCTTACAATAGTGTCTATGGGCGTATGTGACAACGTACCATCAGGTGGCCCATATGCTCGTCTGCCTACCTATACTATAAAAAAAAAGTCGAGCTTGTCCTTACAGAATAACTCTGTAAGTAACTATATATAACTCTATATTATATAATCAAATGAATCTACCTGAGTATCATTACAAGTATAAGTACGCTAAGTATATAACTAACAAATGTTATATATTCAATTATATAACGAAGCCCCTAAAGCGACGTTAAAGCGATTATCCGGGACCTTGGAGAGAAATAAGGCTTTACTTTATTTAATTTGTAAAGTGATTTTTCAGAGTAATGCCGCTTTATATCATTACTAATGAAGTTTTGTTATTACGTTGTGTAATACGTCGCAAGCGGCTTCGGTATGGAAACATTTATGAGGCCCGAAAATCCCTTTGTTATGATATTACAGATCATATTATTAGATTTATCAATAACAAAAGAAAGAAAACACGTTGCTCCTACCTCTGTTATTCTGCTTTTGTTTTTGAGCTTGTGTATATGTATGTACTTTTATAATTTATATATACCGTATAAAATAATATACTATTTATTTATTTATTTACATTTTTTTTTAATCAAATAAATCGCAAATGTCTAAGATTCAAACGCACGTGACACATACTTTTAACGTAAATTACGGTTTTAAAACTTTGGCAAGCACCATTAAATTATTTGATGCTTGACTTGTATTTTTTATTCATCTCGTACTTGACGGTGAAGGATCGTAAGGAAATCTACCACTACAATATATATAGGTATGAATATATATATTACTACCAACTCGCATAGTAGGAACGTTGTGGGATAACATCAAAAACTTCATCCACAGTGCAGTGGGACATTCTAAATGATAAATAAATATATATTAAGTGCTTAGAACAACAAAATACATTTTATCTATCACGGAAAAACTAATGCATAGATTCCAATGAAATTTTCTAAATTTTATTTCTTAGACACATTTGGCCCTTATTAAAAAAAAATGATTGCTATATCTTCATTTAATAAAAAGTTACTAAAGTTTCAAGAAACAAAGATTTGTATATTATGCACTGCGTGTTAAGTGATGTATGTTTAAACAAAGTATATTTTGCTTGCGATCTTTTTGATGTATTCCTTCGTACATAAGAAAACTTTGTTAATATATCAAGCAACGCGAACGAAGTCGCGGGTATCAGCTAGTCTAAAATAAAATGACACTTATGTTGATCGGTTAAAGAGTGTTAATTATCAAGCCTATCGTCATATCTATTAATTTCAAAGGAATACTAACATCAATTTTATAATAAAAGACATACTTTAGTAACGAATAATTTAGAATTAACCCGAGAATAATTTCCTAACTTCACGTAAACGTATAACATCAACTGAGCATAAAATTTCGTGCGGAATTTCTCTTGTAAGCTCGCCTAATTTATGAGGCAAGGCTTTTAACCACCCGTTAGCGCAACGGTACTGATTTCATGGAAATTTCTAGACTAATGTAGTTTTTGGGTTACATATACACGTCTGGAATTTAAAGTGTATATTAAAGTTTGTATGTTTTATCTAGTTTGTATTGAGATTGATAAAATAAAACTTTACAGTATGAAAATATATTTTCCTAATTAGTATACGTATACATATTGTTAACGCCTGCCATAAAGGCATAGCAACACACTCACCTACCACTGACATTGTATAGGCATAGGACCACATGTTACCGTTCTGGACGGTAATCGCACAATAATTAAACTGTACATCTAATTGCTCATTCGTTTTCGCCATGTCATTGTACCAGACGCTTATAAATTCCCCAACTATACGCACGTCAAATAAAGAGTTCTAATTCTACAAGCATCAAGTTTTCTTTGAACTCATCTTATACAATACACATATATTCAAATATTGAAAAGACCACGTGATTTATCTTTGTATAAAATAATAAGCAAATCTCAAGTGTTAATATAAATGTGTTATGTCTATGTTCAGGCCCTTGTGGGTGTGCCATTAGTCATGAGTTTTCAAATTGCCAACTAGTAATTGTTGTATCCGGTTTAAAAAGTGTGAGGCAGTTAATTTTTTCAGCCATTACATATATAAATATTAGGTCTAATGCAATGGTGAAGCACTGCCCACCAGTAATACATATGCTTATTCTGGTATCAAGTATATAAATAAAAGATCGTACACGTATTTGGAGTGACACGAACATAACCAAATATTTAAGACTAAAGCCGGACACCTGGCAACCCTAACATAGAGTTTAAATGTCACGGATGTAATTAATCAAAGTTAAGTTAGATTTAATAGAAGTTTCGGATTGATATTTGGAATTTGTCGTTAATTTAGCTAATGGCTTAAGCCGGTATAATTAGCCTACGTATTTATCGTGACTCGCAACTTCTGGACAGGGCTACCTCGTAAGGGTAAATGAGGGCTTGTGATGATGTTTTAATTAAAATGTACCTTGGTGTTCATATTTAAATATTAAGGTCCTACTGACCGGTTTCGGTCACGGCGGCCAATCTCTAGAGAGATTAGCCAACTGCGCAGGATATATTATAGTGCAAAAGTGTGTGCGCAAACACAGGTGCACTCTCTTTTCCCTAGATCTCATAATCCGATGGGACGGCAATCCGACACGACCGGAAAGAGTTCAGGCAGGACCAACGGCTTATCGTGCTTTCCGAGGCACGGGAGTGTACACACTTCCAACTTCCAGACTCTGAGCTGCTACTGAGAAATTTCTGACAGAAAAACCCAATAATTAAGATTTAAACACGTATTAAAATTCATTACTAAACATATACATATATGAAATATTTTAATGCATTCATTTCAACAGAATATTTAAGGTTAAGGAAGACCGAATGGCTAGATGTCACTCTCTCGTCAGCTAATCGACTTGTAGGTAGGTAGGGACGAATTGTCAGTACGGGCAAAATTTCTAGGTCCTGCAGCCGCCGATGTAACTTCCCAATTTTTCTCCTCTATAGAGACTTATTCTTTGCTTATGGTAATTATTTTTTTAATATAATTAAATATAGTCGGTTAAACGGTGAGTTTTTAGTTGACAAACAGATTGCTTAAGAAATTAGCTTTTTAAATAAAGAAATGAAACCATTGTTATAAATAATGATAAAAATATTATTAGCGAATAGTCCAAAATCTTCTTTAATAAGTTACCTACATAATCGCTTTTGTTGAGCGCTTGTTAAAAATATCGAATATAATCTACAATACATATATTATCGAAAGTATATTTCAAACTTTTCTCGCCTACAGCGTGTTCTATGTAAGAAGATATTTAAAGTAAAATATATAGTAATAAGCGTAACCTACTTTCTGGTGTCGTACTCAATGGAACTGTAGAGTCCTATTTCCATTTTCAGACTTCATAAAGGAAGGATATCAATTCGATTGTTCTTTTTTTTGTGGATTAAAATGTATTCTTTTCTTGTTGTAGAAAATGTGTATCTACTATTGTTATGCTAATTTGTGTTGGATCTACCACTATTTTTACTACGTGGTCGGACTTTGTTCTAGTACAAGCCCGTCTAGGTTTGTTACCACCCGTTCAACAGATACTTTAGCGCTAAACAGCAATACTTAGTATAGTTCACTTGGTGGTAGAGCTATGTGCCAGCTCGTCTGGGTAGGTACCACCCACTCATCAGATATTCTATCGCAAAATAGCAGTACTTGGTATCGTTGTGTTCCGGTTTGAAGGGTGAGTGAGCCAGTGTAAATACAGGCACAAGGGACATAAGATCTTAGTTCCAAAGATTGGTGGCGCATTGGCGATGTAAGCGATGGTTAACATTTCTTACAATTCCATTGTCTATGGGCGTTGGTGACCACTAACCATCAGGTGGCCCACATGCTCGGCCTTCCTATACAATAAAAAAAAAGAATTATAAACGGATTAAATAAATAAGTGGTTTCAGTGGCTCTTGCTCAGGTTTGATCATGGATATAAATTAAAAATGTAATTATCTTTATCTAATGAGTCCCAAAAATAAATGTAAATACGTGTGTTTCGTATAAAAAGTTTGATATGATTTTGATCCAACATTGGATTAGCTTTATGGGTCATGGGCGCAAGGTTGGGCCACGAGTCGGGTCAAGGATCGATGCTGCAATTGATCTTAATGACAGATCTGTTGTGCTCAGCTTGTTAGAGAAGAGAAAACGTGAGATGATGACGTTATAAAGCGAAGTAAGCGATTTAAATAATACATAATCTTATAAACCTATAAGGTCTCGTCTGTTTCGAAAGGACTCGGAACTCTGGTATAACACGACATTTCGATTAAAGAGTTTCTTATAAAATTACTTGCAATCAAAAAATATCCTCATAATATATATAAACGCAGTGTCTTGTAAAACAAATAGGTTTCTACTTGTGAGAATATTAAAAGTGACTCAATTTCCCGCCACGAAGTATACGTGTCAATGTTCTCGCCAGATTAAATATGTAGTTTAATATTGTTGAATATAAAAAATCACAGATACTCTTCAGCAATCTTTACTAGTATATAAAGCTGAAGAGTTTGTTTGTTTGATTCGGTTAATCTAAAGAACTACTTGTTCTTGTTTGAGATTAATTTTTTTTTTGAGTTGTATAGTCATTTTATCAAGGAAGGTTCTAGGCTGATTTTTATTCATTATATTTTTATTAATTATACGCGGGTGAAACCGCGGGGCACAGCTAGTATTTAATAATTATACATCTAATATTATGTATTAAAACCTGATTGAGTTTATTGTACGAAACAAAATTGTGTGACGTGCCGCGGTAATTGCTTGTTTAAAATTACATTACGAGGTTACGTGTCAAATTCTCGCGACTTGTTTCCTTTGGTCTGAACTGAAACGGATCGTCTTTCACAATGATAATTAAGGGCGAAATAACAAAACTTTACGTCTTTATTATGAAATAGAATGTCGGTAAAAGTATTTTTATATCTTTTAATGTTTAATTTGTAAGACAATCGCATGACTAATTTTATTTTCGAAACTCAAGCATTTCGATAGATTTGTTTTCTTAAATGCAGTCGCCAGTATTTTTCTTAGATAAAACGATTTTGAATAGTAATACAAGTTTGGTTTACTTTTCTAGGGAATATAATTATAGCTTAAGAAGTTTTTCTTTTTACAAGTCTAGTAGTTCTATCCCTATATCTAGACTTTTTTTTAATCGTCGTTAAACATCATTCTTACAATGAATATATTGATTATTATCGTACTATTTGATTGGGCATTATTTTAATAAATATATTTATATATTTAAGTGGTTTTTGTAGCTATCATATTTATAACAAAGTTATCACTACAAATTGGTTTGTACAATTGAATTCCAATCTGGTGTAAAACTGTACGATAGGTTATCGTTACTAATAATATTATAAAGAGGAAAGATTCAATTTTTTGTTTGTTTGTTTGTTACGATTCATTTCAAAAACTAGTCGACCGATTTCTTTCACCATTAGAAAGCTACATCCTTACTGAGTAACATAAGCTATATTATATTTTCAAAAAAAAATAGATTCCTACCTAAAATGGGATAATGTAACCCAAGGTATAAAAATGTTGTCATTATTTTGCGTGCGCTGAGTGTTCTATATATTAATAGTACTTACTCATGATTGCTCACAAAAAAGTCGCCGATGGTATGTTCCTAACTAATAAAGTTAAGCCACAATAACATGTACTTAGAAAAAAATACTTTCATTTATTTGTTTTTTGATTCATTTATTATATATCTTGTTAACAGATAATGGCGTGTTGCTGAAATCATTCAGACGCTCGTGGGTGAGGAGGCGATCTTGACTTTACATCATGACCAAGAAGTTCGAATTCAATTGGCAAATACCAGTACCGGAACCACTTCTACAGGTGAGAACATTTGCTTCTTTGATCTAGTGTCTGACTACAGGATCGGAGGTCCTAGTTGCAATCGCAGTCGAACCAATAAATTGTTATTAAGTTTTTCCGTGAAGAAATTCTCAGTAGCCACTTTAGTAATTGGCCGTGTATCCCGTGCCCAGAAAACATAAAACAGTGACCTAAAACGTTTGCTTTGAATGCGCACATCTGTATCAGTCAATCGAAACATTAATATTCAAATTACTTATGAATCTACCGGAAAGAACTCAATAGCCTTATAAAAAAACAAACAGTTCCTGCACGAAATCCAGTAATCATTAAATCCATGCATTTTGCACTCGAGCACTGTATATCCTGTGGTGGAATTAGTTGTCCTTTGTTGAGAATTACCGCTGCAACCGAAATGGCTTAAGAGAATATCAATTCATATTATACATGGGTACCTATATGTATAATATAAATTGATTACTAAAGCTATATAACGATACAAGTATTTTTTTTATATAAAGATTACTTATAAAATTTAAATCTTTAATGCTAGGCTAGCTAGCTAGTTTGGGATATGTGTTGATATGTCAATTCAAGACAATATGATATTTTAGTATATATAACATTCTGTCAAGTTAATATATTAACATATTACTCCCCGCCTTATTGCCTCCACTCGTGACAGGAGGGCTGGTTCATTTTTTGCCCAGAGAATCGGAATTGCGATTCAAAGGGCCCGTTGGCGTGGTTGGTAAGACACTTGCCTTTCACGCCGCAGGTCGTGGGTTCGATTCCCACCCAGGACAGACATTTGTGTGCATGAACATGTCTGTTTGTCCTGAGTCTGGGTGAAATGATCTATATAAGTATGTATTTACTAAAGAAAAAGTAGTATAATTATGTAGTATATCAGTTGTCTGGTTTCCATAGTACAAGCTCTGCTTAGTTTGGGATCAGATGGCCGTGTGTGAATAATGTCCCAGGATATTATTATATTATTATTATTATTAAAGGGGATTTGCTGCGAGCATTCTTGCCACCATTCCACGC
The DNA here is from genome assembly GCA_963151315.1 of Nymphalis c-album. Classification (NCBI taxonomy): domain Eukaryota; kingdom Metazoa; phylum Arthropoda; class Insecta; order Lepidoptera; family Nymphalidae; genus Nymphalis; species Nymphalis c-album. Next base: position 1,269,775 of record OY720601.1, read on the forward strand.
GGTCACGACTTGTATAATAATTATTTTTAAATGTTATTTGTATTTAGTTAAGGTTTTAATATTACACTATTTCACATGTTCATTGTTAAGATGTATTCCGCTGGATCACGTCACGCGGATCAGCGTCAGCACATGTCAAACCGAACATCCGATAACAATCATTAATCGTTAACCATTTGTTGTCAAGACAGTCTTTGTTTTCCTGTATAGAAATATCTCGAATGTTCCATACAGCCCGTCTTGTTCAGGTTTAACAAAGCCTCGTATATAGTTCATTGATACAAAATGAATTATTATTCTGGCTTTACATATATAATATCCTGGGACATTCACACACGGCCATCTGATCCCAAACTAAGAAGAGCTTGTACCATCTTTCCGTGTGTAAATACATGATTGAGTTTATTGATATAAAGATAATTACACTAAGACTCAGAAAACAGACATGTTCATGCACACAAATGTCTATCCTGGGTGGGAATCGAACCCACGACCTGCGGCGCGAAATATATACCAACCACGCCAACCGGCTCGTCAAAAAGTACGACTTGCGAGTTGCCTATGTTCGTAATTCTTCTCCTAAATGGCTGGAGCGATTTTGATGAACTTCTTAGTGTACTTAAGGAGTCATGATGATTCATAGTTAAAATTTGAAGTGGTCGGTAGTTCAAAAAGAAATAAAGGTTCTAGAGCTAATGAGAATATGGTAAGCGACTTCGTGCTGGTTTTATACGAAAATTACTGAATATATTACATCGAAAATGAGCGAAAGGTAGTACGCGGAATATTTCAACGTCAGGTGAGCTTACACCAGGAAATATGAGTGTTACCGAATATAAGGATAAAAATGAGAAGATTTAAATGGCATTTTTTCGTTGTAGATATTTTATTTTATAACATTACGTATAATTTAACAATATTTATTTACCTATTTTGTTTACTTTCTACCTTCGGCTATAGAGACATTTTAAGAAATACATAAAACAATAAGTAAAAAAATATTTTGGAGTTAAACGATTTTATTATGTAGGAGGATAATAATTCGGTAGATCCTAGTACCTACCAGTCGTCACACACTGTTCGCATCAATCTAGGGCATTGATCATACAGAGAAGAATCGTTGGGCGGACTATAATTATGTATTTACTCAAGTTACGCGTGTGTGTGGTATGTATTAATATTACGTTTTTTTGTAATTATAATTAATAAGTATTTCTCTCTCTAGGGCGCAGTATTCGATAGATGGACGGAAGAAAAGGATAACACCGAGTATGAACAGAGCTGCTTGTTTAAAGTCGACGAGTACGGATTCTTTATCTATTGGAAGAGCGAAGGAAAGGTTTGTATTTTTTTTTATATTCTAGAAATTTCAATGAGTTTACTTCTTATTCATGTTTTAAAAATTAATATTACAACTATACATTTATTTTAAGTTAATTAATTTTTAAAAATTGAGATTTTATTTAATGTAATTTAATTTAATTTGTTGTTTATATTTACAGAATATTTTTTACCTTTTACTCTATTGATTTAGATTAACATAATAATGCTATTCACTCATATTTAAATCAGAATTCACTTCGTTTTTTTTGCTTTCTTTAAGATAAAGATATTTTTTCTTATTTTGTGTCTCGTCAATTAGGTATTCTTTTATTTTTTAATTGTTAAGTTAGCCTTTAATTGTTTATATATTTTATTACAATATTTTTATACATGTAATTGAACAAATGTTTTTCTTAATATATAACGTTGGCTTCCTATGAAATAAATAAATAAACTATCGTCCACTGGATAGGACACATAGATCTTTACATAATATCACAGGTTTAATTCTTCTTAATTTCTACTTATTTTGTGTTAATAAATCTTCTCGTGCTCGAATGTTTAAAAAGTAATCATTGGGATGTCGCCGACTAACAAAGTTTTAAATCTAACTCATCAGTCTGACGATGTCAGGAGTGATTTTACAAAAAACGTTTTAAATGTTAAATGTCACGTTTTGCAAACAAATCGATTTATAACAGATAATTTTAACTCTGCAAATGCGCTAAATGTAAAAATTAAACTATACATACATATATTTATGTTTGTATCAAACATAAAACCAATATGATTATTCAATTTAATTTAATTTTAAAAAACATAATCATACAACAATTAGACAAAAAATAGACGATGAAAATTTCCATCCGTTAGTTGACCCGTCTGCTTAATTTACACAAAAACACATCACAATTTGAATTCGTCATACTAACATTTAGCCCAACAAATGTAATTTGTTTAATATTGTTCGTCGTAATTTTGGCTCATCTTGGTAGGTACCACCCACTCATCAGATGTTCTACCGCAAAACAGTAGTACTTGGTACTGTTGTGTTCTGGTTTTAAGGGTGAGTGAGCCAGTGTAATTACAGGCACATGGGACATAACATCTTAGTTCCCAAGGTTGGTGGCGCATTGGCGATTTAAGAGATGGTTAACAACTCTTATAATGCCATTGTCTATGGGCGTTGGTGACCACTTACCATCAGGTGGCCAAATGCTCGCCCGTCTTCCTATGAAATAAAAAAAATGTACTTTATTTAAATAAACACATAACAAACCTTAATTAAATACTCGTATTGGATACGTTATATTGATTAGGCAATTTTAAATAAAGCCACAATATCGTTGACTATTGATAAATTCATGTTTCGAAGCAAAAACATGATCAGATATTAATTTCCCGAAGGAGTTGAGTTTATGCATGTGATATTAGTACAGACTACAGACGTAGGGTTGCCACACAAGGATATTTAAAAAAAAAATTAAATTGGGAGTTGAACTAGCATATGAGTCATGTGACGGAGGGAACCACCGGACATAGACATTGTTAGTGTAAGAAATATAAACCATCTTTTCCATCACCACTTACCTTGGAATCTAAGATGTTGTGTAATTACAATGGAAAATGGAACGCAATAAGTATTGCTGTTTGACGTTAGAATATATATATATATATATATATATATATATATATGTTGATTTTGTGGTAAAGTAGGTAGTCCACGGCCTTGCACAAAACCATCAAGCAAATTAATATTAAATTGTTTTATAGGAATAATGGAATTGTACCTATATAAACTTATCGTACGCGTGTTAGTACATATATCTTTTTCTAATTTTGCAGCTGTCTTTAATAAGTTTCATCTAACTCACAAATAAATGGAATTTGGATTGTTTTAATACATTGATTTAAAAAAAATTAAGTATTATCCTTAACTTTAATCTTTGTTTTGTGTACTTACGTATAATTAAAAAAAAACGAAAGTTATAGTTTGGGTTGATGTGACAATTTTCTTAATAATTAAAGTCAAATTAAAATAAAGTAATATGTATGTGTTTGACTCCACGCACTTATATTGAGTTACTATATTAAAAAAAAACATGTGTGCTATTCTCACGTGGAAGAAGTGAAACCTTCAAAAATTATGGCTTCAACTGTATTATATTTCTATCTCATATTCTCCCACGTTAAATCTTATGAATTTATGTGTCTGTCTCTTTTTCGTTTCATCGACTTTGAAATCACAACGATGCTAAAGAAGTTTTCACTTCAAAAAACGATTCATTTGAATGGGTTTTAGAATTGTATACGATACGTATTTCGTTAACTTAGTTCCATAGGTATTATATGAAACGTAACAACTTCACGGAACTACTTTAACGGTTAGTTACTCGTAGCTCAAGCCGATCGGTAATTGATTAACTATTCATTAAATATATTAATTGAGTGGTTCGACCATTCGTTTCGAGATATAAATAATCACGTCACATATAAAAATTCACGTCACGTTCAAAAATAGATTTAGTCATTAAGTAAAAGTAATTTATATGCAACACTATTTTAGTTACCATTCATGATGTTTGTCAAATATTTACGCTTACCATCACACTTACCATCCGGTGGCCCATATTTACACTTACCATCCGGTGGCCCATTCGCCATTCTGCCTATTTATATATAAATATAATGAATATATTAATTGTCCCCTGTACTACAAAAATTGGTAGCATGCGCAAGGGATCCCGTGGCGCTCCTCATTAAGACGGGAAGGGTACCGCTGGTTTTTAGTGGGTGTTCCGATGTTCGGGGCGCACTCGGCTCGGACACCGGCGAGCCCCACATACCCCCACGGGAACAGTGAGGGGTGTGGGTTCAGCGTTAAAAATAAGATTAAGTAGTAATGGTTTAAAAGTCAGTCACAATATTTAAACTACACATATTACTAGGGAAAGTTAAATAAAAGCTTGTAAACATAGACTTCCTGCCAGTTTCTGAAATGATAACTAACATCAGACAGTAAATTCTAACTAAATACTGAACTCTCATTGGTCGCCGATTACGTCATCAACCGCCATCGACCAATGAGCATCCAGTTAAAAGTCACATTAGTTACTTTGATTAGCGTTTCATAAACTCTAGTATAGTAACGTATAAATGAAATCAATGCAAAGACAAACAAACATACGAAATTCCTTGATTTAAATACCAGTTTAATGATCAATAAAAGCACTCAGGTATGTATCACAGAACACGATAAAGATAAAACGTAAACGTTTGATGGCCTGCGGAGCTAATTTCGTAAGTAATCATTGCGTTTTAGTCTGGGACAGGGCTGTCAGCCTGAATGGTTTTGGAAGGATAATAAAATACTATTTATTTATTTTTTAGAGTTAACAAAATTGTTGAGAATATAAGTATTTGATATTTGTTGAGTGAGTGGTAACTACCCGGACGGACTTACATAGAAGGCTGCTTAAAACAAAAACTTGTATATTATGAACTATACCATTATTTAAAATTTCCGATTTAATATTAATGATATTTAACCTTGGCTCCATATTGCTACTAGTAGGTACTTACGTGATTTTATCGATATAACGCTTCCACGGGCATTCCCATGCTGTCCTTCGTTCGTATCTTGGCAGAGCTGGAAGGGGCCAAAGTGATCTCGGTTCACTTTCGCCACACTCACTCATACGGCAGCGTGAGGTCATCTCGACGATCGACGACGGTCTCGGTACTTTGTACCGTCCGAAATAGGACACGCGATGTCCTCGCCTCGCGCGTCCCTAGCCCCAGGGTACACCCTATCCTTATAACACCTGGCCTTTGGGCTGACAAAAATCCCTTAGCGAAAATGAAGCTTACTTTAAAAGTTAAAAAGTAATGATGTTCTCATGTTTCGGTAATCAATATTCAGTTCATTTCATCAATTGAAAAGTTTCATTTTTTGATAAATAATTTAAATGAATGTGGAACATCCTGAGTACTATTATAAATTCGAATGTGAGTTTGTTTGTTACGCTCTCAAGCCTAAACCACTAAGTCGATTTTAAAAATTCTTTCACCAATGGAAGGCTACATTATCAGCGAGTAACATAGGCTATATTTTGTCACCGTATTCCCACGGGAACGGGAACTACGCGGGAAACCTTTGGTAAAACACTAACTTAACAATAATAAAAATTATGCCTAGGTATAGTTTTAATCTCTACAGGAAGTATACCTCTCTGTATCCATGGCAGTTGAAAAACGCTAAATATGCACGAATCCACCTACGTATTTTACATTTTACTTAGTGGTAGCTTGCACAAAGCTCTACCACCAAGCCTCGATGGTCTAGTGCACTCAACTTTTATTTATAGGGGCAACAAATACGTGTTAGTGTCATGGTCTCGCGGGCCACCAACAAAAAATATTTAGGTAATGATTTCTAAGGTTTCGGGTATTATTAAGTTGTTAATAAACATTTGAATTTAAAATTTAATATATAAATATAAAGTAACATTAAATGGGCCAACCACAAAAGCCCGGCGGGCCACAAGTTGAGTACCGCTGGTCTAGTGACTGACATATATATGACTGTAGATCCGAAGTTTCTCGGCTCAAATCTCGAAGTATATATAAAAATATTGGGACGGAGACCACGTAAGTTCATTGATCCTAGGCCTGAACATTCTTCGGTTGATGCGGATTGTCATCCAATCAGATTCTCTCTTAATCTGATTAGCAAATAGAGAGACACACTGTGAAATATGTCCTGAGCATCTATTGAAATTAGCTGTAGTGAAACTCACGAGGAAATCATCATCATTAAATTAATATAGATATACCTTATAAATGAGTGAAGTATAATATAGATATACCTTACTTGGTGGTAGAGCTTTGTGCAAGCTCGTCTGGGTAGGTACCACCCACTCATCAGATATTCTACCGCAAAACAGCAGTACTTGTTATTGCTGTGTTCCGGTTTGAAGGGTGAGTGAGCCAGTGTAATTACAGGCACAAGGGACATAACACCTTAGTTCCCAAGGTTGGTGGCGCATTGGCGATGTAAGAGATGGTTAACAGCTCTTACAACGCCAATGTCTATGGGCGTTGGTGACCACTTACCATCAGGTGGCCCATATGCTCGTCCGCCTTCCTATGCAATAAACAAAAAAAAAATACACCAGCCCAAGAAATATGGCGTAAAAGTCGAAACCAATTATAAATGCAAATTGAGAAATAACAAGCCATATTATATTATGTAATTTGTAAGATAGAGCGAGCAAATTAAATATTTTTGTTGAAAACACACAGTTATATTATATTTTAAGTCTTTCAGAAATGTTATTATTCATTCAAGTTAATTTCATGGACATTAATAAATAGGTTAAAATGTGACAGGCTTGTCATTTCGTTTAAGTAGGTCGCGCCGGTCGTGGTCGAGTCTCAACTATTGAAGTGATTGTACGCATCTGAGTATATCAAAATAAAAAAGCTGCACTGTGTTCGATATTTAAAATATAATTATAAATTTGAAATTCGAATACATATTATCAACATACTAAGACATTTTAGTTTTTATTTTTTAATTGTATGAATCATTTGAGGTGTTATTTCCATAGAAGTATTAAATATTTGTGATATATCTTTGTGTATACTAAATATTACTTAAGTTTTAAATCAACTTGAAATATTGCATTTACTTAAGCTGCACATTACTTAAATCAGATGAAACAGATCAATCCATCACTCTTTTACACATTTTTTCATATTATAGCGTATACCATTTAACAAGCCCGGGGCCCCACAACTAAATAGATTTCTATTATTTTACATACGAGTAAAAAAGTAGGAAAATATACCAGTCACATAACTCATCAATAAAATAAGAATTACGTTAATTTTCAAATCTGTAAAGTCAACATCCTTCCAGGGTCAAGATTAGTCCGATGTATTTAACTATGCTTATTAATTAAAATCTTATGTTAAAAAATATGTAAATGCATAAGGCGTGTCATAAGCTCAATACAAGAATAATGATTTAGTTAAAAAGGTGTGTTGTTGAATTGACTAGGTTTCTTTTTTAAAAAAAACTACCATGTCAATTACGTTCATGATTCAAAAGTGCGTGTAGAAAAGAGCCTATATGAATAAATAATATTTTGATTATTAAATATCTATACTATATATTAAGCTGAAGAGTTTGTTTGATCCGGCTAATCTCAGAAACTACTGGTTCGAATTTAAAAGTTATTTTTGTGTTGTGTAGTCCTTTTATCGAGGAATGCTCTTGGCTGATTTTTAATCATTATATGTTTTATTAACTATACGCGGGTGAAACCGCGGGGCACAGCTAGTGTAAAATAAAGATTTTATGTTTCAAATTATTTTTACAAAATACAAATTTATTGCAAGCCAAATACAATACAGCCGGAGTGCAATGCAATTGTACCTTTCAATATTTCTTGCAATCAATTATACGAAAGGCCTCGCTTGCCCATTGTACGCTGATACTATGTCACCTTTATACACGTGCCAACAATAACTACAAAGTTTATACGAGAACGTGTATAAAACATGCTTTAATATTAACTAGCAGCCCCGAGCTGTTTCACCCACTTTACTGTGCTCCCCGGTGTGTCGTAGCGTTGTGATTGTTCTTACCGTTAATAAATAATAATAATAATATCAATAATATTCAGGCATCGAGGCCTATAATTTCATCACAAGATTACACATTTATAATTACGATTAATAATATTACATAACTTTAATTAATAATTAGAATTAGAATCACAAAAATAACAATTTAAATGTATAAGAATTAATAATTCATTAATGACATAAAAAGCAATAGAAATATATGATTAGATTAGAGATTAAGCATAGAGTATAATTGATTATGAACGAAAGTACCCTTATATATATAAATATAATATCTAAAGTGTTGAGTAAACACTAGTACTAGCTGAAAACCATGTCTGGTATAGCCTTAGCAATACTGAGCATTTTAATTTTTCGACACATTTTATGTAATATGTAATTAAATTGTTAGTTTTGTTCTGTATTGCGTGTAAATTCACATTTCACAGGTCCTGTGCAGTGTGTAGGCTTTATATAAAAGTGTATATGTATACAAACTTAAATACAAAATATTAACGACCAATGACTATGGGTGTCCTTCTGCTAGGCAATGGCGTATTTTTATCCCATTACGCTCCTAAAGGTAGTTGGCGGATACACAAGTATTAGATTTCATTCGACAGGTTTCCTCACATTTTTGTACCACAATTTAAGCTTATGAAAAGTCAGTTGTGCTAGCCAAGATGGCTATACGTGTTAAAACCGTGGCAATAAATTATTGATTAGCTAAATGTAAGGTTTGGCATAAATAGGTTAAAAACATAAATGATAATGTGACGTCATGATTTCTCCACGTCCGTCACATGAAACAACGATCTACGAATGGAATATTACACGGACATATTGTTCGTTTTACGCCAATCAATCTTTTCGACATTGTTTCAGATGGATCTCTCAACGAGTTCCTTACAAATAACCCGATATATTTCCTTTGATATACGTTTGCGACTGTCAATGCTATATATAAATTTATATCTATAAGGAAAGCGAATACAAAAATAGCTCCGACAACTACCGAATGTATTTGATCAATAATATAGAAAATCCTTTAAAGAAACATTTTACTTTGTAGAAATCTCTGTTCATAGCTTCAAGAATTTCATCATAGATTTCAAACGTAGTCTAAACTTTTATCTAACAAATGCATTTGCAAATTATAACAAACTTGACAACAAATATTCTACGACCCTCAAGTGTCGAAATCCAGAAGTAACGAAGAATTTAAGGACAAGGTAGAAATGTTTCGAGATCTCAAAAACTACCGAAGCGAACTTTACGGAATATGGCTGAAAATGTTCTAAACATCATTACTGGGCCCTCGACCTTGCACGACTCCACTTGGACCAAGTCAGAGTGGACTCGGAGTATGCTTGAGAAGTTCAGAAGGTAGTTACAGTGAATTACTGAATCCGAACCAATTGTAACCAGAAGTACGACTTTATAGAAACTAACAACCTTCATATGTTTTTAATTCAACATTTATTGTAATATATTTATATACATTAAGGTCTAAAATATATAGGTACCGTTAACAATTATAAATATTTAATAACAAAATAGTCAATACATTATACAAAGGTAGCGACAGAAGGCTCACAATATAAAGAAAGCTTAGTTTTTTTTTAAAATCTATACTAATATATAACGCTGAAGAGTTTGTTTGTTTGTTTCGGTTAATCTTAGGAACTAGTGGTTCGAATTTAAAAAATATTTTTGTGTTGTATAGTCATTTTAGCGTGGAAGGTTATAGGCTGATTTTTATTCATTATATTTTTATTAATTATACGCGGGTGAAACCGCGGGGTACAGCTAGTTTAAAATTTAATAGCTAAATCGATGGAGCACAGGAGCTATTCTATAAGAGCAAACTCGAAACTCATCGCAGAAAACGGTCGTGATATGTCAGAAATTATATGTACCTGGATAAATAGTAGTGATCATTATTATAAAAATAAACATATTCATTAAAAACTTAACTAAATACAAATAACAATTAAAAATAATTATTGTACAAGTCGTGACCGCGTGGAATGGTGGCAAGAATGCTAGCAGCATTTCCGCCTTTGAATCGCAATTCCGATAGACATAAAAATGCAGTTACTAAAACGAGTATGTATGTATAGTTGATCCTATTTGTATTATTCAACTGAAATATAAACACCCAGTTTAATAATGAGTGAACTGAGTGTCGTGTATCTTAAATACCTTCTAGTTAATTAGATCCAGCTGCGGTCTAAATTTGTGCTTTGAAACACAACAGTGTTCATCATGAGAATGAATGATAGGATCTAGTGTCTCTTTGTCAGGTTGAACGACACATGTTACAATTTAATTATTATGATTAAAAGCTTAGTCTAATGGCTTGTTGATAAAGCTAATCGAGACAAGGCTTCGAATCCCGGTTAGGACCTAAAAAAAGTTAAAAAAAAAATTGGTTGCCTGTAAAGTCGGTATACGGGCGAAAGTTTTACGTGACAACGACTTTGAGTGGTAAAATAATTTTAATGTGAATATTCATTCGTATAGTAGGAAGAAGGATGAAATAATAGTAACAATTTAAAACATTTATTTATACAAAGAATTATATTTAAAACATTAATTTATACAAATAATCTCGCACTGAATTTCATATTAACAAAATTTTATTTTTACCTTTACACATACATACGTATTTATACTTAGAAGGGACGCGTGCCTTTCACTTTTTATGTCTGTCTCTCTCGCTCTTAGGCGGGCTAACCATGCCCGAGTGGAAGGGACGCGTGCCTCTCACTCGCTCTCATTGTGAGCGCATAACGTGAGCGGAGCGTAACGCAGTTTCTTGAAGTGTCACCCGGCAAACCAATTTATAAGACGTTGTCACGTCAAAAGTTTTCTAAATGTTTATAATGTAATTGAATACGACTGCAAATATTATAGCTACACAGTCAAAGTCACATTTCAAGCTCTTTTTTTTAATTTTAAAATAAGTCTCTGCCTATTCACACTCGACGCAAAACTGCCCAAAACACATGCCGCGTTTCCGCGCTGTACGGCAATGTAACCTTTGCGCCAAATAAGACCTATAGCGATTGTCAAAAATTCTCACAAGTAATTCTGTAAGAACAAACTCGAAGCTTTCCACATAATTAGATCGTGAAATGACAGAAAGTGATAAGCGACATTGATTATAATAATTATAACGTTTTAAGTATACACGCACCAATCATCAGTCACCACAAGTAGGTTGTCAATATTTCACAGCTAAATAGCGATTTAAGTTCTCACGGAATAGCAATAGTAATGCGGTCATGCGTAATCTTTCTCTGGTTATGTCAGCTTGCCGTGCATTATTCGAGTGTCAAGAGAGTGCACGAGTGTTTACGCACACACTTGTGTAATACATATCCTGTACAGATGAACGACACTCAAGTTTGGTCGCAAGAATATATTTTTTGTTTCATTCATCTTTAAAGGGTTTAATCTTATTTGGGTCAGCTACTACTATCTTATTTATTATTCTTTGAATATGAATACGTCCCAAGAGACAGTCCGCTGTTTTAATTTTCATATCAAATGTCCTATAAAATAATTTGAGATTTTATTCGAATGTCACAGCCAGTTAATATACCACTGCTGGGTATAGATCTTCTGTAAGGATTTTTTAAGTTAATTTCAACTCTGCGAATATAGCCCTGTCTCTTTCTTGGATAGAAATATATATTTCTTCTCTCTCATGTAACGACATTTATTTATTTAAACAGCAAACAGTTACATTATACATTTTCTTGACAATGAATTAATTTCTAGCAGAAGTAACAATAATGTTAAGTAACAACACTATCCACATATTACTTAAAAAATAAATATAAATTACCGCTAAAGGTTGTATTAAATTTACAATGTACAGCAAAATTATAGTAAGTACGCTAAAACTAACATTTACGAAGATTGTAAAAGTATTTGTGCTATTGATTTCTTAAATTTACTAATAGAACATGTACAAAAAAACTTCAACATGCAACACTTTGCTTAAATTAAGAATACACTTTAAAAACAAGATTTTATTTGTTCCACCTTACTCCAGTTTCACTATTTTATTTCACCTCAAGCAGTAACGTCCGACGTTAATGACAAACCAAATTATCCTCCAACATGAAAAAGACCTATTTCTTGAACAAGTGTGTGAAAGTGATCCTTTTACCGGCTAAGTAGCAACCCTAATTATGATTCAACCTATTATATTACAAATGTTTTTGTCGTTATTTATGTACATACGTATATGTTTCTATGTATTTGATAATCTTTTCTGTTACATTATATATGAAGCTGCACTTGTGTGGATATACTTCTGCATATAAGTATATGCATGTCCCTTAAGAATTGCTGTAGTAGTAAATCGGTTAGAAATACATAATCTTGTCATATATATGTATATGCTTACTACTTTGAATATTATATGCGTGCGAGTGAGTATAGTGTGGGTATTTTACCAGCTCTTCTCGGTAGAAAATAGGGTATATTCCGAACCGATAGTAGCTTGAAATTTAACTTACCTTGGAAACCGACTCAAAGGTTCGTTTAAGGACTTACTTGAATGAATTCTATTTTTTAATAGCATAGGTAGATGGACGAGCATATGGGCCACCTGATAGTAAGTGGTCACCAACGCCCTTAGACATTGGCATACATCGCCAATGCGCCACCAAACTTGGGAAATAAGATGTTGCGTTCCTTGTGCCTGTAATTACACTGGATATTGACGAGCCGGTTGGCGTGGTTGGTAAGACGCTTGCCTTACACGCCGCAGGTCGTGGGTTCGATTCCCACCCAGGACAGACATTTGTGTGCATGAACATGTCTGTTTGTCCTGAGTCTGGGTGTAATTATCTATATAAGTATGTATTTACAAAAAAAAAAAAAAAAGTAGTTTATGTAGTATATCAGTTGTCTGGTTTCCATAGTACAAGCTCTGCTTAGTTTGGGATCAGATGGCCGTGTGTGAATAATGTCCCAGGATATTTTCAAGTAATCTATGTTTTTGACTTGAATACTGTTTCGTATACATACATACCATTCATCCATTACCTTTATAGCTCTTTAAAGCTTAAAACGTGATAGCCGAAGTTACCATGATGTGTATAGTTACTTAAAATGTTAATTGATGTAACAAAATGTTTAATGCGACGTAGCCTTCTCCAATTTTGTCACATTTTTTTTTATTTATTGACGTGACAACGTCTAATAAATCGATGAACGCTGGCTGCATGCGCGAAAAATTGTCCCTTTACGCTCATTGTCCCGTTACGCTGATTGTACGCTTGCGCCGCATTTATCTCTCTTTCACTCGATTGCAGTCATTTCATCAATGTTTTGTTATGACGTTGTCACGTCAAACTATCGTCCGTAAACCGACTTTACAGACAACCAATTTTTTTTAGTACCTACTTCTACTTCGTTCTATTCTCTACTAGTTACCTTTGTAAGTCTGATACATTCACATCGATTGGCTGAATGTATTCCTCGCTATAAATACATTCATAAACTCGATACGCCCATCAATGTTTCCGTCTTCAACACCTCACTGTACAGTGATATTCTCTGTCTAGAAGCCGACGTATCTAGGTCGCTCCGGTGACGTATACCGATGTAACAAGCAGCTTCACAAAGACCCATTCAATATGCTATTCAGTGATACGCAGTCGCTCTACTTTCTACATATTCGATATCATTTATCAATCATTCAGCAGACATGGTTCAGTAGCTAGAACACGACATTTTTAAACGTAATTAGCGGATCCAAATCCGAGCTAGAAACATTTTACTTTGTAATTCGGAAATCTGTCGAAGTAAGTGAAGTATCGAGTCGAATAAATTTAACCAGGACGATAGGATCCCAGCAGTAAGATGTTTGCAGGACAAAAACATTTGTAATATAATAGGTTGAATCAAAATTAGGGTTGCCACTTAGCCGGAAAATGGGTCACTTTACGTGATTAACGGCCGAATACTGAAACGACACTCAAATATTAAATGCAACTTAATTATTTGAGACGCCGTTAATTTCAAATTTTGCATACTAATTTAGGAGCTTCTCAATGTTAAGTAGCGTTTAACTTTGAGGGACGTTTCAGTATTCGGCCGTAAGTTATATAATTTTTAGATTTTTTTCATAAAAAAAATTGAAGAAATTTATAAAAACATATTAGTCAAATTTTCAAGTTGTATACAAATGATCCATTTAATTCAATGGAATTCAAACACACTATTTAAAAGATTTTCCAAAAAAATAAATTTTATTGATTCGACCCGGGAATTGAATCCCGAATTTAGGCTTGCAGCTTTATTTATTTATTTATTTTATTTATTTATTTAAATCAGACAGGTGTCCATAAAGTATTCTTAATAATTATGTTAGTATCATAAATAATAATAACAAATAACAATGAAAAATAATTGGGACTAATTAAATAATAAATTTATAAATATTGAATTTTGGAGGACAATTCCGTTTTCACTTCTGGTGATAGAGGTTTACAAATCCTTCACAACATGAAGTTGAACCCATCGCTTCACCATCAGCGAGTCGAAACTGTCCGCCAATGCGCGTAGGATAGTGTTAGGGCTGTCGCGCGAACGACGCAGCATTGATGCACAACGCTTACGCATGATCGCACCAAAACTGTCCACCCTTGCCGCGGCGAACATACCTGAGGCGCTACAACGTCGCGACAACCCCATCAGCATCCTAAACGCATTATTATATTGAACCCGTAGGCCACTATATGACTTCCTTGAATAGTCAACCCACAAGCTGCACGTGTAAAAGGACTGACAATATGCCTTAAATAAAGTAACCTTAACTTCTTTAGTGCAACATGCAAACCTGCGAGCTAACATATTGCAACGAACAGACAGCGACCTACGTTCTCTTTCAATGTCAACAATGTCTTTTAGACTATCCATGACCCAGTGGCCGAGATACTTGAAAGCAGACACTTTTTTGAGTGTTGACCCATATAGAGTAACACTTGGATTATCCATATGTTTTCTATTGTGTGCTTTAAAAACCATAAGCTCACTTTTGCTAACATTGTATCTCAACCCATGGGCCCTAGCATAATCCTCACATACGGCAAGCAGCCTCCTCAACGCCCCAACCGATGGACTCAGCAGAACCATATCGTCGGCATAGCTTATGTTGTTCACACAAACGCCTCCGATGTGACATCCTACATGAGTACTACTGAGTTGATTTAGTAGATTATTTATGTACAGGTTGAAGAGCCTAGGTGAGCTCAACCCCCCCTGCCTCACCCCACACTCCAACCTGTATTCATCCGAGAAAGAGCCTGCCCACCGTACACGGTTACATTGATGTCCGTACCAAAACCTAAATAATGAAGTGATTTCAATAGGAACACTGGTTTCCTTTAACTTCTCCCATAACAAATTATATGATACGAGGTCAAAGGCCTTTGACAGATCAAGATAACATGCATATACAGATGTTTTTCTATTCTTATAATAATGAGCAGTCTGCTTCAGACACAGGATAGCACTCTCTGTTGACAGACCAGGTCTAAAGCCAAACTGAGCGTCATTAAATTGGAGGTGCTTAGCCAGATGCCGATCAAGCAGGCTGTCCAAGACCTTGGCTGTAACGGTCGCGAGTGAAATTGGTCTATAATTCGCTAAATTAGACGGATCACCAGTCTTATTTTTAATAATTGGCACAACCAAGGTTTGTATCAGCCTGTCAGGTAGATAGGAATGGCCAATACACAGAGTAAAAAACATCGACAATACTCTCGGCAAGTGTACTCCGGCATGCTGCAGGTGTTCAATGCTGAGGCTATCGTGGCCCGGTGATTTCCCTCTAACCATACCTTTTATTACTGAAGAGACATCTTTTGCTGTAAAATTAATAGTCAAGTCATTGCCCGTGACCACCCCATCATCAAACACCTGCCGCACTACCGTTGTGCCCAATGTCGACTGCACCATGAAATGATTTTTAAAAATATTAGCTATTTCATGAGGCTCACACACCCCCGCAACGCTCACGGGAAGACTCGGCTTATGATTTAATTTATTTGTCGATTTCCAAAAATTTGAGAAATCCTTATTTACGCGATGTTCGGCAATAATATCCATTTTAATTTGGTTATGATTATTTATACACCATTTTAATCTAGATTTAAAAACTCTTCTTGAATCTTGCATGTCCTTATAAATCTGACCCGTAGTGGGTTTCCCTGACACATTCCACGCTTGATAACAAAGCCTCGCCTTAGCATGAGCGTCACGAACGTGCCTATTCCAACCAGTAATATATTTGCCTCTTCGTTTAGATATTACATTACAACTACTAATAGCAGCCTCTCTAAGAATAGTTATAATATTATTATACATATCATTTAAAATGACCCTATGACCTGCATCAGAACATAGTTTGTTTGCACAATTAGAAAACTCAACAGGAAAATCAATTTCTCTTAAATTTTTGTGACATAAGTTACGATAATTCTCAATCTGATCATTATTGCGATTTCCCCATATTACTTTATTAACATAATGGTTGATAGTAATTTCCATCGGCTTTAAACAATTTAAGTTACACTGGAGTAAGAGAGGATAATGGTCAGACCAATAAGTGTCATATAGCACACGGGCACTAGTAATAGCTTGTCGCGCCGCCTCTGTCACTACGCAGTGATCAAGCCACCGACAACAGCCGTGCACATCACTTACAAACGTATACGTATCTACAGGTAGTATTTCTAAGTCAATACACGACCACAACTGTTCACTGCAAAAATTTAAAAGCTCCTTAGCGAAAGACTCACCCGGATGTGCATTAAAGTCACCCAGTATGAAGACGGATTCAACATTTTCACTTTCTATTATTGCGGAGATTTCACTCAAACACTCAGTAAAAATAATCAAGTTCTCGCTATGATTATTGTCCCCATCCAAGCCTTGGTCATTACCCTTTGTAATGACTTTTGTGTTTGTAGGCATATACACAGAGAAAAACAACGCATAACGGTCGAACAGCTGTACTTTAATTGCACATAAACGCGCACTTTGGCATTTCACAACACTAACATTTTGTAACAAACTTTTTCGCCATAATAATGCCACCCCGCCATACGGTCTGCCTCGCAGAATATCCGCAGACGTATCCATAGCAGACGTGCCAGTAAAGGCAAAATCCTTCTCAATGCTCCCTAGGAACGGCAGGTCGTGGGGCATCAGCCAAGTCTCTTGAAGAGCAATCACGTCGGCTGACATACACAGTTTCCTAACGCATTCAACCGATCTCACAATATTTTTACAATTAAAAGTAACGATGTTTATTATATTTTTCATTAATTATTATTTAATTATTTTTAACCTTCTTTCATTAAACACGGCATTATAGCCTTATCATATCTGTCGTTTCTGTTTTTAAATCCAAAATTTATGAATCGACGATAGCTGACACCCTCAGGCCATAAGTCATCGCTCAGAAACGTTTTTAATTTCATTTTCGGTACAAATATTTTGTAAGACAGATAATCTTTCGGTGATTTCATATACATCTTTTCAACCGTAATAGTAATGCTCGTCTTAATCTGTACATAACGTACTATATCAGATTCAGTCACGTTCTGCGCTACGTTGTAAATATAGATAGGAATTTTTGTTTCAGCAGCTTTAAAATTACATCCCGGTTCTATAATAGCTTTTCCTTGTTTTCCTATAAATCTATTACGCAGCCTTTTTCTTTGGACAGTATTCCACTCCTCTTCTTTTTTCTCAGGCTTCCATTCACCTTCCTTCACAACTTCCGTCATCAGTTTAGGTACTGGAACATTTTGTTTTGACGCGCCTCGTTCAGATTCGTGACGGCTGCTTTCGTTAGTGCAGGTAAGTTCATCGACGCTAAGAGTCTGTAATGCGCCAGAGCCAACATTCGTTTGCTTGACGCAAGAAATCGTGTCTTCCTTGTCCTTCACACTCAATGACTGAGCTGATACTTTATGTCTGTCTTTGTAGGTAAATGAATTAATTTCAATTAACGGTTTTTGCGGTAATAATTTATAACACTCGACCACCAAGACATCAATGCAACTGCAATATTACTAAAACAATTTCTGCATAACTAACATTTTTTTATTCACAACAAATGTGGATAGAAGACAACATATTGAAGAAAATGCCATAATTACCATACCGCGACTCCATTATCACTGAGTAAAACAAAGAAATTATACAACGAACGCTCACAATTCCCACTCTCAGCTCTGATAAGGTCATTCGCTTTCCGCGATTACCCCGTTAATATCCGACCGGAATCCGACTGGGACGTAATATCCGTGCAATATCTTTATATGACTTTAGCAAATGGTTCGAGGAAATGTACTCACTCAAGCTAGAAAAGGATTAAAACAAAACATAACACGTGATGACTGCTGAAGAGAATAATTTGGACAAGCTCGTTGGCGTGGTTGGTAGATACTTACCTATCGCGTCACAGGTCGTGGGCTCGATTCCCACCTAGGACAGTCATTTGTGTGCATGAATATGTCTGTTTGTCTTGACTCTATGAAAACTAGTATATGTAGTATATCAGTTGTCTGGTGTCTGGGTGTGTGAATAATGTCCCAGGATATATAAAGAAGGCCCGTAGGTAATTGTCCCATAGCTGGGATAATACCTGGAAATTGTGAGACGTGATCACGAATAGTAAGACAACCATCCTTAAATAAGTATGTTGAAATTGAATTTGATTACTTTGATCGACGAGCCGGTTGGCGTTGATGGTGAGACACTTGCCTTACACGCCATAGGTCGTGGGGTCGATTCCCACCCAGGACAGACATTTGTGTGCACGAAGATGTCTGTTTGTCCTGAGTCTGGGTGTTTTTATCTATATAGGTATGTATTTACAAAAAAAAAGTAGTATATGTAGTATAACAGTTGTCTGGTTTCCATAGTACAAGCTAGTTGTCAAGTAGTTTGGGATCAGATGGCCGTGTGTGAACAATGTCCCAGGATATTTATTTATTTCATATTTGGTGGTAGAGCTATGTGCAAGCTCGTCTGGGTAGGTACCACCCACTCATCAGATATTCTACCGCAAAACAGCAGTACTTGGTATTGTTGTGTTCCGGTTTGAAGGGTGAGTGAGCCAGTGTAATTACAGGCACAAGGGACGTAACATCATAGTTCCCAAGGTTGGTGGCGCATTGGCGATGTAGAGATGGTTAACATCTCATACAACGCCAATGTCTATGGGCGTTGGTGATCACTTACCATCAGGTGACCCATATGCTCGTTCGCATTCCTTTGCAATAAAAAAAATATATATTACTACGGCTTATCTAACGATCGAGATCATTATTTGTACGTGTACCATAGCTATTTAAGCCCTCAATGTAAATATTTTTTATGTAATCACGAAGCTGCGTCGTCGTTAAAGCAAAATGGACAACTTTTATCGTTAAAAATTGTTGCAAAGTTGTGTAATTGAATCTAACTTTCTGAAAAAAGGAAAAACTTTCCGTTAACATTTGTAAAAACAAATTGGCAAGTATTTTCAATATAAACATACCTTTATTTATTTATTAAGGACCCTTATATATATACCTTTGCTCGTCGAGTAAAAATTTAGACAGTTGATTGCGAGTTAACGGTTTACGTAATAATACGAATAAATACACACACACACACATACACACACGCTTAGGACATTCTGATGCACGTAAGGGCGACTTCTGGGAATGCCCTTCCCTTTTGCATGGTTTTTTATAAGATAAGTAGGCGGACGAGCATAATTTGAGCCACCTGATGGAAATGTTAAACATCGCTTACATCTAGGATTACATTGGGAACTAAAATGTAACCTTTTGTCTGTAATTACACTGGTTCACTCACCCAATACTACTGTTTTGCGGTAGAATATCTTATAAGTGGATGGTACCTACCCAGACGAGCTTGCATAAAGCTCCACCACCAAGTACGGTTGGTGCCACATTACAATTTGGTTAGTAATTCTTAAAGATTCAATATCTATTGGCACTTACTAACAGTTGGCCTATTTGCCATATAACAACTGCGGTAACCATAAAATCATTCTGTTGCATTGTAAATTAAACTAGCTTATACATTATTAGCACTATCGGGAATTGAGTATCTCTGAGGAGAGTATATAAATTCAAATATTTAGGGCACATTATATACGCTGACCTTAATGACATGACCTAGAATGGGAAACAACGGCGCTGTCTATATATAATAAGATCACTTACAAGTTTGCTAGATGATCAAAATAATTAAAAGTGTTGTATACGAGCACAGTACAAATAAGCTCATAAAAGGTCTTAAAGACACAATGCTGATTATTTACAATAACTTGAGATGTAATTACTTATATGTATAATGTATATATAAGTTTGCAGATGCAAAGTGGGAGCCTGGTAATCTGTAAAACAGTTATTACTAGTATGGATACCAGTCTCTCACAAAGGAATGTAAACATTGTGAACGATTAAATACTACTGATTAATAAAATTGACTACTTCCCCTTAGTGATAAGAAATAAATATTATTTCGGTATTCTTTGTAATGATTAATAGGCAGGAAAGTACGAATGATACGAGTGACTTTCGAAATCGGCTTAGAAACATATAGGCTCATGATTTCGAGATTGTCTCATCAAGCAAGTTATACCAACTGTATGCGGCTGCAGGTTTGCCTCGTAATTGAGTTCATCTAACACTGATGCGATGTATCCTAAACTAGTTTGCAAGCGTATCGTGACTACGTTATAGTTTCAGTAACAGGAATCAGTAATGCTAGAATGTTTATCTGACTAAGGGATTTTTTCATGTTATTCGTATTTCCATGCGTAACGGTACGAATAGACTATGACATTATATACGGTACACTCAGTGTATACATTGAAGTGTCTCTATGATTTACTTGGTGGTAGAGCTTTGTGCAAGCTCGTCTGGGTAGGTACCACCCACTCATCAGATATTCTGCCGCAAAACAGCAGTACTTTGTATTGCTGTGTTCCGGTTTGAAGGGTGAGTGAGCCAGTGTAATTACAGACACAAGGGACATAACATCTTAGTTCCCAAGGTTGGTGGCGCATTGGCGATGTAAGCGATGGTTAACATTTCTTACAATGCCATTGTCTATGAGCGGTGGTGACCACCTTCCTATACAATAAAAAAAAAAAATGAACACCAGTGTCTCTGATTTCAAATTTTATTGTGACATCATAATTAATGTGTCATCAGCCGCTATGTGAATACGTTGTGTCCAAGTGTCTAGTGTAGTTGAAAAGTTTTCGAACAGGTTTGACGTTTATCCAAGCTGACCGAGCATCACTAACTAGTTCGCGTGTGAACACCTCGGACACAATTTCCGGACACTTACAAATAGACACTACTCAGACACAAAAAAATCCGTACAAATGTAAACAGTACAGACATTAATGTCGGACATTTCTGTCGTAGTCTAAGCGTACCATAACGCTTGATGATTCATGACATTTTTCGAAAGATTAATCTTTGACATAATCTGTGAATTTTGATAATGATCAGTTAGCGTTCCGAAACGTTATGGCGTTTATTAATCACCTCAATATTTTGCGGTCTGATATGAAATTCTGTGAGTTTATAATGAAACGATACGAATTTCACTGTGTGAGTTTTGGGCTGCATTTTTTAGTGTGAAACAACAAAGACGACCGTTTTTGTAGTTTCACCTTTGAGCTCAGTGCATTCGGTTTGGGTTTGTTTTTCACTGAATGAATTTATTGATTTGCCTTTATTATATTTTTTACACCGCGTATTGCCTGATCAACTAGGGTTGACTGAAATCGAATGCCTTTTGGTATTATTTCTGTAAATATATAATAATTTAGACTGATAGCATATTTTTCTAGTGAAAATAGAGAACTGTATCCGCTTCCCATTCGAGGCGTGTCATAAATAACAAATATACTAAATCTATATAAATAAAATGATAGAGGTCTTCAGTTGTGCGCATTGTTTCCGTGATGCGCATCACGGAAAAAGTACTGGATAGATTTCAATTAAATTTTCTAAATTTATTTCTTAGATACTTGGCCCTTATCAAAAACAAAAATTATTGCGATATTTTCATTTAATAATAAGTTATTGAAGTTTCAAGAAACAACGATTTGTATATGCACTGCGTGTTCAGTGATGTATGTTTAAACAAAGTATATTTTTGCTTGCGATCTTTTCGATGTTTTTTCCTTCGTACATAAGAAAACTTTGTTAATATATCAAGCAACGCGGACGAAGTCGCGGGTATCAGCTAGTTAGAATATAAATATAATGTTACTTTATATATAACATTATTTCAAGGTAACTTATTTAAATACGAACGTCAAACACAAATCGCTCTGTGCTCATCTTCCAAGTCATCGCACCTGACTGATCTTATCTTAAACCATGTCAACATCCTGAAACGGTTATGAATTTGGAAAACGACATCTCATATTTGATGTTATTGAGGCTCACAACAATATGATTGTGGAGATAACCGAATTTATAATAAGTTATCTAGGATGCTTTTCGCGTGAAATTTTATTTTCGCGTTCACTTTTTTTGGGCCTGAAATTATTATTATTAAGATTGTTACTTAAATTTGAATGATACAGAATCTATTGTGTTCAGAAACTAAAATAAATAAAATACCCAATTAAATACACATATTTCATAAAACTAACAATAAAACAAAAGTATCTACCAAAAGTAGGTACCACCCACTCATCAGATATTCTACCGCAAAACAGCAGTACTTGTTATTGCTGTGTTCCGGTTTGAAGGGTGAGTGAGCCAGTGTAATTACAGGCACAAGGGACATAACGTCTTAGTTCCCAAGGTTGGTGGCGCATTGGCGATGTAAGAGATGGTTAACAGCTCTTACAACGCCAATGTCTATGGGCGTTGGTGACCAATTACCATCAGGTGGCCCATATGCTCGTCCGCCTTCCTATGCAATAAAAAAAAAAAAAAAAATCTTATTCCAATTTAAAGAAGTCTCCCTCGATCTCTACCCGGTGCAAAGCCACTCATAACGCAGACCGCGTTTCGACGTTGTATGGCAATAGACAATCTTTGCGCCAAGAAAGACCCGGGGCGACTGACAAATCCCCACTAAATTGAAAAGATTTATTTATACATTATATATGCTAGTGCTTAAAACAAAATTGTATTTAAAAAAATGGGATGGAGATTATTCTCCATCCCATTTTTTTAGGGAAACAAACTTTGTATTCAATAAATCATTACAGTACATTAAATAAACCATCAAATTCGAGGGTTTCGATAGTGTGTGCATTTACTTGGTAGAGCTTTGTGCGAGCCCGTCTGGGTAGGTACCACCCACTCATCAGATATTCTGCCGCAAAACAGCAGTACTTTGTATTGCTGTGTTCCGGTTTGAAGGTTGAGTGAGCCAGTGTAATTACAGGCACAAGGGACATAACATCTTAGTTCCCAAGGTTGGTGGCGCATTGACGATGTAAGCGATGGTTAACATTTCTTACAATGCCATGGTCTATGGGCGTCGGTGACCACTTACCATCAGGTGGCCCATATGCTCGTCCGCCTTCCTATACAATAAAAAAAAATGAATATGTCTGTTTCTCCTGAGTCTGGGTGTAATTACTTACATAAGTTATCTAATTTCCATAGTACAAGCTCTACTTAGTTTTGGATCAGTTGGCCGTATGTGAATAATGTCCCAGGATATTATCTATATAAATCCCACATTAAAATGCACGAATCCTGTACTCCACGCTTATTAACATCTATATATTATTCGCAGAGCTAAAACAAATGAAGGAATTTTATTATAGAAGGAAACAACTTGCTTAGGGATGGGTAAATTGATTGTTCAGAGACGGAAACTTTTAGTTGTTTATGAGTAGTTTTAGTTAGTTAGTTTATTTCATTACCTCGTTGGTCTAGTGGCTAGCATGTTAGCTGGAGGTCCTAGGTCCAAATCCAGGGACAGACCATTAAAAGGTTGTTAGATTTCTTGGTCAAAAAGAAATAACTCAGTAACAGTCCGAAGTCAAAATGTTGGAATCCTTTGGCTATCGCTTTGCGATCATATTGGGCTTACCGTCCTATCGGATTATGAGAGAGAGTGTACTTGTGTGTGCACGCACCGTGCCGTAGCCTTGCCGTGCCGTAGTAGCTGTAATCGGTCAAGACGGAATCAATTTATTAGGTATAACTAACACAGTGTATTTGTTACAGGATGGAGATGTCATCGAGTTATGCCAAGTCAGTGACGTGAGGTCTGGCGGTGTGCCAAAGGTAACGTATATTCGTATCTGTAATCATTACTTGAATTAAGATTTCCTCGAATTCTTTGTTTTGATATCGAAAACATTTATATATAGGTATCGTCGAATGATTTGTTTTTTTTTATTTGCTTTTTTTTGTATTATCTTAATATGTTTCATTTATGTTTATATTCGTAATTCGTAATTCATCTCGTGCTTGGCGGTGAAGGAAAACATCGTGAGGAAATCTGCATCCTGTGCGAGCAATTCTGCCACCTGTGTTCCACCCGCGTTGGAGCAGCATTATGTAATAAGCTCACCTAAAAAAAAAGTGATGCCTCAGCCCATGACATTCACAAGCTGTTACAGACAGATATATTTCATTGCTTCAATAAAGTATTTTATTTAAACTACTTTTCGATACTTTCCCCCGCGTGTGATATAGGTGTATGGGTTGGTAGGTACCCTTATCATTTTCTGTGCCCCTGACAACTTGTATGCGAATTTAATTTCATAATAATCGGTTGAGTAGTTAAGACGTGGAAGGCTAACTAAAAATCAAACGTACTTTCGCATTTATAATATTAGTCTTAGCATATTTGAAAGATTCTCAAAATAACTTACTATAATGTTACGGCCTCCTCTTATCAGCTTAGTCACATAATTTTTTTTTATTTGCGAGCACACCTTTCTCCCTCGGTATCTAGCCAACAAATGGCTGGTTGTCCGACTTTTTTTATAAGTTCAATTTAGAGTCAAAATAAAACTCATTTAATCAAAATAAATATTTTAATCCAAACAGAACGAATCAATTGAGATACTAAAATATTTGTAGGTTATAGTTTTGTGATTTACTTAAATATTGTATATTTCTGCTTAAGGCTCATATTACCTTTTAACCGTCATTTCTTCATTAAACGGTATATTTCGCCGTTCCTATTCTGGGAAACTAAACGACTTTGAAATATTGAACTTATTGAAAAATGAAGAGCAGTTATTAGTATAAACCATAGCGGCTCATTTTTTTGTATTTAGGCTTTGCTTTTTTATACAAAATAACAATTCCCAAGGCAGGTTTGACGAAAAATGCGCGAATGCACTTTTTTGAGTAAGAAGATTGAACTACAGTGCTGACCAATTTGAATGGAAAAATTACATAATATACTTTAAACAGTGATTTATTCCGTAGAGGCTACAAAATTTCGATATTTGTATAAATAAACTATGAAAAAAAATTACATTAAAAGGCATAAAACTACTAAAAACGCTCCGAAAAAGTCTCGAATTTCTCCTTAATAAATAATTATTATTAGGAAAATAATATACCAAAATTAACGTTATTTCATAAAGAATTTAAATTTCTAAATGATTTAAAAAAATAACGAATTAAAATACTTTAAAAATAACATAATTACAACTCCTAAATTGCTACAAAATGCGATGCTTTGAACATTCTAATTCAGTACTGCGCGAGCGCTTATAGAGGTAGGACCTATGTCGATTTTGTGCGCGCCGCACGATACGTACGTAAAGAGTATAGTGCGACGACTACCTATTGTAGATCATATTAATATCATGAAGTAATTTTTTATATATTAAATAATTTTGTTTTCTTTATACGAAACTGGCTAATTGCTTTATTATCCAACTAAGGTAGAATGTAGGTTGCGTATTTCTAGAGTATGTATGTATGTCTTTGTGACGAAACTGTCTAATAGTTTTATTATCCGACTAAGCTAGAATGTTGATTGTGTGTTTCAAGAGTATGTATGAATGTATGTCTTTTTGACGAAACTGACTAATTGTTTTATTAACCGACTACGCTAGAATGCTGGTTGTTAGTTTCAAGAGTATGTATGTATGTATGTATGTATGCATGCCTTTTTGACGAAACTGACTAATTGTTTTAATAACCGACTACGCTAGAATGCTGGTTGTGTGTTTCAAGAGTATGTATGTATGTACGTCTTTTTGACGAAACTGACTAATTGTTTTATTACCCGACTACGCTAGAATGCTGGTTGTGTATTTCAAGAGTATGTATGTATGTATGTATGTATGTATGCCTTTTTGACGAAACTGACTAATTGTTTTATTAACCGACTACGCTAGAATGCTGGTTGTGTGTTTCAAGAGTATGTATGTATGTACGTCTTTTTGACGAAACTGACTAATTGTTTTATTAACCGACTAAGCTTGAATGTTGGTTGTGTGTTTCAAGAGTATGTATGTATGTACGTCTTTTTGACGAAACTGACTAATTGTTTTATTACCCGACTACGCTAGAATGCTGGTTGTGTGTTTCAAGAGTATGTATGTATGTACGTCTTTTTGACGAAACTGACTAATTGTTTTATTAACCGACTACGCTAGAATGCTGGTTGTTTGTTTCAAGAGTATAATAAAATAATAAAATAAAATAAAAATTCTTTATTTTCTTTAACAAGTTTGTACTTAAATATAAAGTTGTTGGAGTCTCCTTTTAAGCATATGAAAAGCCTGTGCCAGGAAACTCCGCTCTTCCATATCACGAATTAGGTACAAGTATACAAGATATTTGAGGTACAACAATAATAAAGAAACAATATAAAAAAGTAAAATAAGAGAAGTAATTACCAAAAGGAAGCAAATGTGGGATTAAAAAGTATGTGTATGCATGCGTGCGCGTGCGCAATTGTGTGTGTGTGTGTGTGTGTGTGCGTGTGTGTGTGTGTGTGTGTGTGCGTGTGTGCGTGCGTGTGTGTGTGTGTGTGTGTGTGTGTGTTGTATGTGTATGTTGGTGTGAGTAGGATATGAATTCTAGTTCCTATATTCTAAAAAGTTTTCTGTTTCTTGAAAACTTAAAGATTTTATCCATTTTATTATTTTAATTTTACACTCTTTACAAGTTTTTGAATATATATCAACATATTTATTTATTTTATTATATAAATAAGCAGATCTATTTTCATACTGAATACTAGCGAAGACTGTTTTAGTAGCAGGGATAGATATAACATTATATGCTATACGTTTATTGAGTAACGATATATCGTAGGTTAATGACTTGTGTTTTTTTAGAACAGTATGCACAATATATAATTTCCGTACAGTTAACAAACCACTTTCTTCATAGAGTTTTTCAGTACTAAACCGTTGTTTTTTAGAGAACATTACTTTAATTAATGCCCTTTGAGCTCGTTCAATTTCCATGAAACGTGTTTTACGTGCACCTCCCCAAATAGGTAAGCAGTATGTTATTATGGATTGCACCAAAGCTTTATAAATTTGATTTAAAAGATTGTTTGAGGAGTCATTTACAGTATTATTGGTTGCAATATGTCTCAGTGATTTAAACATCCACGTGAACTTCCTAATGCGTGCCGCAACATGTTCAATTTGCGGGTACCATGACAAGTTCTGGTCGACCATTATTCCCAAGTATTTTATTTGACTCACTTTATTTATTAATGGACAATTGCAGTTTTTATCTCTTACTTCATTACAATTATGAATTTTTATACGAAAATTTGTTTTGGGTTGTGAACTATTTATTATACTGAAAGTGATAAAGTTAGTTTTATGAGTATTTAATGTTAGAAAATTGAGTTTTAGCCAAATTGCAACTTGAGCAATACCTTCTTCAGTGCTGTTTCTAACAGCATCCCACGAATGACCAGAGAAAACAATAGCAGTGTCATCTGCGTAAGAAATCATTTTTGCGTTTTTAATGGTCATAGTACATAGATCGTTCAGATAAATTAAAAAGAGAGTAGGGCCCAAAACACTTCCTTGCGGAACGCCGTAAGATACATGAGCCTCGCCACTACAGTTAAGTTGATCTAGTTTAGTCTTTTGAATTCTATTAGAAAGGTAGTCTTTAAATATTGCGTGGGGTGGTCCCCTTATTCCTATTTTTTCTAATTTATGTAGAAGGACAGGGATAGAGACTGTATCAAAAGCTTTTTTTATGTCGATAAAGACAGAAAGACATTTTTTTCCTTTATCGAGATTTTCTGAAACTAACGAAACTAAAGATGAAACAGCGTCTTGTGTCGAGACATTCTGCCGAAAACCAAATTGACAAGGAGAGATTATTTTAAAAGCCCGTAAGTAACTCAATAGCCTAACATTCAACATTTTCTCTATTACTTTTGACAATACTGGTAGAACTGAAATTGGCCTGTAATTGTTTATATCGTCTCTATCCCCGCCCTTGTACACGGGAGTAATTATAGACCTTTTTAATGAATTTGGGAATATTCCCATTTTGAAGCATAAATTGACCAGGTGAGTAATAACTGAGATAATTTCGTTTTTTACATATTTAAAATAACTTGAAGAAATGTTATCCCAACCAGGAGCACTATTTAATTTCAGATTTTTAATTATGGTATCAACTTCTTTATGGTCAGTATTCAATAAAACAAGAGATTGAGATTGACTAGGTAGACTCTGTAGGTAGTGATTCAAGTCATTATGAGTTACAGTTGGTTCAATTTCCCGGGCAAGATGTTTACCAATATTTGAGAAATGATTATTTATATAGTTAGCAGATTCAAGTGGGGAAGGCTTTAGGTATTTAAGTTCGAAGTTGGGTCGTCTTGATTTAGTGGAATAAGTTATTGTTTTTATATTGTTCCAGAGTAATTTATTGTTCTTTAAAGATCCCATGAGTAATTGTCGTTCATATTTTCTTTTTAATTTCTTTATAAGATTGTTACAGTGATTTCTGTATCGTGTATATGAGATTTTTTTAATTTCATTACAAGGGTCGTTACGTAATTGTTTTTGAAGTTTATTTCGAGCCCTGATGCATCTAAGTATTCCTTCTGTAATCCAGGGTTTCATAATGCGATTGTTTTTAGTGCATTTTATTATTTTTGTATTGTAGTTAAGTGAATCCATTAGTTGTTGTAAAAGATAATCAGTAATTTTGTTTGGATCATTACTTAATAGTAATTGTTCTAGATGTTTTTCTTGTAGATATTTTAGAGCTCCTTCAAAGTCAATAAAAGTTTTTGTTTTTTGTGCGTCATGCCTGGTTTTATTTTTGTAGATACATAGTAAGACAGTGTAATGATCCGTAACAGACGTTTGTAATACAGCTACGAAAGAAGAGCTTTTAGCCCTTCTTATTTTTAACATAAAATGGTCAAGGCAACTTTCATTTCTTGTAGGCATGACGTGACCTGGTGAAATACCATGGGCTGATAGCGCATCTAGATAATTTATCCTATTGTGACGTTCGTACGACTGTTCAGTAGGTTTCGGTATCAGATTAATATTAATGTCGCCAGTTATGATTATGTGTTTTTGTGAATTTAAAGTGTAAAGGTGTTCGTTTAGAGAATCAATAAAACTTTCTGCATTACTATTGGACGGAGAGCGATATATACAATATATAATATAATTCAAAATGTCTAATTGTAAACATGAGGCTTCGTTTAATTTTATTTCTTTGACATTATATTGAAGAGTATTTTTTACGAAGACAACAACACCGTCATTCTGATTTAAGTTGTATGTAGTAGCGTGCGATGTGTAGTTATTGAGTGTAGGTATAGCTTTGTCTTGATGTATTCGACATTCTGTCAAGACTATAACATCCGGTGTAAAAGTAAGACTGGATAACGTAAGTACAAAACTATCGAAATTACAATATATGCTTCTAATATTTTGTGAAATTATAGTAAAGTCGTTATTATTTATTATATAATGATTATTAAGTTCTGTCTGATTACAGAAAGCAGTACGGGAGATACTTAATTTGTCAATTTCGTTTATATTTTGTATTAAGTCATTCATTTTGTTATAGTAGAAGAACTGGTTGCAAATTTAAACGAAGTTGTATATCTTAGTAAACTAAAATTATAATCATATTTGTAAAGTGTTACTTTATTTTTAATATAATTCCTCTGCTTAACTTTTTTATAGGCATCATGAATCATATTTGTAATTATAATTACGAGTAAGAGGATAAAATTCATAGTAGGTAATAATTTTTTAGAGTGCAGTAGGTAATAAGTGTGGGCAAGTGGTCTATGATGTGTAGGTGAGTGACGTGTTGAAGTGTGTAGTGTTATGGTGTGTAAATATATAATATTAATTACATTTTGAATATAATTTAATTGTGTGTATGTATGTACGTCTTTTTGAGGAATTTGACTAATTGTTTTATTAACCGACTACGCTAGAATGCTGGTTGTGTGTTTCAAGAGTATGTATGTATGTATGTACGTCTTTTTGACGAAACTGACTAATTGTTTTATTATCCGACTAAGCTTGAATGTTGGTTGTGTGTTTCAAGACTATGTTTGTATGTACGTCTTTTTGACGAAACTGACTAATTGTTTTATTATCCGACTAAGCTAGAATGTAGCTTCAGATAGCAGATAGAAATATATGCTTATTTGCGGTGTGGACCGGCTCGGATCATCGTTTAAAAATAGTGAGGGTACACAAGGACGAGAATTTCACAGTTCGCCTTTGGAATTCCTTACCGCTTCACTTAAATCAATCTCAATTGATCAATACGTTTAAAATCCGACTCAAGGCGTACTATTTAACTTTATAATTATCTGTTTCGGTGTGGTTTTATTTGTTTTCGCGCATTATTGCCTATTATTAGAACTGTCGTAGCTATTTTTATTATCTTACTTACATATTTATTTATTTATTATTATTATTTTATTCTATTTATATATAGTTTATGTAATGATGTACATGTATATAGTTTATTGTATGTGTGTAGCTACTTATATGTATATATATATAAATATATATAGTATAATAGTAGTATGTATAGTACTAAAATAAAACAATATTTTATTTATTTGATTTGTACACCTCCACCGCTTTATTAAGCTCATGTCCTTCTCCCAAAGGTTGTCTGGAAGAAATCGCTCTTTTAGCGATAAGACCGCCTTTTGTGCTACAGGAATATATTATATTATTTTATTTCCATTACTGTATGTTTCTGTATCTCTGAGTGTACAATAAAGCATATATAAATTAATTAATAAATAAGGACGATAATTTTTGGAAAACCGAAATGTTACCTAAATTAACGCGTTTTTATAATGAGTGTATGCTTCCTGAAATAATCGTCTCTCTAAAAGCCAGATCTATGCCATTAATAGATGTTTTTATTTATTTTTAATAAAAATATATAAATTAATGTATAATACCAATAAAAAAAATTATTTAAAATACTTTAGGTACTACCTAATGATTTTAAAAAATACATAAAGCAAAGTTAATAGCTAATGCATAATCATTCTAAAAATAGTATGCACGAGCGAAGCCGCGGTCGAATAGCTAGGGGCATCAACGTGAAGGAATAACAACTCAATTTCACAACAACCCACTCAAATCACAAAATGAAAAAAACATACACAAACACTGAAATGAAATAAATATAGCTTATTAAAATGAACAAAATTACAAAATATAAGTAAAAAAATATATAATAGAAAATGTATCAAGATTGCTTAGTCTCAGCGACAGTACAGTGTCGTAAACTCAAGAGCCCGATCGAATCGTCGTCGTGCGTAAATACCTAATTTTGAGAAACGAAATTTGGTAATATGCCTCTTAATTAAAACAATGATATATCTAAAGTCGGTAACAATCAAAATTAAACAGACTTCTATGAAAAGGAAATTAATTTAATACTTTTTACTCAGATAAATAAATAATGTTTATTATGTTGTAATAATCTCTTTTATTTGAATTTATTGATCAAACGAATCATGTACACTTTTATACGTAACCACAAACAATACCCACTAATTGGACCGCAAGAGATTCATATATGACACACAAGCAAATAAAATCCATAATTTATATAATATATATATTTTTGTATAATATATATATGTTTACTTGGTGGTAGAGCTTTGTGCAAGCTCGTCTGGGTAGATACCACCCACTCATCAGATATTCTTCCGCAAAACAGCAGTCCTTGTTATTGCTGTGTTCCGGTTTGAAGGGTGAGTGAGCCAGTGTAATTACAGGCACAAGGGACATAACATCTTAGTTCCCAAGGTTGGTGGCGCATTGGCGATATAAGAGATGGTTAACAGCTCTTACAACGCCAATGTCTATGGGCGTTGGTGATCACTTACCATCAGGTGGCCCATATGCTCGTCCGCCTTCCTATGCAATAAAAAAAAAATGTATCAGATATAAAATATTTACATTAAGGTCATAATCTTTTCTCATATTATAAGTACGAAAGTCTGTATTGTATCTGCCTGATCGCGCAGGAGTTTCTTGGTCGATAACAATCTAAATCTTATCAGAAGAGAACATTTTTCCCATCAGTAGGTAATAAAAAAAAACAACGGGTTGCACTCCGGGTGTGCCGGCAGAAGTGAAAACTTGAATATTAACGCTGTGCATTTTTGATTATCAATATAAAAGTACTATCATTTATGTTAAAAAATACAATATTCATTTATTGCGCTATCGTACACAAACATGACGATTATATATAGATATATTACATTAAAAATTTTACACTTCAGAATCCGTCTTACGAATTTTCAATAAGGGTTTAACATTTTTTACCAATCAAAGTTTTTTTTTAATTGAAATGGAAATTATAAATTAAAATATTACACACTTGATACTATAGCTGTGTTGTTTGATGAAAGGATATCATAATTTTATTTCCGGTGGCATCCATATCCATACTAAGCAAGCTTGTGTTGTAGATACCTTGCCACGATTTACAGACGGCGTTCCACCTACGGTTAATAGTGTGAACTTGAAACATTTATGTTAAACATTAAAAAAAGAATGCGATACTTTAAAAACTGTTTCTAAACTATAACCTTCAAGTTCCAAGTTTATCAATGCTTAATTAATTTTCATATAATTAATATTTATTATTAAACTTATTGAAAATTGTTGAACAATACCTTTACATGGTCAGTTAAACGTCATAAGACCATTGTGCTTGAAACGTAACGTGTCACGTGGGGAAAGACTTAACCTGATCCTTTCCAAACTAGCTCTGATCCCGTAATCCCGTGCTAAATACCTCCTGCCCTTAAACATTTTGTTCGTACGGATTCTCGGATTACTAATTTATATTATATATATATATTTTCCATAATAATACTTTTGTCACTAAGATTGTTGAAAAAATGGTTAAATGTGTGAATGGGATATCGCAAAAAAACAATTTATTTTCTTTTTTATACTTAGTGGTGGACGTTCTGGCCGTCTTGGTAGGTGTCAACCACCCGTCACGTAGTTTGCCGCCTGTGTAATATTACACCATATATAGGATGTCCCAAAATTAACGCAAGATTTGAATTTGCCGTCATTTTTACAGTAAATTATTGGCAGCTCTGAAAATAGAATAATTTGAAAGTTGAGAACCTAGGGTTAGTATATATGAAACTTTATACGGCGATACAACAACGTGAATACATTATTGAACAATATTTTAAAAGTAATTAAAGTTTAGCGGCCGCAGTTCGAAAAAATATGCAGAATATTATCAAAATAGTGTTTTAACCTCGGCTGTAAAAAGATTAATTGAAAAATTCAGCGAGATTAGATCAGTTGTACCTAGTCGCTAAACACACCGGTCGACCAAAAACAAGTCAATCTTATGTCAATATCGAACAATATGAGTACGCTGTGCGAATACGCTATAGAGACTTTCTTGAAATTTGCAGTTCTTGTTCCCGACGCCGAATTGATTTTCCTGGGTTTTCACAAACAACCTCGCGCACTACTTCGATACTGAACTCGTGAACGCATGATTCAGTGTCCCCGATTATTTCAATTTATCTTCACATTTGTTAATAGTCTAACGAACGAATCTTTCCCACAGGATACGAAGCTGAACAACAATCTGGTCAACAAGCACGGGAACAATCTTGAAGAGAAGTCGCTTACGATATGCAGCGGGACGGACTACATCAACATCAACTATCAGCACGTCGTCTGTCCGGATGCGAACACTGCTAACGTATGTTCAATATCTTTAAACCTCCTCCTCCTCTATACTCTGTGGCACTCGGTCTTTACTCGGTGGTAGAGCTTTGTGCAAGCTCGTCTGAGTAGCTACCACTCATCAGATATTCTACTGCAAAATAGCATTACTTTGTATTGTTGTGTTCCGGTTTGAAGGGTGAGTGAGCCAGTGTAATTACATGCACAAGGGACAAAAGATCCCAAGGTTGGTGGCACATTGGCGATGTAAGAGATGGTTAACATTTCTTACAATGCCATTGTCTATGGGCGTTGGTGACCACTTACCATCAGGTGGCACATAGGCTCGTCCGCCTACCTATACAATAAAAAAAAAACATTGCCCATATAACCATTATTAAAAGGTATTATCAACATAAGGGTGCCTGGAAGAGAGCCTGGAGTCCCTGGAGAGAAATAAGCACGCCGTATTGTATCTTAAATAGTTTTAAGCTATTATATAATATATATCTCTGTATATATGGTGTATAAGAATATTATTATAAATAAATAAATCATTCATCTCCACAAAGGTATGGTTGCAAGGGCTTAGAAAGATCACGCATAATGTAAAGGCGAACAACGTGTGCCCTATGACATGTCTGAAGAAACAGTAAGTCGAGACAGATGGAAATTTCTATATAAATATAATTTGCATGAACAATATTCTCCACTCAAAGTATACAAAGTGTAAACAAAACATTACCTTTAAAGGATTTTGAACCTTCAGGTAACTTTAAACTATCTAGCGAATTAAATATTTCAATATCATAATTGTTTTATGATTATACAACGGTTATTGTTTACATTTCGTATCAAAAATGTATAATATAACACATGGTTTTCTATTAACAAAATTTGTGCGTCATACTTAAACGTGCTGTGTTTGTTTTGTCTCCCTCTTTTTCTATAGTTAAGGAAACATTTTTTGTCTAAAGCGGTTTTTTTTAAGAATGGCTTGATATGTGAAAAAACAATTGTGAAATGAGTTTTTGTCTGGAATTAAATCGTATCGGTTTAGAATTGCCTAAGAGGCACCGGCGAAAAAACTCAGTGGGATTTTTTAAGTAAGCCAAAGTGTTTCATCTATAGTAAGTAACAGCCTGTGAATGTCCCACTGCTGGGCTAAGGTTACCTTTCCTCTTTTGAGAAGAAGGTTTTGAACTTATTCCCCCAAGCTGATCCAATGCGGGTTGGTGGAATAGTGGAATACACGTGAAGAATTTCATTGAAATTAGACACATGCAGGTTTCGTCCCGGGCGAAAACTTGTGAAAATGATCGTGGTAGACTATTTTCGTTTCGAAATAATACCCACAGAATAACCACTTGTATTATAAATTGTAAAATTTAAAAGTAATATTATTTCTACCCAAAAATGATAGCATTCAATTTGAATATTATATTTCAATGTTATGTTTATAGAAACGGTCGTATAACAACAGTTTAGCAATTTAAATACGATCCTAACTTTGAAAAATACAAATGTTTTGAATATAATTGCTTAAAATAAAACTTCAGATTTCAAATCCACCGAATCATTCAGGGTTCCTCAATCATCGTTGAATATTTTAATAAAATAACAATTACTCAGTATTATTTACGAAACTTATCTAATGCTTTAACAGAAACGAAATTAATGCCAATTAGAAATCTCCTAGGTGATCCTCAAAATTTACTCGGTGGTAGAGCTTTGTGCAAACTCGTCTGGGTGAGAGCTCGTGAGATATTCTACTTTAAAACTTCACTACTTTGTATTGTTGTGTTCCGGTTTGAAAGGTGATTGAGTGTAATAACAGGTACAAGGAACATTACATCTTAGTTCCCAAGGTTGGTGGCGCATTGTCAATCTAAGCGATGGTTAACATATGTAAAAAAATGTATGTTATGTAATAGTCTACCAGATAAGATAATATCTCTCCATTTCGTAATTATTTTTAAGTGATTGAACATTTGACAGCCAAATAGTTTGAGAAAAATATGTTTCCCAATACGAATTACTATTAATATTAAACCTAGGATTAATACCTACATAATTAATATAACAAACATTTTACGTTTTATTAAATAAAAATAACATTTTGTTGATGGAGAACCGTGTTTTATATATGTATATAATTATTTTCAAAATAATTTTACTCTGTGGTGCATGTTTTACATTCAAATATTGATGTATAGCTTTGTTACTAACAGTATTAATAAGAAAATAGCAATATAATCACAATTAAATGTTTTTTTGTAATATTTGTATTGTGGTGTGGCTTTTTGTTAGTACTTAAAGTGACAATAATGTTGTTAAATATTCAAACAAGCGCTGATTGTGTTGTATACATATAAACAAATTAGTTTTGCAATAGTGATAATTTGTTTTGTCTTATTTATGTTCAAGTCTCTTTCGTAAGTGCGTAGAGTATTTCTTTTTTGTGTTATTTACGTTCTACCAACAAATATTACTCTTAACTTTATGAAATATAACTTTATATGATATAATTCAATCCATACAAATAAATTAAGTTGTAGCGTATAACTGCAATTTCAGAAGGTCTACCTCTTTTTATGTTACAATGTATGTAATTGAGTATGTATATAAATACTCTAGATATTTTTTCATTTTAGCCTTCCGCTGCTATTTGATAATTAAAATATTTTATATGTATTTTAAAAGATTTTCAACTCAACGCTAGCGAAGTCGCTTTTGCTTGTTAAAGAATGAAATCCAGACATGCGGACTCTGAACTACAAGTAGAAAACTATATGTAAATAACCGCATGTCAGCATCACTTTTAAAATACATATAAATAAAACATGATCCAGATGTTTTCAAATGAAATTAATTCAAGTCGATCGAAGTATCTCTCTGCATTAAAAACACATCAAACTGATTTTATTTTCAAACGGCAGCCACTTTTACAAATCGATTTATTGAATTGAATAAGTATTGTTTTATTATAATTTTGTTTTGAACAAAAGTCTCATATGAATTTGAAAATTTACGAAAACAGTTTATCTATCGATCGGCCTATGCGTTCGCCTTTTTTTTATTACGCTGGAAAAACGCATGACGCGTTTCCCCCCACTGGTAACATGGGGGGGGGGGGTGTATGTGGGACTCGCCGTATGTCCAGGGCACCGAGTGCACCCCGGACATCGGGATACCCACTAAAATACGAGCGGTACCCTTCCCGTCTTAAGTGGAGTGCCACGGGATCGCTTGCGCATTCAACCGTGAATGCGTTCGGCTTGAACCATCTTTACAAACAATCATTTTGTTTATATAGGGTTTGTTATATATTTACTTTGTTATATAAACTTGAACGAGATGCAAATGTTTTGCTTATAGAATATAGTCTGAACCAAATCGACATCACTGTTATATTTGCAAAAAAAGTTCACGTGAAGTAAATAATCTATTTACTACGTAAGTATTAAATCGACTAATACATATATATCTGACGCCAAAGAAGTCAGAATTGTTTATTTTTTTAAGTAATCTTTAATATGTGTGACATGTGACAGTGACATGACAATATGGGTGTATAATATATTATAGTATATGTACTATGTTTATTCATTATATATCTTTCCCTATGTTATATATAAAATAAATAACAATAAGTTAGTTATATTATGTATATATAGTTTTATCTTATTTTCTGAATGACTTTTTTTATTTTTTGCATGTTCATTGCTTTGCTTTGCGAAGGTGTGGAAGGAATCGCTTCGTGCTATCTCTCACAACAACAAAATCAGCAATGTCTGTCCAAGAACAATCCTTATGAAGCAGTATGTAAAGTTCAATTTAGCTTAAAGATTTATGTAGAGGGCGCTAATTATTTCAGGTTTTTATGCTACTAATGCCAAATAGGTAAGAAAATCAATAAAGATAATCACAGCCGTGACTTATTTAGGGTTTCATTTAGATTTGATACTTTTTATAATAAGCTTTACATATTTCATGTATCAAGACGACTAAATTTTAGTATTTTAGATTGTATTGTAATCAGAACCAAGTTGTGCACACTTTCAACTGAATTACTTGGTCGTTTGAGTTTTGCCACACTTATCAGATATTCTACCACCTGATACTCTACCACCAAACAGTAGTATTGTTTAGTTTCAGTTTGAAGTGTGAGTGAGCAAGTATAACTACATGCACAAGAGACGTTACAACATAATTCCCAAGTTTGGCGAATTGACGATATAAGGGATGGTTTATATTTCGTGGTGACCACTTACCATCAGGTGGCACATTTACCCTCTTACGTATTTCACAAAATAACTTGATTGTTTCGGACTTATTTATTTAGTAGCTAGTTTTAACATACACATACTTTCAGCTGAAATTAAATAAAAGTGGAACAGTTCTCATAAATGTTTTATAATGAGTAAATTGTTACAAATCTATCCGTCTCTTTCTATCATCAGAAAGCTGACATTCGATAGAATGACAAAGCATTCTGTAACTAATAACTATAGAACTACGTAAAGTTCATTAGTAAAACATATAGGAAGCAGCTAGTTTCACTGATAAATTAATTGGTTAATTCTAGTTATTACCAGTTTTACAAGAAACTTTATCTTGAAATCCGATATTGTACAGGAAAAGAGACGATGATTACATTCTCTTTATTTTGATCTCTTTTTGTTTC
The DNA here is from genome assembly GCA_963151315.1 of Nymphalis c-album. Lineage (NCBI taxonomy): Eukaryota > Metazoa > Arthropoda > Insecta > Lepidoptera > Nymphalidae > Nymphalis > Nymphalis c-album. Next base: position 1,308,657 of record OY720601.1, read on the forward strand.
GTTTTGTAAGTTAGAAAGATATAATCTCTCGTCCAAGTAGGTCGTGTCGGATAATAAATTGTGAAAGTGACATATGTGATAAGTAAATAAACTGTCCCTTTGAAACCATTACTCACTGTTATAGAAAATAGGTCGAAAACCGAAATAATAACTATAGCTATATCTTTACAAAAAAAACTTATTAGTTTTTAAACATATATTCGGTGATAAATAATTATTTAATAGGAATACATATAAATTGTACTCTAAACTCTACTTGATTGTTAAGAACGTTTTATTTTGTTACGGGTTGTGGTTACCACTTACCATCAGGTGATCCAATCAGGTGGCCGGCTAGCGTGGTCAAAGTCGCAGGTTCGATCCTGACTCCTTAGGCTACTATGGGTAAATAGCAATAATAGTAATTCCCTTAAAATGCGCATTGCAATAGTTCTTTCAAATAAAATAAATAAAACATATTTTGTTACACTCAATTCGACTAAAATAAGGTCCTCTAAGAAATATTTTTAATTATTAATATATAACTTATGCATAGATGTCGGGAATATATTATAAAGCTATATACGTTATTGTATATATGTAAAGAATTAAATGAAAATGTAGGGCTATGACATATTCAACAACAACAAGTCTATGGAGAAAAATCCATAGCACATAAATTAAAAACGGCCCATTTTGTATAAAGCTTGGGCTTGAGCTTCATTGCAAGCAAACAATTCTATAGTCAAATTGTAGTGCTAGTATGCTCGCTTATATATTTATTTAAATGATAACTATACTTCATTCTATTTTCAATTAAAAACAATATCTAATTTTAAATTTGGAATTTAATATTTACAAATATATAATTAAAGACAGATGAATTATGAATTGAATATAATTTTTTTTTCTGATATATGAAATGTATTGTTAAGATTATATAGCTTAAAAATGTGACTTAATAGAATGGATTATACATTTTTTTAACTTATGTTAAAATTACCTGCCTGCCTGTTCCATTTATAATAGGTATTAACACGTGACTTGTAATTAAAAATAAAAATTATAAGACGAAGGTTGTCTTATAATGTAAAGAAAAGAAAATAATCTAACATAATATAATCTAATATGATATGATTACAACATAAGACAACCTTTAGGCTTTAATATAAAAGTAAGTTATTAATATTTTTCATTAAATTTACAATTATTCACTCATTGCTTTTAATATATGTATTTATGTATACGCTTTATGTGTTAATGTATACGCTTTAGATTTGCATGATATATTTAAATAAAAACGACATATTGGTTATTTGTACAAATAATTTTAGTACACATAAAACTACTTGTCGTCGCTTAAATAAAAATGTATTGGAAAAATATTACTCTAATTATTATAAATGCTATAAAATTATTTGTACAAATTATATTATATCTAAGTTTATAAAATATCTAAGTTGGATTATGTTTCCAGTTGGATGCGTTTGTCATTTCTGGTGGATCCAAAGGGCAAGGTACCGGTTAAAGTAGTCGCGAGAACTTTTGCATCAGGTAAAACTGAAAAGTTGGTCTACCAATGTCTGTCAGAACTTGGGCTCCCGTCAGGAAAGAACGAGTCGATGGAGAAGGAAGCGTTCACCTTCGATAAGTTCTATGCGCTGTACCATAAGATCTGTCCGAGGAACGATATTGAAGAACTGTTCCGATCAATGTAAGTTATTGGAATAATAATAAATAATAGACATGCATCATAATATAGTAAGCCGAGATGACCCGGTGGTAAGAACGCGTGACTCTTAACCGATGATCGTGGGTTCAAATCCGGGCAAGCACCACTGAACTTCGATCTGAAATGTATTTTTTTTAAGTTGAAATAATAATGGGATAATAAAATTCTCAAAATTAAAGTTTTAAGTTAATTATGATATGAGAGGATATTTCTTTTTATGTTACAGAACCCAAGGCAAATCAGATCGTATAAATTTAGAACAATTCGTTAACTTCTTGAACGAGAAACAGCGCGATCCACGGCTCAACGAAATCCTTTATCCTCTATACGATGAAAAACGCGCTCTTGAAATTATAACCGACTACGAACAGGAAGATGACGCCAAGAATGCCAGTAAGTAAGAATTATCGAAGATGCAGCAAATAAAAGACGATGCATGATTTGTTTGAACTTACTATTAAAAAAAAAATGCATCTATACAAATTTTCTGAACTATCCTAAGCATGATTGCTAGCAGACTATTTTGAATATTTATAAATCGATGCTATATAGTTTCTGCTGGAGCAGTATACAGTATAGTAGGATAGTATAGTAGTAGATAGTCGGTATTGGGTAATGTTTGTTTTCGATTGAGTCTCTGTTACTGGAATAAATCAATTATTTATCTATGTGATCGTGATAAAATGATTTAGTTGATCTCTTCATCACCAAATATACCAAATCATAAATAATATAACAGATTTCCTTAAACAAACGTTTTAATACAAAATTTCAGAATGTCTCACAAAAGATGGACTCGTTCGTTACCTGATGTCGGACGAGAACGCTCCCGTGTTCCTCGACCGACTGGACTTCTACATGGAAATGGACCAGCCTTTATCTCATTACTACATTAATTCCTCACACAACACCTACCTCTCCGGTCGACAGTTTGGCGGCAAGAGTTCTGTGGAGATGTACAGACAAGTTCTGTTAGCTGGATGCAGGTGAGCCTAACAATTTGGAAGTCATTCGTCTACTCTTAGTCTTATTTTTTCAGGAGCTTAATTTACTTATCTTATTGACATTGGTATAGATGAACCTATAATTATATTGTAATTGTAGCTCACGGGATAAATTCACATATTGAAAACCATACGTACCTACCTTCGTTCGCTTTAGCTTTCTTATCAGTATTTTGTTTGTAATCAGCCAAAAAAGGCAAAGTAAGTCCTATAAAACAAACCTAATCTTGTAATTTAAAGATGAACGTCGATACTTTACAGGTGTGTGGAGCTCGATTGCTGGGACGGTAAGGGTGAAGATGAAGAGCCTATCATCACTCACGGCATGGCTATGTGCACTGATATCCTGTTTAAAGACGTCATATATGCCCTTCGAGATACAGCCTTTGTAGCTTCCGACTACCCTGTGATTTTGTCCTTTGAAAATCACTGCTGTAAGGCTCAGCAATACAAGTTGGCGAAGTATTGCGACGAAATTCTCGGCGATTTACTATTGAAAGAAGCATTGCCAGATTACCCAGTGAGTATGTGTAATAAATTTCAAAGAAATACTTCCAATGAATACTTAAAAGTATTAAATCTTCAAACTCTAATATGTCCCTAACGGTTTTAATCTTAAGGCTCTATTGTTTGGAATTATTTACAGAATTCAAATGAGTCATGACTTAGAATAATTAATGGAATGTAGTAAGTAAAATATACTTTTTTAATAAATGCCTCAATTCAGTTGGAGCCAGGTCAGCCTTTGCCGCCACCATCAGCTCTAAAGCGCAAGATCATGATTAAGAACAAGCGACTTAAAGCGGAGGTGGAGAAGCAAGAGCTCGAGTTGTTTCGTCAGGGGCAGTTTGTAATCGAAGACGAGGTTAAAGAAGATGCCTCGGCGGTCGTCATGCCGGAGAAGAAGGTCAGGCTGATTATTTAAAAAGTTACAAAGTTACAAAGTTAAGATAGATTAGGCAATGTTAATCGAACACTCACCAGTCCATCTGCACGTGTGACTCTACTGTCTAACTAAAAAATACTCTTGAACTTAAGCCTTACGAATGAACTAAATTAATATTTTTCGAAATTGATACATCGCGCTAAAATAATCTTTATTTGAAACACCAAAATCCATAATCATTAATTTAGCGCCTGACAGACCTGGGGTCCAATTCTACTAATGATAAAGATTACGAAACGTTTCAATTCCAATTCAACTTTGACTATTCTATATTTATTCGGATCGAAACCGGACCGATGTTAAGTTAACATATACCGTTATGTCATAACCAAACTTAATTGTTAACTATTATGCTAATAGTCTATAATTAAACTAAACAATAGGAAATACGGCATCGATCAAAGTACAATTTGTAATAATAATAAAGTTACAATTTGTTAGTAGAATTAGCCCCTGTTCCCTGTATTTACATATCTTATACACGTCTGCATCGTGTTTCACCCGTCACATCGCGCTGTACTTTAAGCATGTTATATTGACAAGGAGTACCAAGTGTGACTGTGTTCGCAGCCCGAGGAGATCGTGGCGGAGGCGGCGACGGCGGGGGAGGACGCCCCCCCTCCGGTGCAGTACACCGGCTCCACCACCAGCGTGCACCCCTGGCTCTCCTCGATGGTTAACTACGCGCAGCCCATCAAGTTCCAGAGCTTCGAGGAGGCTGAGAGTGAGTGCTGCCGTATATAGTGATGTCTTAACATGGAATCATATAAGAATATTTACAAACATACTTTAGAATAATTTATTGACCCGTAAGTTCTTGTAACCAGAGCGTAACATCCACCACAACATGTCTTCGTTCGCGGAGACTACGGGAATGAACTACCTGAAGTCGCAGGCCATAGACTTCGTCAATTACAACAAGCGGCAGATGTCTCGTATCTACCCCAAGGGCACGCGAGCCGACTCCTCCAACTACATGCCTCAAGTTAGTGTAACAGCTTATGTCTTATAAGTTATAATAAAATTAATCCAATTATTTGACGGCTAAATATCTAATGAAAAGGGGACGTTACCTACCCATAATATACGAGTATTCCTTATATGATTATGATGCAATTCTGACCAATTTCAGTCGGAAATATAAACATTACTTTGGGACTAATTTTAGCAATAAAAAAAAACTTGATTGTTTTATGAAATACGTTTTTTTTTTGTTTTATCGTATAGGTAGGCGGACGAGCAAATGGGTCACCTAATGGTAAGTGGTGACCAGCGTCCATAGACAATGGCATTGAAAGAATTGGGAACTAAAATGTTATACTTTCCGAGGCACGGAAGTCCAAACACTGCTAATTTCCACACCTTGGGTTTCTTTTGAGAATTTGTCTACAGCAAAATACAATAATTTATGTTAAAATATTTATCAATTTATGGACTAGACCACCGAATCGCATAATAGTAACCGTTCAACCCCCGCAGGTGTTCTGGAACGCGGGCTGCCAGATGGTGTCGCTGAACTTCCAGACGTCGGACTTGCCCATGCAGCTGAACCAGGGCAAGTTCGAGTACAACGGCAACTGCGGCTACCTGCTGAAGCCCGACTTCATGCGGCGCGCCGACCGCAGCTTCGACCCCTTCGCCGACGCGCCCGTCGACGGCGTCATCGCCGCGCAGTGCGCCGTGCAGGTGACCCCCCACACACGCCCCCTCACGACCCCTTCGCCGACGCGCCCGTCGACGGCGTCATCGCCGCGCAGTGCGCCGTGCAGGTGACCCCCCACACACGCCCCCTCACGACCCCTTCGCCGACGCGCCCGTCGACGGCGTCATCGCCGCGCAGTGCGCCGTGCAGGTGACCCCCCACACACGCCCCCTCACGACCCCTTCGCCGACGCGCCCGTCGACGGCGTCATGGCCGCGCAGTGCGCCGTGCAGGTGACCCCCCACACACGCCCCCTCACGACCCCTTCGCCGACGCGCCCGTCGACGGCGTCATCGCCGCGCAGTGCGCCGTGCAGGTGACCCCCCACACACGCCCCCTCACGACCCCTTCGCCGACGCGCCCGTCGACGGCGTCATCGCCGCGCAGTGCGCCGTGCAGGTGACCCCCCACACACGCCCCCTCACGACCCCTTCGCCGACGGGCCCGTCGACGGCGTCATCGCCGCGCAGTGCGCCGTGCAGGTGACCCCCCACACACGCCCCCTCACGACCCCTTCGCCGACGCGCCCGTCGACGGCGTCATCGCCGCGCAGTGCGCCGTGCAGGTGACCCCCCACACACGCCCCCTCACGACCCCTTCGCCGACGCGCCCGTCGACGGCGTCATCGCCGCGCAGTGCGCCGTGCAGGTGACCCCCCACACACGCCCCCTCACGACCCCTTCGCCGACGCGCCCGTCGACGGCGTCATCGCCGCGCAGTGCGCCGTGCAGGTGACCCCCCACACACGCCCCCTCACGACCCCTTCGCCGACGCGCCCGTCGACGGCGTCATCGCCGCGCAGTGCGCCGTGCAGGTGACCCCCCACACACGCCCCCTCACGACCCCTTCGCCGACGCGCCCGTCGACGGCGTCATCGCCGCGCAGTGCGCCGTGCAGGTGACCCCCCACACACGCCCCCTCACGACCCCTTCGCCGACGCGCCCGTCGACGGCGTCATCGCCGCGCAGTGCGCCGTGCAGGTGACCCCCCACACACGCCCCCTCACGACCCCTTCGCCGACGCGCCCGTCGACGGCGTCATCGCCGCGCAGTGCGCCGTGCAGGTGACCCCCCACACACGCCCCCTCACGACCCCTTCGCCGACGCGCCCGTCGACGGCGTCATCGCCGCGCAGTGCGCCGTGCAGGTGACCCCCCACACACGCCCCCTCACGACCCCTTCGCCGACGCGCCCGTCGACGGCGTCATCGCCGCGCAGTGCGCCGTGCAGGTGACCCCCCACACACGCCCCCTCACGACCCCTTCGCCGACGCGCCCGTCGACGGCGTCATCGCCGCGCAGTGCGCCGTGCAGGTGACCCCCCACACACGCCCCCTCACGACCCCTTCGCCGACGCGCCCGTCGACGGCGTCATCGCCGCGCAGTGCGCCGTGCAGGTGACCCCCCACACACGCCCCCTCACGACCCCTTCGCCGACGCGCCCGTCGACGGCGTCATCGCCGCGCAGTGCGCCGTGCAGGTGTCCCGCAATATCCAGCAAAAGGCGCAAGCACTATACCATTACTAATGTTCAGCGGTACTGATGTCGGCCGGTGTCGTTCCGCAGGTGATAGCGGGGCAGTTCCTGTCGGACAAGAAGGTGGGCACGTACGTGGAGGTGGACATGTACGGGCTGCCGTCCGACACCATCCGCAAGGAGTTCCGCACGCGCATGGTGCCCGCCAACGGACTCAACCCCGTCTACAACGAGGAGCCCTTCCTCTTCAGAAAGGTAACCTGCCGCTGCTGAATTCTAGTAATGCTGACACCTATTTGCACCTAGCCAAATAGTATTTAGAATAAGATGTTATAATAGCACAAAAGTTAAGATAATTTATTAATTAGCCAACTGTAGCGACATCTAGATCTTATTTAGCTATTAAAAAGTATTCTCATAATACAGGCTGTAACAAAATAATACAAATAATATAAATACAAACCTTATACAGGTTGTAACAAAATAAGTGTCCGACCCGTGAAGTGGTTATTAGGTATCGTGAGTCGGTTCTATTTATGTAAACATTTTTAAAATATTATGCAAAAAAATACCAATAAAAAAATATTAATTGTCATTTTCAATTGTAAATGACGAAAATTTCATGGACAACTGAGGTCATGACCTCGTGTCCGAGCTACCCGGTAACCCGGGCCATCGAGCGCTGACGGCCGCGCCTGTGTTGCAATGTAATTGCCTTTATTTAGTTTAATTAAATTTTATTCGAGGTAATTTTTTTCCTTAGAATTTTATAAACGATTACATAAATAGAACCGACTCACGATACCTAATAACCACTTCGCGGATCTAACAGGTGTTTTATTACATCCTGTATAAAAAGAACATTTCTTTTTTTCAAGTTTCGATATCGTAACTTTAAATCAGTTAGCAGGGGCCCAATACTGCTAATTAGTAGTATTGGGCCCCTTATGATGTCATAAGGATTATGATACGTTTCCTATTCAAATCTCCATGATCCAAACCGATGTGACGTTACCGTATACAGTCATGTCAAAACCAAACATAATTGTTAAAAAAATCTACTAATCTAACAAACAATCATAACATTAGTATAATCAATATCAATTTCCATTATATGTTATATATTTTAGCTATAATGAATATTTTATCTATAGTCAATAAAATCTTTTCTCCTGATTGATCAACGCACAGTAAAAACTGTGATTTCGAATACTGGTATTTTAGTTTATGGATATTTCAACTTTAAGAAAACTCTAACGGGAGGAGTCACTTTGAAATAGTTGAATGAAGTCGGGTCGTGACATTAGCATTTTCAATTATAATTGAAAATAATTGTAGTAATTAAAAATGAAATAAAAAATTCCCTTTTCCTTTTGGTTCGTATAAATCTATTCACTCGGTGGTAGAGCTTTGTGCAAGCTGGTCAGGGTAGGTACCACCCACTCATCAGATATTCTACCGCAAACAGCAGTACTTTGTATTGTTGTGTTCCGGGTTGAAGAGTGAGTGAGCTAGTGTAATTACAGACACAAGGGACATAACATCTTAATTCCCAAGGTTGGTAGCATATTGGCGACGTAAGCGATGGTTAACATTTCTTACAATGCCCTTGTCTATTAACTCGTAAGCTACTGAACCAGTTTTGATGAAATTTGGTATGAAAGAAGCCAGAACGTCAAATAAGGACACAGGCTACTTTTTTAAACGTTTAAAATAATCACCTTTTTTCTTCCTTCTTCATTCCTTAGGTCGTACTCCCCGATTTAGCCGTACTTCGTTTCGGAGTTTACGATGAAAACGGTAAACTTCTCGGACAACGAATCCTGCCTCTGGACGGGTTGCAGGCAGGCTACCGACATATTTCCCTCAGAACCGAAGCCAACTTCCCGATGTCCCTGCCCATGCTGTTCTGTAACATCGAGCTGAAGATCTACGTACCTGATGGGTTTGAAGGTAAAATGTTCATTATCATCAACTAGCCCTTCGGAATCTAATATAATTTGACATTAATATTTGTTACAAGTCATGATGCTCCAGTGGTGATTAAACCATTGAAATACATACATATAAATATGACATATTATATATATGACTGTTAATGGGCAATGAATTATTGCTATTTGAAAAAAAATAGTATAATTCAGATTCGTTTAGAATTGTTGTCAATTTTGGTACATGCTATTATTTGTTAAATACATAATTATATGTGAAGGAATTGAAATTCATCTTTGTTTGTTTTGTGTATACATATGGTACCCTTTACCCCCCTAGACTTCATGGCGGCGCTGTCGGACCCGCGCGCCTTCATGGGCGCGGCCAAGGAGCGCACCGACAACATGAAGCAGCTCGGCATCGAGGAGAGCGGGCCCGAGAAGAAGGCGCAGCCCGAGGAGAAGAAGGAGGGTGAGTGACGCCCCGGCTCTTTGGGGGTTTCTATTTACTTCTGTTTGATGGCGGAAAACATCGCGGTCGTCATGCGTCGAGCTTCTAGAACATATGTATCCACTGGTCTGCATTGGAGTTGCTTGGTGGAATTTACTATTAATTTCATTTTATAACGTTCTTCCCAGCAGTGATCGATATTTACAGACTGTTACAACGTTACTAAGTATTTTTTACAAAAATAGTATGAACGTTACCAAACTAACAGTTTACAAAGATTCTTGTAAACAAACGTATGTATGTATCGATCTGTTTTCTTTCTCCGTTTTAACAAATATTCGTTATTTACACTAAACATTAATCAAATGAACTTGTCCATCACGAAAACAATTTCTCCAAACGTTTTTCTGAACGAGATATCCCAAAATATCAAAAATTCCTCAAACAGTCGATTGTGCGATTGAACCAGATACTTGCATTTACATCTCGAAGCCGACCGTAAAGATAACCGGGTACGCTTTGTTTATATTATGAGAAACTCGCAAATAGACGCTGAAATCATAATTTACATTCGAGCTAAAACATCAACTCGCTAGTAATGCGCTCGTATGACAGCGGGTATTTTCAGATATCTTAATATGATCTGACACAAGTTGAAACAGCTAGCGTTGATTACATTTGTATTATTTCGGAATTAACAAAATTCATATCTTTATCTTTTATTTGATGGACCTCAGACTGTCTACTCAGACGGTATCACACACATATATTCTAAAGCCAAGTAACATAATATAGTTGTGTACCTGTTATATTCATGATATATGGGATGGTTAATATTTCTTACTGTGTTTATTGGCGACGGCGACCTTACCATCAGATGTCACTTCCATATCAACTAATTTAATATATAAATAATAGCTTATAAGAACAACTAATTTGAGCTTTACGTCTTTATAATTCTTCAGTACGTGTACATATCACTGTAATCTTAGACGGCTGGATCGATTTTAATTAAAAAAAAGTTGGAGTGGATTAATACTTTATATTGGACTCAATAGGTGACAGTGTCTGTGTTCTAAATTCAAGTTATTTCTTACAAAAAAAACTACTTTCAGCTTAACGAGGTTAAAAATACAAATCGCTTCCTCCCGTCACTCGAGCCACATACTGTCGTGGTTTGATCTCGTACAGATATTAGGTGGAGCAGTCGATTGGCCTTACACATCTGCTCGCTACTTTCGATACTCAAACCATATACAGTGTAAAATCATTTATTCTCGGTTTAATATGATTCTAGTTATTGTCGAATATTAAATTGAACTTTAACAAGTTAACCAAGTGCAGTGATTTAAAAAAAAATGTGGAAATTTATTTCAAACAAAGGTGAGATTCAGGGAAGAAATTATACGACGATGTTATTTTTAAACGTTTTTATTTTATCTTCTCCGGCTGTATAATGTTGATCTTTCTTATATTAACCTTTTCTTTTTTTTTTATTTAAGTAATGTTCATCTGATAATAATCAGTAGTGGTCTTTGTGTACATGTTAATAAATAACTATTAAACATTTCCAGTGTGTTTCTTTACAGACACAAGGGAAATAACATATTATGCACTAGGAGCTCATTGATCGTGTTAGGCATTATTTAAATTTTCTTCAGTTTAATATCAACTATTGACTAATTTGTGCGTCTTTCTATATTTCAGAGTAGTTAATTGTTTTTCGATAAAATAGTATTGACTGTAAGGGTGTTTAAAAATAAATGAATATGTTAAATTTCGTTTTGTTTATTGTCCAACTTTCATAACGTAGAAATCTCGAACCGCAGAACCGTTGGTATTCGAACCCATCACCGTAGAGAGCCTTCAGAAAGAGAAAGGCTTCGTGAAGACGGGTCGTAAGCAACAAAAGGATCTGGAAGCGATGAAGAAACGCCACACCAAGGAGAAGATGACGCTGCAGAAGCAGCAGTGTGCGGCGCTTGAGAAGATGATTAAGGGAAAGAAGTGAGTTGATTTATACACTGAGCTGATTATACAAAAATAGCATTTTGAAGCTTCATTCAATTTCTCAATAACCAAAATGTATAAGAGAAAAATTGAAGATCTTAAAAGTAGAAGAATGAAGCTTCAAAATGCTATTTATCTCGATATGACTATTTTTCACCGAGATACAGTCTTCCAAACTTTGGTGATAAAACTGAGGAAAAATTCTTGTTCCTTTATTTGTTTAATTGTTTTGTTGTATATTTAAATAATCTAATGAACTACTAATTCAGTATGAATTTAAATAATTATTATTACGTTAATTAAGTTAAGTTTTGTTGAGGTAGGTTATAGACTATATAACATGCACTTCTATATTACTATATGTTAAATGTAATCTAAATATATGTAACAGTTATACGTGCGAAGTTTATTGCTGGTTCTCTTCGGTACATTCTATATTCCGAAGCAAAGGTCATAATTTTATTTCGTAAAACGATGATTCAGAAGTACTCGTACTTGAATGAAATATATTTTGATTTGTTTTGATTTGATATAAAATCTAAATTTAAAGGGGTGAGTACAATTTTCCATAATCTAATAATCTAACGGCATATAGCCAAACAAATGGAAATAAATTTGGCAGTCTAACTAGTGCTCGGTCACTCCTGAGTATAGACATATTTTAACTATAAAATCGTTCAATCTATCTTATTATTAATTGAATATTGTATAGATAAATTATTACCGATACCGATGCATTCTATTTTAAATTTCGAACTAGCTGATCCAGACAGATATATATGAACCAATGATAATAGCGGTCAATTGAACTGTATACAGCCTAATCGATTGATCTCATATGTGTCATAACTTTTATACGTGATATTGGCAAAATACTTTTATGCAAAAGTAAACGCCCACGCCAGAAAAAAAATTACAATTTCTTCGTGAAGTGACGTGCTATCATTGATCTTGGATAAATCTTTGCTATTTACTATGGATTTGCGGAAAAATGGCATCGTTAATGTCTGCGAAGTATAATTAAAGTGGATATAATATAAGTAGTTAGATGTATTGTGTATTATTATTATTAATTATAACGATATGTTAATCAAGAATTAAGTGTGTGTTTCTTCAATTGAAATACGCTTTAGAAGTTTATTCTGCAGTGACTATAGTTTTACAGCAAGGTGATACAAAAATATTCTCTATGAAAAAATAAACAAATCTATGGCAAATTTCATGGTGTTCGGTCAAACTACGTCGAAGTCTAATCTCAGACATCCGTTTTTATACATAAGTTCTATTTTAATGAACTTTGGTGGGAAATAAACCTATGTCGAATTACAACATTTCTAATTCAATGATCGATGTTGTTTTTGAACGTGAATAGTGAATACTTAATCAAACTGGTTCTGCGTATTATCTATATAAAAATTAAAACGAAATACGTTGTCTTCGTTTCGATAAATATTAGATTTCATTATAAACGGAAATATAATGTAAACATCTATGTCATAAAAAGAACATTGTGTTTTATTGCGTCATAAACGATTAATTTTATACATATCATTATTTTAAATTGATGAGTCGTATATAAAATTAGTTTTAGTATAGAAGATCGATCGATGAGTATCGTATAAAAGTGATCATTTTGTTTTTAATAAAATATTTACAAAATATCATCGTGAAATTCTATCCATCGTTTATAGTAGGTATAATCTTTCCAGGCTGGCTTAGTTAACAATAAACGTTATTGTTAAACTAGAAAGCGTTAAAATCCCGGCAAACGCTTTTCATGGACAAATTAGCCCCTTTTTATTTAATATTATTATATAATATATATATAATATTAGAGCTATATTACTACAATTATCTGTAATATACGTACGTATGTACGCCAAACCAGCCATGAAACAGTTTCGAGTAAGTGTACGCGTTTGGTACGCAGCAAGGAGCAGCTGAGCGGCGACAGCGCGTTCCGCACGCTGGTGGGCGAGCAGGCCACGGCGTGGGGCGAGCTGGTGCGGCGCCAGCGCGCCGAGCTGTGCGGCGCCGCGCGCACGCGCCTGCACGAGCAGCGCGACCTGCTCAAGCGCTGCTGCGAGCAGGCGCAGCTCGCGCAGATGAAGCAGCTCGAGGCCAAGCACGAGAGGTGCGCCAATCACCATGTATTCACTAATCTAGACACGATGAGATGACATATTTTCATTTGGATACAGATAATATATGAAAATCATCCACGAACACTTCACTTTTTAAAAATTTCCTGGGCTGCTTGTTATGCTTTCACAAATTACGAAATCCTGTACACTAAAACTATTTGCGCAAATCTAAAACTCATACGCGTAGTTCATTTTACTCACTTTCTTCAAAAAAAAAAATGTATACAGAAATAAAAAATAACTTTCCAGGGAGCTGAAAGAAATGAATACCAGACAAGCAAAGATCAGCGTGGAGACCAGCAAGGAGGTTGCCAATGACAAGACTCTCAAAACCAAGCAGGAGAAAGATCGTCGGCTCCGTGAGAAAAAACAGAATAATACGAAGAAGTTCATGGACGAACGTAAAGTAAGACAATCATATAAATATGGTCATAGGGTTTAAGTTACCATTTATTAACAACATCATCATCAGCGTCATCATGGTACTACTATCATTCGCTATTAGACCATGTATTTGGTGTTGGTAAAATTTCAAGACTCACGGCCAGTCTGCCATGCTTAACAAGCTTAGGAATGATTTTACTTGTAGGGTTTTCCAGCCGCCATATTATTCATCACCACCATATTTTTAGATAATATTCGGTCACAGATAAATTCACAAACCCGTTTGATGTATGGTGAAAAAGTCTTAACGCCTCTTTAAGAGAACAGGCCTTTGCCTAGCTGCAATACATAATATATAAGCATTTACTAGAAAAGCCATAGTTTGTTAGTCGTTGAAATTGGCTTAACCTAATTCCCAAAATATCAATAATCAAAGGCAAAGAGTAAAAATGTTATAAAACAAATTTCAGAATCAGACCATCAAACAAAATCGTGAAAAGGACAAGCTGAAGGCAACCCATGATAAGCAAATGGAGGAACTGGGGAAGGACATCGATAACGTGAGTATTCATTACGTTAATGTCTATACTAATATGATTTTGTATTTATTATATGCCAAACCTTTTATTAAATCATATTATAACGAAACAGTTTGGAAGTGATAACTCCTTATGGGAGGGTAAACCGCTTCGTAACGTAACGCGATACGGCGCCAACCTGTCTGGCTTCCCTTTCTCTCACGCATACGGCAGCAGTAGGCAGGCTCCTCCTCTCTCACTTTAACCCACATGACACATCGCTAAATATTAAATATTTCAACTTAGATTAGTTTAAGTTATCACTTCTGTCGAGTTATTTTTTTTGTTAGATTGTTTAAAAAAGCACCTGCTAGCACCATGAACGTTTGCATTCCTTTAAATACTCAGTAGTTGAATAATCTCTAAAGTAGTGATAAAGGGAATACAAGTTGGTATGAAAATCCTTCATTTGTGGAGAAAGAACAATGGAAATTGGTCTTTAGCAAAGCTGCGAGAAAATACTTACAGTTATAATAAAACAATTGCCGAATCAAATTTTTAAATCATTCATACACTCATTCATTCGTTATTCCATTTACAATCTTGTAAACTGTGTTTTTGGTGTTTAAGTATATTTTTGACGTCTGATTTAAAATATCATTATAACGATAACTTATTAACAATATATGTTATGTCCCTTGTGCCTGTAATTACATTGGCTCACTCACCCTTCAAACCGGTACACAACAATACCAAGTATTGCTGTTTTGCGGTAGAATATCTGATAAGTGGGTGGTACCTACCCAGACGAGCTTCCAAATAACTCTACCACCAAGTAATGTATTATCATCCTTAGATAACTTTATTTATGAGTTAAAATGTATATAAAAAATTACCAAATTAAATAATAATTGTTAACGATGTCTTTATTTTATAGTTTAAATCAATTGGTCAAAACGTTACTTTGTATATTATTGGTCACAACTAATATGAAAATAATAGTAAAAACAACCGCGGAATGATTCAAACAACATTACTAAATATATAAGTACAATATTTCTATATAGATTCTCATATTTACTTCATCGTTTTGCTCATTCCAGCTGATCGAGATGTACAAGATGGAGGAGTCCGAGTTCGAGATGGCGAGTAAGACTGAATTTTTTGCATGAAAGTATCCCGACATCGCTCCGCTACTGGAGCAATTGACTTGCGCAGTGAGTGCTCAGTGATCTCTATACTTGTAGTGACTTCCCTTCCGCTGTGTTGCCACTTAATTAGATGGCATTTTTGTCTTGGCAACTATGTTACGTTTTTTAATTGACAAGAATCTATTCATCCAACACATGTTGACAACTCAAGGATTGCCAAATTTATTTTAGTGGAAACGCAGCTTTATTTATAAGTAGTGTATGTCAAGACTTAGTATAGCTTAATTTTACTTCAAGTATTTTTTTTAAATGTTTAACGTGGGAAATTCTTCATGAGAATATTTAAAATTGAGTTCGTACATTATAAATGTATTTATATTATTTGTTTGATTAAGCATATAATATATTTAATTATATAATTTGTATAAGGAATATATAACTAATTTAATATTATTGACACAATAATAGATTTTAATGAAACATCAATTCTTATATATTGTGAACAAATTATAATAAATATATTTATCAGTTTTTAAATGATTGATTATCATGTATTTGAATTGGAACATCTTAATTCGGTTTCACGATATTCAATTACCAAATAAAATATGTCAAAACAAAGATTTGTACAAGTCTATAAGTCATTATCTTTATTATATAATATTTTACTATTTGAGATGTTTCCTGAAAACCTATTCATTGTTAATCCTTTGTTCAATATTTGAGTATAGATTATATGTAAATTATTATATTAGGCCCGATTCACATCTGTCATATGTGTAGATTGGTGCCAACTTTGCTGACTGACTGAACAGCATTGTTCTACCTGATTCTTATAAAAAAATTAACACATTCACATAAATATTATTTATATAATATTAATTAAGGCTAATTTTATTAATGTACCAGATGTGAAACGACCTTTATTAATATAACGAAATTTGAAACGATGTTTAGAAACGAAAAACTATATTATTCGTTGATTTGTTCGGCCTTTCAAAATTATTATAAATATTATTTATTATTATTAAAATAAGTTAATATGTTTATCATTTATGAACTGTTAAAGTACGTAATTTTATTATTAATTAAGGCAATCCGAAATTTGATTATAAGTACAATATTAAAAGTTCTAATTTTCAAAATGCATGCTATATTTAGTGACATTTCTTTGCGTCAGTAGTTTTAAAATAAAACAAGTGACTATGTTCTCTTACGGGTAAAGATTAAGTAGGATATTTTTCATAGTATATGTTCTTCATTAATAATGCGCGTCAAATAACAACAATGTTTATGTTACACCGCGCGTAACCATAGCAACGCGTCAATGAATTTTTTCCCGCGTAGTGAATTGACATACGCTGTCAACGCCATTTTGATGAAGTTATTTCAAGAATGGTGACTAGTTAGATGTAGACTAACGACAAAGAACCAATCCACAGAAACACCAATATTTCAATTTTAGTATGAATCACGATACAATGTTCGCAGCCCCATTTTACGAACATGTCGCCTAGAGACTGTACCAAATGTCTATGTTATAGTTTAAAAATAAAATAATAAATAATTTTTCGCCTTATTTAGAATAATAAAACTTGAGTATTTATATTATTACTATATTTAAGACGATTCGTTTAGCTTACTAATGATGGAACGTTCTTGCTGGACGAGTAGTTTTTCAGGTTGTTCCTGCCCTGCGACGCTGAATTAAAAAATAAGTCAGGATTCTTTTTTTTTTTAATTTAATCATATTGTATTTTTAAATCCAGCCAGTATTTATGTTATATATGCGTATTCTTTTTTCGAATATAAATTGAATTCCAGCGTACGTTTGAGAAAAAAACATGATAATATCTCAAAAGTTCCTGATTAATAAATCTAAATTATATTTAGAATCTCATATAGAAATACAATTATTATAATTAAAACTTTCACAACACGTATGTTAATTATCACATAATATAAATATAACTTTTTAAATTATATGATAATATAATACGTACCTTCATAGTTAGTACCGAATTTTTAAAAGTTTTAAAACATTTTATTCGAATAATGTACCTACTATCTACTGTTAACACTATGATGTAAACAACATTTTAATTTAATATCATATACATTATTATATTTCACAATTACATATGTGTTTGTACACAAAGACTAATAGGTTTCACTTAAGTTATTTATCGAGGAATCCTCGAATCCTAGAATGTGACGTATAATATCGTTCATTCCTTGATAAATAATTAAAACTGTAATAATTAATAATAATAGTTTGTTCTAAATCATATTTCATCAGAACTTTTTAATTTGTAATAAAATGCATCAGGATTTACTATAAAGTAATATATTATAATTAACTATAATTAATAATTATAAGCAAGAATAACCTAAATATAGATAATCAATTCATCTATTAGTATTAATACAATAGGCATATAAAACATTTTGAATGTTGTATTAGAATAACAACAATATATTCCGATGTACGTAATGGGTTTGAACTTTGAACTAATTTGACAGAACAAAAAAATATTGCTAATTTTTTCTTGTGCTGTATGAGTAAAAAGGATAGTATAACACACGAAATAAGTTGGCCAGACTAGATCTGCATTATATGAAATTCAAGTCAAAGTGATTTCTATCACCTTTAGTTTCTTTGGCATATCAAATACTTATGTAATTTATATATTGTTTTTTTTAAGAAGACTTTCAAATTTTAATTTTTAAGTCCTTGTGTAGGTAATGATTGAAGGATCATTGAAAGAGTATAGAATTGTGCCACATCACAGTAGTTTCTAAGATTTTCTATAGAGTACAGACGCAGATTTTCATACACATTGCACAGATAATCTCAATTATTTTTTTTAATTAAAAACCTTACCTAAATGTAGGTACTAAAAATCGGCGTTGACCGTAAGAAATAGTTGCTCTTAGCCTTCGATCAATAAAGCATCAGCTCGATCAATAATATGCAAGAAAATTAAATGGGTTAATAATGTAATATAATTGAAGTATTCCTATCTATAGTTGGAATACCACACTTTTGTTCCTTAAAACTAATCCACGGTCATTAGTAACTAGCTTCAGTCCGGTCAACTTGGTCGTTCATACTATAAACATTTTAGTCATGTCAAACTGTTCTAGTTTAGATATTATGTTTAGTGTTTAGTGGTTGTTCCACCATTATGATTAAATCAACAACATTTTCGGTGATTTACGCATTATAACACACATTCCTAATAAATTCTCTTCGTACATGATCATTGTCCATTGTATTACAGTCTGACTGGCATAATGGAAGCCATTACATACTTAATTTAAGGATCTTAAAAATGACCTGCCAATTTTTATTAGCTCGATTGACAACTGACATCTCACCATCAGATGGCCTTACTGTTCCTAACAGCTTATCATAAATACAGTAAATTACAGTAAAGGACCAATCGCCTACTCCATTAATATTAAGTTTGGTTTAATTGTTCTGATAATTGAACTTGATATATAAGTTTTTATTGTAACCCGACCGCTGAGAGAATGTGTTTCTGACAGGACCCTACGGTAATAGTACTACATATTGACCTTTTCAGGCCTTGCCTCTTTATAGTTATGACTAACTGACAGACCTCAAGACCTCAGGACAGTGTTGCCTAGGGGTTTTCCCTCTAAATTTGGGGGTAAGTAAGATGAAAGGGGGTTTTTTAGAGGCGACATTTGTTTGGAGAAATTTTAAGGGGGTTAATTCAGGCTGGGGCTGTACCGACAGAGCATCCCGGTAACACCACATCACGTGTGTATTGAGTAAAGCGAAAAAGAAGGTCACCGCTTCAGGGGAAAATGGGGGGATTTCGGGATGGTCCTAGGGGGAGATGCTTCTCAGAGGTTGGCAACACTGCCTCAGGAACACACTCTCATAGCAGGACTTAAACTTGTGTTAAGTTGAGGACTCTTTCAATGTCAATATTCAAGTATTAAAATGTGAAATATGAATTTCGTTTTATGATAGTTACCTATAAGTTATTTTAAGATTATAATAAAATTAATCTAGTCAATTTTATTATTAATATATTATATATGTATTATGTATAAATGAGCATTGGTTTTTAAAATAGTTTTAGGTTTAAATGTGTCATATGATTTGATTGGGGTTTTAAGAAAACATGTTTTTATTATTTTGTAATATTCATATGATAAACATGAACATTCTGTATTCTCATAATTCGATAAAATATGTAATACTTGAATGACCTTTAAATGTAATATTAATGTAATATTATATTAAAACAATAATTTATTTAAAATGTTTTATAAGTTATTCATTAAATTGTATTGTGTTTATATCTGTAATTTCATTGTTACTTTTAGATATAATAATAAAAAAATATCTTATCATTATAACAGTATTTATATAAAATATTTTAGTTATAAAATTGATGATTTAATAAAAGTAAAATAAAACTATTTAAATGTAAAACATAGTGAGAGTAATTATAAGTGTTTAATCATTTTATTAATGTTTATTAATACTAAGTATTCTCGAAGATCTAATAAGTAAGGTTATGCTTATAATGC
The DNA here is from genome assembly GCA_963151315.1 of Nymphalis c-album. Taxonomy (NCBI): domain Eukaryota; kingdom Metazoa; phylum Arthropoda; class Insecta; order Lepidoptera; family Nymphalidae; genus Nymphalis; species Nymphalis c-album. The sequence continues at coordinate 1,328,656 of OY720601.1, forward strand.
ACTTGAAAAAATAAAACTTTTATAGATAATATTTACATGACAATCGTTTTATAAACCAAATTATAAAGTTATTAACTTATCTTTTTGTCACATTGTTAATAAAAACTGATTTGTATATGTCTATAGATTAAATAAAAATTATTACTTAGTTATAAAAAATAATATCTGTTACTTAATTTCTTCGACACCATTCATTATTAGATTTTAAAGCACATTTTGAATGTTACATTTCATATAATTCAATATTAGTATAAGATTGAAATGTGAAGGACGTTTTATTCTAAATTTATTGTATTTAAATAATTACATATTTGATGACAAATGTTTACAGTACTTAAAATAATTTAATAGAAATAAAATGCATTATATCCCAAAGATTTTATTGTTTTTAAGTTAAATTATATTATTTCAACAAAATGATCATGTTTTATTTACCTATTACTTAAACTACTGAATCTAAATAAAGCAAATACATATATTACTTAAGGCTTCTTATCTTCTTCCTTTCTCTGTAGATACTCTCATGTTGAACTGAAAAAAAAAACGTTTTATTATAAAAAAAACCATTTTGAGTATAAAATACTTTATTATGGTATTTGTTAGAGATGTTACCATCGCTTACATCCAATGCGCCAACAAACTTGGGAACTAAGATGTTAGGTCTCTTGTGCCTGTAAATACACTGACTCACTCCCCTTCATACCAGAACACAACAATAGCAAGTACTGCTATTTAGCTGTAGAATATCTGATTAGTGAGTGGTACCTACCCAGACAAGCTTGCACTAAGCCCTACCACCAAGTGCAATAACTATAACTTAAAGACAGATAAATTCTTAAACTCTTTGTCCATTTTAGTCAACAGCAAGAGATACTAAGCGCTAATTTTATTGGAAACAAACATTTGAGGGGACTAAAGGTATTGCTACCTCTTCGCCCACATATTCAAGAATGAGATATTGTTAGTACTGTCAAAATTGTTTAATTAATATTTAGTATATACTAATGTTACAAATGAAAAAGTAAATCAATCTGTCATTAATCAACAATATTACTAGATAATGCTTCATGAACAAAAAAGAGTCAGTCCATTTTTGATGCTAGAACATTATTTATCAAAGCAATCTGTATTCCTGTTCAGCTATTATAAGGCTTTAGTATAACGATACAAAATATGATCATGGTGTTCGAAATTCCAATCATAGTAGTATATAAATATTTAGTTAAATATTTTATTAAAACAGTGTTTATCACTCAAAGCAGACTAATACATAGATTGTTGTCTATTCGACTTTAATTTTGATAGTGCAATACGACACTTAATAAATATAAGCACATACAGGTTATAAAAGTAAATATTAAACTTACTGTAAGGATCAAAGCGAATCAATTCCAGTTTATCCGCTAAACGTTCTCGAATAGCGTTAAACTTATGACCAGAAACTACACTTTCCATAAGTACCATAACATTTCTGAAAAATATGTACAGGATTATTTTTGTGTATTCTAAATATGAATACATATTATATATATAACCGTAATAACGCTACAGGAGGGACTTACTTGCTTTTCGCTTTCTTAAGCAGTACATTAGTTATAAACATATTGTACGATTAATGACAATAAATTATATTAAATAATACTTATTGTTCGATTTTTTATAATCGTATATAACATAACATAACCTATAATATAAATTTAAATGTCAGATTTGACAACAACAGTCGTGTCAAAATCAATTTCATCGACGGTCTTGTATGTGATTTCATATTACAGCTACAGCTAACAGCTGTTCTAGCTGAAGTCTAACGGTCTAATTCATAATAAAACCCCTATCGAAGGTGTAAGCCTATATTTGTTAAAACGTCATTATAGCCTATCAAACGTTCGATAACATTTTCAATTCAAAATCATTTGAACAACCTCCGACAAGTAAAATGCTATTATCGTACACAAGATTGCCATTTCGTAAAAAAATGGTAAAATGGAATGAATGAATTGAATGATAGAGAATGGTTTCACCGAGTTTTTATCTGTGTACAATTTAAAAAATATCAAACGTCTTGTGTCATTATTATGATTTTTAATCGTATCAACAAATTATAATAATTATATTGTCGAGGAAAGTTTTAAAATGAAAACGAATACAAAAAAGGCAGAGAAGTGAAAATTGGCTAGAGGAAGATAAGGTTAGTGTTACAATTTTGTTATATTCGCAAGTCAATAATTTTTCACTAGTTTTCATGCATGCATTTGTAAAATTAACTGTTTTTGCTTTCTAAAATTTTCTTAATAGATTTGATAAAGGATCTGAAGACCTAACGAGTTCATTATTGACTAGAATGCATTTGACTCTGATAATATAAATCATGTAATTTATATTGCATCCCATTGTTTTTACATGGTAGGAATTTCTATCTTGATAATGAGATACAAATCACTCATGCTTTTTGCAATTAGTTATTTAAGAAATATTATTGTGTTGTTATATGAAAATTCATCTTTACAGGAAATGTTACATCTCTCCACTTGTGGAAAATTTAATTCAAACTCAAAATACTTTATACAATATTACACTTTCTTATTGATTGTCAAACTGGGTACTATTATCGGTTGGTAAAAGAAACACCCGGCCCTGAGAAGAACCGGCGAAAGAACATCAGCGGTAACTCAAATGATATGGTAAGTATAATTCAAATATTTTTATTATGGATGTAGTGTAATAATGGAATCAATTGATATATCATCTTTTTTAGAATGAGTGTGGAAAAGAAAACAAAACAAGCTATGTTAAAGCAGTATGTTATTGTATAAATTTTAATACACACAGAAATCACTTTATTTATCAATACATTTTTATTATTTCAGTACTTGTGGACACAGTAGCGGCACCACCTCCTCCAATACCTTCTCACTATTGTTGGATCCATCACCGCCTGCCATGCCTGCAAATTCTTAAATGGGTCCAAAACCTAGAAAAATTAAGAAAAAAGTATATTAATATCAATAAAAAGATGTAATTTAAACCCAGGTTACAATGTCTATGTTCTTTTAATACTAAAATATTTCAATTTGCAGTGTTTCAGATCCACTAATCAATTGACTAAAATCACCTGCAGAACAAATTGCTGCATTTGAACTTGAATACTAGAGGGAACTGCATGCAATTCAAATGGAAAATGAGAAGATTAGAAGTAAAAACTTGATATTAAAGGCAGTACTCTTAAAACAGAAAATTTAATATTACAAAAATATATTATAAAATAAAATCTTATTTTGTTTTATTTAATCATTTACATTTACTTATTTATCTACCTATATAAGTATATATTTACAAATGAAAAGTAGTATATGTCGTCGCCTCATCAGAATTATCTCAAGGATCCATGAAAAAATAAGACACTCAATAGGAATAAACTGAATTATATGTTCTCTTTAACAACATTACTTAACAACGATCGTCTAAAGAAATAAGATATTTTCAAACCTTTACTGTGAGACTTACTACGGAAATTTTATTTTTATCAATAATAATCCCTTGATTGCTTTATTACAGACATAATTAATGTTAAAATGATTTTTAATTCGTTACTTATCATAGTAATCTGTAGGAAAACAAGTGTTAACGTTATATACTCTATTCCAATGAAAATAGAAATAAATGTAAACAAATCATACTTTTCAATATTCCAAGAGTTTTGCTGATAACTCCGCTATATAATGCACTACAAACAGTTGTTGATTAATATATCTTCATTTGTAACACAACAATATTTCACTTAACTACTTTAATCCACATTAATTTTACTTCCAAACTTACGAAAACAGTTTTGCCGACATTTAAGACGCTATTTTTTTATATGTATTTACTATTTTGTATTATGTTAGTGACCAGCTTAATGCGTTCTACATACCAAAATGATTTAAATAAGAAAATTAATCTTGGTATTATCTAGAATTGATTCTAAATTATTAATTACAACTTATTATTCTACATTTTGTTTAGAACAAAAAGTTGCTAATAATATTTCCTCTGTTATTTAAGTCCCGAATTAGCTAATAGATGGCACTTTACAGATATAAAGATTTAATTGAATATGTTACTTACATTGAAACCAGATGGCAGCACAGTCGAACACCCATATATATGTAATTTTAATATAAATAAAATAAGTATTAAATAAAAAAAATATAGTTGATTTACACAATAAAATAATAATAAATGTACTTCTGTTTTGTTTTTGAAAATACAGATAGAAATCAAATGTCAATTGCAAACGTCAGTTGACCAAGTTTTTTGCTAATATCGAAGCGTTATAGTAGGGTCCTAGCTTGTATAACTTTATCGTTGCGCTATAGAACTTGTAAGAATTTTTGACCTATTATGAATGACATTTTAAGACTTAATACTTGTAGCGAGGTTATAAGCCGCCGATAACATATTATGAATTAGACCGTAAGACTGTATACACACGAACCCGCTACGCAACTACCAATATTACACACATTGGTAGTGCCTTCTTTAGCGGATTAAACAAATTACACAGAAATACAGTTTTTAACTATTTTTGTCACAAACAATATGAATATTGTAGCCGATAAATCCCCGGTTATGTCGACTGACGTCACATTTCGTTTCGACCAATGGTGATGCGTTTTCTAATTTCCTTATTTTTTAATTTAAACAATATTTTATGGCGTTAAATAATAACTAAATAAAACAAACTTAATTATATTTGACGATAAAAAAGATTGGAGAAAAGATATTAAAAACAAATTTATGTTTTGTGCATAATATTCCCTATTGTATTCCCTATTGCGATTCCGTTAATGAATATGAAAATTAGAATTAAGTTTACACTACATTTTTACCAAATTTTGACAATAGTATGAAACATGTGTACAGGACTTTATAACGTAAGTAAAATAATATCTGTACTCTGTAGTTCAACTACAGTACAGATAAATTATGAAACGATATTAAATCGTGCCACGTAAAATTTAATTAGAATTTTGACAATATTTTACAAAACACGTGTATATTTTACAATATATTTTATATGTGAGTATTATTGTAATGAAATCGGTTTGCATACAATATTGAAGGTATTATGATTAGACAGTTTAAATTAATACAGTAAATTGTTCTGGTAACATTCTAAAAACAAACTCGTTCATGTGTCGTGTGGTGATGAACTTGTGAACCGGCGTTGCAGTTGGCCTTTTCGTACAATTTAGTTTTTTTGTGTTCGTTCTTTGTTCGTTTTCCATGTTGCAAATGAAATAACCAACCTCCATCTGTGTGAGTTTTATTAGTATTTTATTTTCGGTAGTGTAGTTTGAACATTAAAGAACAATGTTAAATAACGTTAACGAAATGAGTATAGAGAATGGCGGCGGCGACGCTAATTCCAATGTGTCACCGACCAAACTCATGGTCAACTATATACCAGAGCTGATGACGCGCGATATGATGTATGCTCTTTTTTCTGCGATGGGAAAAATAGAAAGTTGTAAATTAATAGCGAATCGAGGATATGGATTCGTAGAATACGAAAAACACGAGGATGCAGAGAAGGCGCGGGTTGCGTTCAACGGCCTGTTGATGCAAGGCAAAACACTGAAAGTGTCATTCGCACTCCTTAACCCCGAGAACAAAGTCAGCCACAAACCCGATACTGAATCGAATCTCTATATAAGCAATTTGCCTCCTGACATGACCCTCGAGAGACTGAATAGCTTGTTTAGCCAGTTTGGAAATATAACTAACAGTCGGGTGTCTCAAGGTATCGGATTCGTTTGCTATGAAAGTCGGCAGCAGGCGGAAGACGCCATACAGCACCTGAACGGACAGTCGCCGATACCGGGGGCGGGGGCGATAGTAGTGAAGTTTGCGAACAAGCCCAGTTCGAATAAGAATTCAGTTCGGTCTAGGGTAGGCATTGCCGCCACGCCATTAGCCTATAACGGCGCGGCGGCCGTCTTCAACGGTACAACGCCCGCCTTCAACGGTACCAACTTGAGCGCCGCGTTTGGCGCACGACCGGCTACAGCGTTCGCGCCCGGCTTCCCGCAAGCCTCGCCACCCCCTCTGCTACCTTCTCCCGGTAAGGCACTACCGTTCATCAACAAAGGCCAACAACGCTTCAATCCCATGGCGGCAACTAATCATTCTCCGTTACCGTTGATAGGCGCCCCTGCCAGTCCTGTGCCCCTGCTGGGCGCGCCGGCGGCCCCGCACCAAACCACCGTGTATGTATACAACATAGGTGAAGACACTGAGGAATTGGCACTATGGCAACTCTTTGGTCCCTATGGTGCAATTGACTCCATAAAAGTGATTAAGGACCCAGAGACAAAGAAAAATAAAGGTTTTGCATTTGTTAATATGCGTGAATATGATGAGGCAGCGATGGCTATCCAAACACTGAATGGTTACACGCTCAATGGACAGGTTCTATCAGTTAGCTTTAAGACTCAGAAGAGAAATATGTAGGATAAGGACGTTTTAAACGTCAACTCGTTTGTGATCGTCCCAGGGCCGATACCTTAAAGAAAGATTTCATTCCAATCTCAAAATATTTTTGTAGTTGAGACGCGAGATCCTTTATATGCATTTCAAATTAGTCGCATAAGTATTTTTGTAAGATTTGATATAGTTTTGTACTGGCGAGAGAGCGACATGACTACCTGTGAGTTAAGTTGGCTTGACAGTATCCTATATGTGTACTTTTTATCGTATGATATGGTATTATATTATTGGACTATGTATGGACCTGTCGGATATGTATTTCTGCCTGGGTGGCGCAGGGTCCGCCTGCCAGTCCCCCTGCGTCCACCCTCACCCTCCAGGTATTTTTATTTTGTGTAAAACAAACAATTGTATGTTTTTTATCTTTAATAAATTTCATGTTTAAATAGAGTGTATTGTATATTTCTCTATTTTTTTTTTCTATATACAACAATCCTCATCCTATCCTTATTTACTTACATAATATACATTATAATCCATAATAAGTATTCATAATTATTTGTGGCAGTAGTTTTTAACATATACATAATATTTTTATAGTGTGTATTGTCCGTCGACAGGTCGGCTGTGTAAACTGCTTAAATATTGCATGTTGTGTAGTAAAGAACAGAAATAATTTTTTATTTGTTTATTTTAACGCTCTTTTTTATGTTCCCCCCTCGTCGTAGTATCCGTCATTCGTTAAATATTTTGATATTTTTGGCGCGAGTCAGTCTGCTCGCTAGTTTAGGAAATCTTACGTTACTACTGAATACCTCGCGTCGCCTTGAGACCGTCACGGATGATGTTTCATTTTAAGCTTTAATCTCGTAATTTCTAAGGCTTCGAATCAGTCCGAGGGTTAGGGTGGGGTCACAAGTTATTACAGACGTACTTATATGTGAATACTAATTACAACACTATGTTATCTTTGTGCTTTCATGGGACATAGGAATGATAAGATAAATAAACAAAGTGGTCCAAAACGATAGCCACCAAATCGAGTGTCGATTCATCGAAAAATAAGTTAAAACTTAGAAATTTGGAATGGATGCGTATGCGACAGGACGTCCGTTCGACGTGAGAAGGGTGAGTAAATATATAAACATACTATGTATATAATATCAGCTCAGTATTATAAATGAACGTCCATATATTTATTATAAAACATATATTTTCATACTGTAGTCCTATAGTTACACGTATAACAAGTTACAACGGTGCGTGATAACACGGTCGGCTGAATTGATAATTTCGACGCGAGTTTATATACTTTTTCATAAAACACAATAACATTAATACCGCCGCCGTACTTGACGATAGTGTCAATATAGTGCAATTGCCCGACCATTCGGCCATTGCTTTGGACTCTCATCTGTCCTTCTCAAGGGCATCGTCTATAAATATTTTCGTCTGTACTTATGTGTGTGCCGACGACCTTTTTTAACGTCGTTATTGGTTGATTAAAGAAGCAAAGACTTTTAGTTCAATAAATAAAGTCGTTTTCCTTTTGTTCCTACTTGTTTTTTTTTTCTATTGATTTTCATTTTTAAATACATATATAAATTCATCATAAATTAAATTTCTTCTTAATTTTTTTTTTAGAAATTTAATTCCTGCGTATAATATACACTATAATTTATTGTTCAAAAAATTCAACGTTGAGATAAATATTGTTAGGCGATTAGATATTTCATACTGTCTACGAAAATTTGTGTAATATATGTATTTTTAAATAAAATACTTTACAATAGTCGATGTAACATCAATACAATACAAGTTTGCAAAACATTTAGAGACAGCATGAAAATTAATTTTGCCCGCGATTCAGTCACGAGCCTTGTTATGTGTCTGTTTGACCAATAATATGAATTTATTAGTTGATTTCTAAATCTACGTGTCATCAGTGAAAGTTTGACTGCTTTACTAAATTCTGTTTTATTTATAATTATATATGAATTACAAATTGTTACGTTTCCATGTATACAGTTTAATTTGTACTATTAACACTTGTATATAAGTATTGTAACATAATGTAAACATTTGGTAGGATTTTTTTTATTAATGAAATTTGGACGTTAATGTACACGTAATAAAAGCTAAAATTGATTGATTAAATTTTCAATTCATATCTAATATTCGTCATAATCATGCTTTTGATTAAGGAGAAGATTATATTGAAATAATGAGTTAGTTATTTTCACTGTCACTGTTAGATCATTGAAAATATGAAAAGTTCTCTTTTCTATATACGAAACGAGTGGCAACCCTTATCGAATAATGTAATAAACTTACAATTAGATGATTCAGAAGCGGCAAATGGCAAATGGTTTTAAATGGATGATTACGGAATAAATTTTAGTTTAAAGTTTTTTTTCAAATGAATACGATACTAGTATTGATAGACATTCGGCCGAATACTGAAACGTCATTAAAAAAGTTGGAGACGCCGTTAATTTAAAATTTCGCATACTAAATTTTAAATAAACTGCGTCTCAAATAATTAAGTTGCACTTCATATTTGAATGACGTTTCAGTATTCGGCCAATTAATAGCTATTTTTTTAATTGTTGCTCTTGTCGTTATTGTTTAAATTAATTCTAAGCTTGTTCTATAAAAGACATTTTTTTTAAATTTATTAATCAGTTTTTCGCCTTCGTTAAATTTTGGTACAGTTTACCTAACTGTTTATCGCGACTTAATTTAGATCGCAATTAAAGAGCGATTAATTATCGCATCATACAAACGAAGCCTGCGGTAGGCTCGTTCGTAACTAAAGGTGAATAAATTCAACACAATCAAGTTTAGTACTTATTGGACTTACCTTTTATATTAAAAATCTCTATCTGTTTAATTCTTCTATATTTATATTTTTAAAATGTCTGTCTGTCTATCTGCTTTACTCGCGTAAACGTATATCGATCTCGCAAAAAAAGCAAAATATCTGTTGGAAATTGTTAAAAGAAACTTTATCATATTACTTTCGAGTAGAGAATTAACATAATGTAAGGGAAAAAAAACATTTAAGTTTAGAAATCGCGAATAAATACGAGATATTTGGCAATGAGTTTAATTATTAAATAAAAGTGAACTATTAATAATTAAATAACTTACTAACTGTTATGAATAGAACAATCGTCTTATACAAAGGAAAATTGATACAAATTTTAATATTCTACGCGAATTGTTTAATGTTTACAGTGGTAACAGTATAATATAGTGGTAGTATGGTAGGTATTGCGTTGCTTTTCGGGGTTTCAAATAGAGCAGGTCGTACGAATTTGTAACGTGTCTTTATCAGCAAAACACCTGCAGCTCAGGATTTTTGCTGTGAATAATTATCACACTCTTAAAGTTTTAATATGTTACCTAATAAGCTGTTTGACCAGCTTTAACTTAGCGTTCGACATCCATGGTCAACGATAAACTTAACTCTAAATATTGCAAACGTAATCATAAATACGTACTTACGATCGATTTTAGAATTTGTTTCCCGATATTTTACCATCGCAAATCATTTACGTTAATGCCTCTAACACATGCCTCGATTCTCTATTAGATTTTTATAAATATAGACTCATATAATTATGAGTACAGAATGTACTACAAGGATGAAAACCTTACAAACGAAAATAATGTAATAGTTTTTTTTAGTAAGTGTGATGGTAATTGGTCACTGGTAGATACCACCACGGAACCAAAGGTTGTCATGTGTAACAAAATAAAAATTGTAATAATTACGATAAAAGCAAACGCTTATTACATAATATATAAAATCCAACTATGCATAAAGAACGAAGTTAATAAAAATCGGAAATTTGCCTATAGCCAGCGGTAGGCTAAGCCTAGCTTAACCTATTTAGAAATACTGAATACTAAGCCTGTAGTTTAACTTGAATTCGACCTTGAAACTTACTCGGATCGCGTCGAAAGAATATTCTAAAGGAACGGCCGTGGGTATAATTTTCATCAAATATATAACCTTGATCGGAAACATTGCCCTGAGACGAGAGCGCGACCTTGTCGACTGTTCCCTTCGTCCTAACCAAGTCCTAGCCCAGACGTTTATGTAACAGCGCGTCTGTGACTTTTCGCATCGTTTTAATGGGAGACATTTGTATTATTTTAATATAAGGCATTTTGTTGCTTAATACAATAAAAATACATAATTATATGTAGGTACTTTTATTATATCTTATTAGTTATGATCGGATTATTTCAGCAGTTATAGAAAATATTTTATGAAAAGTATGTAGGTATTATCAATATTAATTTCATTTTATATTTAAAAAAAAAACTTACCGCTCTGGTCTCAGTTATCGTGTTAACGAATACAATATTACTCATCACATTAACTGTCTTTATAGACATCAAGAACGAAGAGAAATAATTTAAATATTTTGTACTAAATCAATTATTATTCAGAGATTGATCTTAACCGTCGATCACAGGTTCAAATCCAAGATCAAACACCGTAATTTATGTACCTTATTTGCGTTTCTAACGCATGTTAGACGCCGAAGGAAATATGAATTGATTACATTTAAAACAGCGTGGTGGAATAGACTCCAATACTATTTAAGAGAAAAGGAGACTTGAATGAATGTATTTATGAAACAAATCATATTGAAATATATACATTTTTATAATATTTGACAATTGATACGTATTTTTACTAATTTTACTACAATAAACGATTAAAGTCGGTAAAGCTGAGAGCCATGTTGCCATATAAGGCACATTAAAATAAAAAAATAATATTCAATTTACAATTAACTTTACATCAACTACTTACTTGGTTATCGACTATATACTACTCTTTTGTTTAGGCGTATTTGTCTAACTCGTTAATACTGTAATTAACAACGTTTTGAACTTAAACATATAAATGCTATTTTTTTGTAATGGCAACATTATATGAATCAATCCATTATCAGCTTGGTAAGGCGTGTAGTTTGTTATCAATGTATAACAGTTACTATATGTTATTGACGTTACACATGTATGTACATACGCTATAATAGGAACGACATTATATTTTTTTTACATATAAATACTCAACCGAAGAGAAATATTGTATATAATATGCTGCCTGGGGTATAAAAAAGGATATATTAAGATACATAACAACTGTCCCTCCTACATACTAATGTGCGGAAAGTATTAAAAATATAAATGCGATATTTTGTACGTGTTTTTGATTAACAGCTGATTTGACCCCATTCATTACTTAATCTAAAAATGAAATGAAAAACTTTAAACGGCTTTTTTGTATTGTTTCAAATATTTAATTTGATCTGAAATATAATTTACTCATATAATTACATATACATATTAGTATTCGCTGTCCCTTGTTGCTAAGTATTATCTGAAATGTTAGGTTTATCCGTGAACGCGTCTCGTTTATGGATTTTCACTGTCTGTGTGTACCCCGTTTCGAGTATTTGATCAAGTATTGACGTCATACATAATCGCTAATGAAAATATGTTGCGATAATGCGAAAAACGAAATAAATTATTTGAATTCTTAAAACGACATTGAGTGGATAATTGTAATAGGATTCATAAACTATAAAAATAAATTGTAATTAGTTGTTGAAAATTAGGGTTATTATTTAAACTTGATACTACATTTATTTACATAAAAATCATAGAAATGAATTAAAATTAAAAATACATAGTTATTGTTCTAATCGTGACCACATGGAATGGTCGCAAGAATGTTAACAGCATTTCCCCTTTGAATCGCAATTCGAATTCTCTGGGCGAAAAATGAACCAGCCATCCTGTCACCAGTTGAGACAATAAGACGGGGTGTATAATATTATTGATGAATGAAATTATTGATGAATGTTTCTGCGCTATTACTAGTACACATCTGTTAATATTTTACATGAGAAATCAATTTATATAATACAGGTATGAAATAGTTGTTCCCGGTTATAACCTCGTTATGCTTTACTGGTCTGCCCCTGTGAGCTATAAATACTAAATAAAGTTATTTTCAATAAATAAATTAGGTATATAACGCAAAACTAATAAGTGCTGGATACCCAGTTATATTTAAATCGCTTGAAGTCCTGGGATTGGCGTGTTCAAGCGATTTAGTTTTATACAATAGGATATATTGTTATTGAACGCTAACTCTTCCAACTTATTCGGGATCGGCGCTGTGTAAACTATGGCAAGAATTTGGCAGACCTTCACGGCCGACCGCCTGCTTGACGCCAAGACCTCTTACTGCTGGTAGATTGCTGAACTGTCACTGTATGATTAATTTACGCGAGTTGTAGTATGATGCGCCTAACAAATAAATATTTTATTTTTTCTATGTGACGATATCTACGAGGTTAGATGTGAAGGCTCTCTATTTACAGACGGAACCTCAAAGAACGCCATTTACATGATTCATTACCTAAAATCTGTTGCTTCTTGTCATTAATATATCGACTTTCCATAGCTTTGCACTTAAATTGAAAAATTATGCATATTTTATTCTAGAACTTTCTTTGATTTATTCAGTGGCATATTATGACGTTAATATATTTTTTGTAAAAAAATTTAAAAAGAAAATATAATTTGCAATATTAAACATTTCGTGCTTGATGAAAAGTATCAATATCTTTAATAATAAAATTGAAGCGACCGTTTGTCAGGTGGCAGGCAGGTGAGTAGCCGTTTACTAGCAGACTGGCTTCCTGTAACATATGTCATAATATATAAAAACGCGGTACAAGAGTATAATTCGCTTTAATGAAAATAAAATCCTAACTTTGTTTCATATATTTTATATCAATAAATGATCATTTCCCACGAGATATAACAGATATTAATATGCAAGGTCAATCGTCCAGGTTCGTACATTAAATAATGAAAAATTGTTATTTTATCACAGTTTTTGTCTTTCTGTCCATCATTAACATAATATTTAATTCGAAAACAGGTTTCCGTACATGAGACGACGATGTTGTACAAAAAAAAACTACAGAGACCGTGACAATATCGCGATGCGCGAATAGCTTTGATTCGAATATAAGAATTTTCGATAATTTTTTTCCAGTTTTTCGTACAAGCGTAACAAATTAATATTTCATTTTCAAGTATATACACAGTCCACACCGTCATCGGTATAATCAGTATACGACTGTAACATTTTTATTGAACAAGAAAAAACAGGATATTATAAAAGCGGCCATAAACTGCTTTATAATAATAAAATATAGTTACGTTCGTATTTTTCTGTGTTATTTTAAGTCTTTTAAAACGTATAGTACATAGTTCGATACATGAATTCGACCAGCAAATGAATTGAATTTTTTTTGTATTACATTAAAACCTTAACTAAATATAAAATAACATTTAAAAATAATTATTATACAAGTCGTGACCGACTGTGAATTTTGTATTACATTCTGAAATCTTATATGTAATAATATTATCGTTTACTGTGTTTATAGTATATTTTAAATGTATGTTATTTTGTTCTAAAGCTCCATCAACAGCAACATTACATACACTTGTTATACTCGGAAAGAAATAAAACTCGAAAGTCACCACGATACGATCGTGACGTGTCAGAAACTGATACGCGACGTTGACAATAATAAATAATGATTTATTTATATTTTCATTAATTATAATTAATTTAGTGAGCAGTGGTAAGGTTGGTGAAAAGTAAAGCCCATGTCTTATGGTTCAAGCCTTCCTTACAATATTTCATCAAGCTGTGTTGAGATGTTTAGCCGTGAAAGCGTAACAAACAGAATTACTTTCGCATTTATAATGTTAGTATAGAAGTACCCGATAGATTAGAAGGTACATCGTTTCAAAATAGACGAACACCGCGTGCCGGTTTTTTGTTCTTACAGTACAGCAGATACGACTTGATATAAATATATATTTAAGAATGTATATAATATACAATAGTTATTTATAATGTTTACGGTTAAAATGTAATTTTGGATTTCATCTCAGCGATAAAAATGTTTCATAACCTAAAGATGGATACAGTTTTCGTTCTTGCGTCATACGAATGTTTTATATTCCTTCGTACCTCGCGGCTAACGTGACTCACGCATTGTTTTCATAAACTATTGTATTCCTAATGTACACACTTTGTGATTTTTTGACTACTTTTGAATTGAAAATATATTTTATAATGTTGAGAGATCAATCTATCGAATGAAGGATGAAATATGTATACTTTAATTATCGCGTAAAGGATGAATGTTTTATTACCTCGATAACTAATCTAAACGATGTTTACGATAGACGCCTGTCCATTTATTGACTGTAATCGTATCCTCATTTATTCGAATAAAATGCTCCTATTTTTTTCTTTGGTAGATTTATATTTAATTGATTGTGTAAACTGTTTGCTAAATTACGTTGAATAGTCGGGCGAATTAATATTGTGTATAATACAATAAAACCGTACGATATCCTATTAGCGTCCGCTGTGTGTAGAAGATAAACAAAGGTGATGTGAGAAATTACGTTCCATTTTGAAGATTAATTCGCCGGTCAACGGATATTTCTGGCGCGATGCCATCGTAACGATGTATGGCGGCGTTACTCACATTCGCGATGCTTGGCTATTTTATGTATTTCATTTTGTATGTTGTACGTTTGACGGCGCTGTGTAGCCTCGACTTATCTTTATTTATTAGAATATAAGATATTCATTGATAATATGTTTAATTATCCATTTTGCATCTTCGAGATTTGTTTGACGATTTTGTTGTAAAGATATTTTTGAAGACGGCTATAATGCATTTAATGGCGTTTCCACTAGTCATATACATTTATTTTTGACTTCTATAGAAGTAAGATGAATTAGATATAGATTATACACAAATATAATTTAATTATTGTGATATTTCTGGTGATTTCCAGTGTATAGATGTAAGCCACGGTTCAAAACCAAAATATATTATCAATTGGATGAATTGCAGGGTTTCAAATTATACTGGTACCTCTAAAAGCCTGTCCTTTATTGTAATTGTATTAATGGATGAAATTAAATATGTATCCGGTCCTTTGTCGTTTATAAGCTGGGATGGTATTCCATAGGATTATTTTTGGGCTTAAATGTTACAATTACATGTGCTTTTGATAATTGCATTATTATTATTATATAATTGTAAATAAATAGAGTACTACATAAGACCACATTTTTGGATAAGTTATATTTTTACATGCACTATATAGTATTTTAGATATCCAGGATGAAATAAAATGTTTTTCTATACAATATTTGTTTTTCTTTACCTTCCACCTAATTCGTATCTCGTAGGTTTTATATGAAGCGAGCGACCGTTCTGTTTGTAGTATCCGTAGTCCGTGTAACTTGTACGGTCGAGCTAAAAATAAGTCGACTGTACTTAGTACCTCGACTACTATTCTATTCTACTTTCACTCATTGATATAATACGAATATTCAGTATAATGAAACAGGGATGCAAACATTTTTCAGGTCTATTTTACACGTGAATAACTTGAATGTTTTTCTTTTTTAATTCTTGTTTTTATCAATTTCTTTACTTATATCATTATGTAAATTTATTTAAAGGTTAAATAACTTTGAGCTGTAACGTTTTGCTAAAGTTACAACTTAATCAATTATAATATTGTAATCACATTTTAGAACTATGATCTTTTTTTAATTAGCGGGCAGGCATTGGCCTTAATTGGATCTATCTTGGTTGTAAGAAATAACTATTTCGTCAATGCGTCACTCATTAAACTGGATGGCAGCAATTTAGCAAAGTATTGATTTTTGGCGGTAGAATGGCAGGAAGTGGGTGGTTCCAGTCTGTCTGGCTGCATAAAACCTTACCTATCGATTAAAGTGCAGGTTGTTCAGAGAAATAATAAATGTATGTACGTGGTTACTATTTTCATATTTAGAAAATCTATATAATAAATATAAAAGTAATTGATTGATTGCTGTCTGCACATGGAAAATATATTATGAGTTAAAACTATTATCGGGGGTCTTTATATACGCAACAGAACCCAAAACAATGATTGTTAGAATTTTTGTCTGTGTGTTTGTGCGAGCTAATCTTAGGAACGGCTTCACTGATTTGGGTGCGGTTTTCCCTAATAGATTGTGAAAAATTTTACTTAAAATGTAGTGTTTGTTTTGGTCTGATCGGTTTAAAAAGCTAAGTCAATTTAAAGAATCATGTTGAACATTTATTTGTTAAATATGCTATAAAATAACTTCAGTTGAATTGTCTGAAACTTTAGCTACATATAAATGATAGTCTGTAAAATTATGGTGATTGAAAGCTTATAGTAACAAAACAGTTAAATAAAGGACATCTTTCAGAGATTTGTAAGTTCAGCTCAGATCTATGTGATTAATCATTTTAAATAGGGTTCAGCTTATGCTGGACCTCTGTCTGTTAAACGTGCCCACCCGTATATGTAGGTAAAGGAAGCCGACTGCCGCGCTGTTATATGCAGCGAACACAGGTATGTCGGAGACGCACGGCGTTCACAGGGACCTGGTAAACCTACAGACAGGTTTACACAGGTATACAGTGTGTAATAAAAACCCTGTCCGACCTGAAAGGGTGTATTTTATTTATTATTGGGGTGTTATAGACATTACTAAAAATAATATTTAATATCAAACATTCGTTGTTATAAAAATGTAATTGTAATTTAAAATATACATTTTAATGCCCTAATTCCCGAACATCGAGTTTTTTTTTAAATGTGGCAGCAGCAGAATTGTTAGGCGGTTCCTATGAAACGCCGCTAGCGCGTGTAAGGCCGTGCCATTACTGCTCAGCAGCGACCGGTGCGCGATATTATGCGATCAAATAATGCAGACTAAATTAAAAAAGCTTTCACTCACAGTAAGCACTCTGAACCACTACTTGGACACCATTGCGTAATTTATTTATTAACTTTCTCAGGGAAACTTACAATAGTTTTATACTTATAAGTAACACATTTTTTTTCATAACACAATCAAGTTTCCACAACTTACTACAATGGAATTAAAATTATCAGATTAAAAAATTTCAAACAAATTCAACAAATAATAACATTTAGACAAAATATTGTACGAATGAAATTATATTATTATTTGTGTATGTACTTAATTTAATAAGTTACATAATGATTGAAATAAAATAATATTTATATTTGTAAAATAATAATAAATATTGATAGACAATAGTATTATATAGATAGCATAGCATAGCATGTAGATAGTGGATTATCGACATGCAACCCTAGCATGAACCGACGTTTTGGGTTTGGGCGGTTATCACTAATGTATTTAATTGTGGCAAACTTCAATTAATATTTAGTGTTTGCTGTATTTCGATCACCTGAAGTATCAATATAAGACTGCAAGCTGCTGCTGGATGTGAATGGGGTTCCTCACAATTTTCACCGTCTCTATTAATGTTATTTTTGTAACATTTGTTTATTATATTTATTTATTTATTATTATATTTATTTATTATATTGTCTCCTAAAACTCAAACAACTGTCAAGACAACTTAGTTCCCACTAAGTTCTGGATGGTATACGGTCAGTCTTACCATAATCCGCTCATCTCTATAACGGATCACCATTTTTAGCTTGTAGTCTAGAATATCTGTGTCCACTTCAGCAGTTTCCCCAACGCGTCTTCGTCGGTACAATAGGTACTTAATTAGTATACAATAACATTACTTCAAGCGTTTCTAATAATTACTAACACAAGGAGGATGAAGGAAGGTACACATCAATAATAAGACAATGTAAAAAGCTTAATCTATATTTTATTTGTCGGTTTAACTTACAGGTTTAAGGCATCTCCCATCTCTTTGTTATTGGCACACAGAACCTTCGAGTACAATACATTCGCCTAAAACGCTTAACTGAGCATAATATCACGTTCAAACAATATGGAATGTTAGGTTTGCACAAAACAATGGAATGCCAAATTACACAATTAAAAGTCCGTGAGGAACAATTCCGCCAGGCATTCGTAACTACTCAATACTTGCCTGATTACAATATTAAATAAAAAATAATTCAAGACTAGAGCTTTTTTAAGTAAACGCGCCGTGAATTTATTTATTTACAGTGTTTTATAAATAATTTATTTTAAATGAAAAAAAAAATCGATTTTTAAACAAAACTCGGCGATATTGGCACTGAGGCGATTGCTCGTATCATATATATACAAAATAGGTTTCATTACTGTATAGATCTCGAATACTGCATTAAATACTGATAATTCACGACGTTATTTTAAATATTTGTTTTATAATAAAAAATAAAATTAAAATGGACGCAAATAATTACCTTATTGCACGTTAAATAAACAAAAAACAAAACTTTATACAGCGTGTTACTTACTGGCCTGGTCTCGGAACACCAATCGATATTATCATAAGAATTACTTTTCGCGTCAAATCTCTCAAAACCGTTCCTGCATACTTTAGGCACTGGTTTTTTGCTAATAATATCAAAGCTAATTTTAATATTAAATTTTCGATATACACCTTATAGTTAATTTCGATCGCGTACGACACCCGAACGGCGGTCAGTCTCACCCGTCCGCCGAGTGCACGCGCGAGTCCCGTCTCGATACGCGGGGACTAATATCGGATACAATATCGGTATGCGGATATGCTAATACGCGAAATCCAGACTAGGTACACGTTCGTTCCTAACTCACACTCACGGGGGGATACAAAAGCTGTCTACGTTAAAACTACATTTCCTACGATATTTTTGTAAAAAATATCCACCATTTGATCTCTTTTGTACAAAACGCATAATATAATAGATTTACACGATACATCACGCTGGGTCAAATATACACACGACGTCTACTCCGAGTCGGTCCGAACGTCTCAACATACTTTTGTACTGCGGCGGGGGGCGAGGGGCGAGGGGCGGCGGGCGGGGCTCACACGAGGTAGGCGCGGAAGCCCCCGGGCCGGCGCTACGAGCGGCGCGCGTCGGGGCTGAAGCGCACGCGCGCCGAGCCCGACGCGTCGCGCGCGGACGCGTAGCTGCTGTCCGTCTCGCTCGCGCTGTCGGGCGGGGTGGGCGCGGGGGGGGAGCCCGGCCGCCGCAGCTTCTTGAGGCTGGAGCGCAGGCGCGGCGGCTCCAGGCCCAGGCGGCCGGGCCGGGGGGCCCAGTAGCGCCGCGAGGGGGACTCGTCGGCGTGCGAGTCGCCGGCGGACGAGTCGGACGGCGAGCGCGCCTCGAACTCGTCGAAGGGGTCGGCGCGGTAGAAGGGGTCGAGGCGCTCGGGCGGCGGCTGGAAGTGCTCGCGGTAGTCGAGGTAGAGGTCGGCGAGGCGCGGCGAGGCCTGCGACGAGTGCGCCGTGCCGCGCCCCGAGGTGGAGGCGGCCTGCGCGGACGGCGCGTACGACGACGGCGAGTCCGTGAAGCGCAGCGGCTTCTGCTCCTCCGTCTGCAGGCTCGGCAGCTGGAACGTGACGCGATGCGTCGTGATCACCGATTTCTCGAAACTCGCCAATGGCGGTATGGTATAATAACTAAAATATTAGATTTATATGGTCTGATCTAAGATCAAAAAATAATTATACAGGTTTATTTGTAAAGACCCAGCAGCCTCGCAGGACTAGATAGCTAACATCATAAGCAACAACTTTTGTTCTACGAGTTCGGACATAATACATGAAAAAAAAAGAAGATTTTACAACTTTTTATCGTATTGTCGCGACATTTGTAGGTCTATATGTCATTCATAAACGAAAGGACGACGCGACGCGTCGATCTTTGCGATGCGCGTAGATTTATAAATGTTCAAGCGGGAAATTAAATGAATACTTATTTTTGTATGAAATTAAAATCTAACAAATTATAGTCGTAGAACAAAAGTTGTTGCTTAAGAAGTTAGCTTTCTAGTCCTGCGAGGTTGCTGAGTCATTACAAATATCCCTGTATACTCTATTTCAATGAGAATAGAAATAAATGTAAACAAACAACTTTGACCTTGAATTGAAATGTCATTTGAATGAGTTTAGTGAGGAGAAAATAATTCAGTGAATGGATATTGAATAATTGATAAAGTATGAAATGATATATTTAATTCCTTTTAAACGTAATTTTATATTAATTTTAATAGGCATATGTTATATGGATTACAGGTAAAATAAAAAAAAAACAATTATTAAAACAAAAATCTATTCAAATTCAGTTTCTGAGCTATCAGAAACTGAAATCGTAAATTTTGTAGGGTCCGAAGTCGTGGTATCTAAGATGCCATCCAATTTTTCAGCTTTTAAAATATGGTCAATGCAACGCAACCTCTTATGATTGTCAATAAAGTTATAAAGAGGTAGTTATTTTAAGTAATAAATCATAGATACCAATTTTAATTATTTGAGTAAAAATCTATTTCTCAGAATAAAAATAAAAACATTGAATGTTTTAATAATAAAGTGGCCTTTTCAAGAAATTATGTGACGAATATTATAATACTAAGGTTTCGATAAAATCAAATTTTGAATATCTTTCAAAGGAAACTATTTTTTTCTCGAATCAAAAACACTATTAATTTTAAATAAACAAAATTGAAATATATTTCTTAGTTTTCAAATTTAAAAAATATATATATATACAATTAAAACTAACAAGTTAATTTAATCTTCAAATTAAAATAATAATATTCAATTAACTTAGTCCGTGTTGAAGGCAAATCAAAAGTCAGTAGGCAAAAGCAAAAGGTGGAAAATACAAAATCGGGTTCAATCACAGTCCGTTTAAACAAAGCCAGGTCGTAATAAAAAACTTTTGATAATTCCGAATAAGCACCCGTGCACATGATACGAAAGATAAGAGACGAATTCTCGTCTTAATTAATTCTCTTCTTACTCTTGTATTATTTTCAAAACTATAAATTGAGTGTTTCTATGCATAAAACTGATCTATATTTTGAGATTTTAATTTTTTATTATTTAAAAATTAAATAATTATAAATTTGTGACATATTAATTATGATGATTTATTAATATATTTTTTTTTACCTTACTATAAAAATAATTTCATTTTTATTTACATTAGGTAATTTTCTATATTTTTTACAAATATTTCATATTCCATATTATATACAGGTAAATAAATATCTATTTAAAAAATCTAAAACGAACTAAAATAATATGTTTTTTATCTGTATAAATTCGCTCATTTTCCATTCGTTTAGCGAACATCCTTATTCGCTCCGCCAAAATGGCGGATCGACATCGAAAAAATGGCGTCTTGAATGTCGACAAAACTGTTGTCGTAACTTTGGAAGTAAAATTTAAGTGGATTTAATTAGTTAAGTGAAATATTGTTGTGTGAGAAATGAAGATATATTAATCAAGAACTGTTTGTAGTGCATCATATAGCGGAGTTATTAGCAAATCACTTGGAATATTGAAAAGTACGGTTTGTTTACATTTATTTCTATTCTCATTGAAATAGACTATATATAAGAAAATTCAAATACACTGCAGGATAAAACTATTTTATTTAGTCTCATAGAGCGTCGAGTAAGGGCCTAGGGTCCCACTTACCGCGGTCCCGGTGAGAGCGTTGAGCGGGGCCCGCAGGTGTCTGGCGGGTCCGTGGTACGTGTTGTGCGCGAACCCGTACCCCTCGTACACCACCTCGGGCTCCAACTCCGGCCTGCGAACACCGACGATGTTATTTATTTTACTTGTTAATAAAATACCACAAATATTGTCATTAAAAAAAATCTTGTTATTATATTAATATTGTTATTAAAAAAACTCAAAAGGAGAAGGGGGGATCGAGTCAATACTATTAAGAGTTAGAATGGTGGATGCATCAGCACAATAACGCTAAGAGTGACCGGTGCGGCTGCAGCGTGGGGTGCAGCGCGCTGACGTTGGACACGCGCAGGTCGTAGCCCGCCGCCACGCCGCCCAGCAGCGCCGCCAGGTTGTACAGCACCAGCTCGATGATGCTGGGCTTCTTGTACTTGTAGCCTGCGGACGGGCACGCCACGAAACAACGATCAAATCCGAAACAGAATCTCACTCACACGATTATTTTTAAATCTTTCAAAATTACAACTCGTGAACAAAAATATGACCTTGATGTTATTTTTTTTTGAAGTTATACTTCTTTAGGCGCGTTATGAAAAAATGATGAGAGTGAAATTTTAAGATGCGCGCGCATCTGTGACACAAAATTAACACTATGAAGTTGTCTGCTTAACCGCAAAGCTACCAACAAAATAGAAATTGAACCTCGATATTAGTCGCGCATGTTGGTACGCTCGTCACCTCTGATCACTGTTTTCATATTTATAATATTTATCAACATGTTTCTAGTTTATACATTCACAACACGTGTTTTAGTTTCATACAAGTGCGAATTATATATGTGCTAATAAATTATATTCAGTAGTGATTTAAATTGAATATTTTGATTGATATTACTTACTATTTGTGAATATTAGTGAAAAAAATTGTGCTTATATACTTTTTATTTAAATAAAATCTTTTTTATCAATTTTAATATTTATCGTTAATCACTACTGCTTTTTAGTTATTTTTTTTCCATACGCCAAAGAAGTATAACTTCTAACGCGTGTACATAAGTACACACACTCTTTTTTTTTTAAATAACTACATACATGTAAAAATGTGTAAAACTCACCTTCAGTACTGTACAGTGTGGGCATCGGTACGGTATAACGAGACGATGTACTCAGGGGGAACTCGGGCCCCCAGTCGTCTGGACTGAAGTCTGTGTAAGGAAGAAAACAACCTATGTGAATGGAAAACATAGGTTAGTACTATAACTAGTGCGTGCTGTGTAATAATGAATTCTGTGGTAACGTACATTGAGTTGAAAATTATTAAGCAAATTCTTCATTAAGTCCGTTTCAATACCAGTATAATGTAAACACTATGTAAAGAAATATCAAAAATATAACCTCAAATGTTTATTCGTTTTTTTTTTATGTAATTGATAGACGAAGATCCGTGAACATACAGCTTATTGTGTGTATAATGAACCGTACAAAGCTTTGTCTACGTTACATACAAGTTATATTGAAACGAACTGTTGATTCAAATAAAGCGTATTGTCAAATACATGAATATTATTATTTCCATATTTGTTTCATTCATGAATTCGATGAGCTAGTTTATGAAAACTATTCGAATGATTTAACATGTTTTAAAGTACAGAAGAGTTATTATTTGTTTTGTTAGATAATTATATTTTATAATATGTTATAACAATCATTATAATATACAAAAACTTTCTGTAATTTAACATAATTTAATATTTGTCTTTTTTATCATCAAAATTATTAGCAATTTCATATACATTTATCATTTTAAGATTATAATCGACATGGTAAAATTTATTAAATTTTTGACAAGTACTAAAATATACAATGAAAACAAAATACAACATTTAATCAGACATTTCGAATCTACGACATTTAAGACACTTCAGAAAGAAAATAACTTACAATTTTACGTTTAAAGTTTAAAAACAGGAAAAAAAATTGTTAACACAAACGCTAAGATCTACGAGTGTTCATAGTTACATGCTGTGTGTATTAATATATTATCTACGCATGCCAAACAGTTCATTCTAAATAATGAGCAACATGGAGGATATCACATAGTAATAATAAAATCAAACTATTATACTTACATGTGCAATATAAACTTTTTCATCGGCACTTAATATTTTTGTTAATCGTTATTTTTTTTTTAATTTCATCTTCTCATCTCTCCCGATTAAATAGCCGGAGTGAGGCAAGCGCAAGCTGTTTATTTTATAATTCACTTCAGTTTCACCCTTCACCGTTTTTTAATCTGCATTTTTATCATTGACATACCACAGATAATATATCGTTTCTCTCTCTCTCTTTCAATTGTTAAAGGGTTGGTTAGTCGCTATATTGATTAGTATACCCATGTTAAAAGAATACACCAGAGTCGATTTTATGGAAAAGGTTTATTTGATATATAAAAAAAAAATACTAAATTAATAATAACTATAGAGAACCAGATCACCGAAGAGTTTCTGTTTATAATCTTTTACAAAGGGCATAAGTAATCTGTGTATTCGTATTGGTAGTTCTAGACTATATTAGTCGACATCAGAGCCTCTAGTGTTTGTCGCGTCCACCACCAGGATGTTACCGTCGAAGGTTACAGCGGAAACTTTTATTTGTACTATCATAAAATTTCACCTACCGTCAATATTGAAAGCCTATACGATTCCGTCGACTAAAAAATTATGAAATATTTGAAAATATAAAAAAATAATAATAATAAAGCATTAAGAAATCCCATAGGCTTTCATTTACACGTCACCACAACGATTGTAAACATTTGAAAGCGTGCCACATGGTGATATGAGACGAAGCATTATCATACGAACTAACAAATAAGTAAGTACGACAAATACATATATAGTTATAACTTACGACGTATCGATTATAGCTTAACTATGAACTGAGAAGCATGCATAGCGCTTATCTTTAACTAACTATACGAAGACAGGCTGGAAGCAAACAAATGCTTACAATTTACAAAATGAAAATAAAAGTCCAAACGAATACTAAAAAATAAAAAATCAACAGATAATGCACAAATTCGAATATCACACGACAATCTTTCTAATTTTAAATAATAATAAAAAAATAAACTAAATTACACTGATATGTCTACAATCTGCAACAATTCACATTACGTACAGATTATTTAAAATGCACTGTTTGTGACATGTCGTCAAATAAAATGTTTTAAAAAAATAAATCATTTTTATGCTAGTTTTATTTTGCATTGTAATAAAGGCTATTTTCCTTTGATATAATAATTTAAATTCAATTAAAATGTACTTACAGGGATATGGCAGACTATCTTGAGACGTTCCTTTGCAGCAAGAAAATAAAAGAAAAAATAATTGATAAAACCACAGATTAAACTGCAAAAGAATAACATCAACATTTTCTTTAATTATTCTTTACCGTTACCGCTCGCATCACTCTATTACAATGTTTTAGAATTGGCAAGATGTTAAATTATATTCAGTCGAACGATTTTGATTCACCTTTAAGTCTTTTTAGCGATAAATATCTTAATAAACTAACCTAAGTTTATACCACATTAACCAAAAATTTGAGAAACATTTTTTTTATGCCATTTCGATTTTTAATCAAAAACAATTTAATTTGAACACAAATCATCGATATCTACGTACGGGCGTACACATCGTCATATCATAACATAATCTTAATATTAAATTACATCTAGTGAGATAAATGCGGCGTTAATCATAGTATTACAGATTAAACACAGATTTTTAACTTCATGCATTTTTTTTTACAAAATTATTTTTTTCGAGTGAAATCGCTACTTTTACAATATTATAAGACTAAAATCGATTATGCCAATTCCCTTTTCTATATATTTTGAATAAACGAAATTAAAAAATAATTTTTTTATAAAGTTACGAGTTTGTAGCGATTTCTCTGAGAGTGAAAAAGTATTACATTCGACAAATATTGAACTTAAAGCTAGTCCTAAGTTAACCTAAGCAAAATAAGTCTTTTTTTTATTTATTTTTTATTCCTAATCTAATTTACGTACTAATATCGAATCCATGGAACTTCATTTAATATTATATTTACAGATTAAAAATATTGCCTAGAGACGAGCAGCGCCGGAACGGATCGAAATCGAGATGAAGTCGAAAATGTTACGTCGAATATTGATCGTTCACAGAATATTTCAACTGTGTCGTACAGTCGACTACCGAGCGACGAGGGGTGACCGACGCGTCCCCACCACGAGCCCACTCGATCCGGCCGGACGCTACTCGTCCCCGAGCAGCTCGGCCGTCTCGGAGGACAGGCCGCCGGCGACGGCCAGCAGCCCCGCGAGGTTGTTGGAGCGGATGCTCCTGAGGAAGGTGCGCTTGACGTCCGGCCGGCGCGGCGGCGCGTCGAACACGGTGTCGTAGTGCGGGGGCCCGGCGGGGGGCCCGGCCGGGGGCCCGGCGGGGGGCGGCGAGGGCGGCGGCGCGGCGGCGGCGCACAGCAGGAAGCGGTGTCGGCGCGGCTCTCGCTCGCGCAGCAGGTCGTCGTGGCTGCCGCTGCGCTTCTTGGCGAGGTCGGCCTTCGGCGCGCGCACTTGCGACTTCGACTTTCGGGGCTTTCGCTTCGGTTCCTCGATCGCGCCTAGCGCTGAGCCTGCGGCCCGGGGTACGGTTACTTTGCGTCACTCTGCGCGTCGACTCCGGCGCTCCGCCCGGACCGGAGCGACGAGTTCGACGAGCGTTTAAAAGTAAATGCGTCCCGTCGACGCGCGCTCGACATTGTGAGCATCGGTCAGCGGATAGAGCGAGTTCGAGGAAGCGGGGCGACAGCTCCCATAAATGAATAACGAACGGAATATCTATCGTGGCGTATCGGGCGCGGCGGGACCTGCGGGGGCGTTAGTGAGTAGTCAGTGGGGGGGTTACCGGGCAGCACGTGTCGCGGCGTGGCGGGCTGGTGCGGCAGGTGCGGCGCGGAGGTGGAGGGGCGGTGCGCGCGGGGGCGGAGCGCCGGCAGCGGCAGGTGGGCGCGCGCGCGCTGGTGGCCGGTCGACGGGCCCCACGTCTTGCCCTTCACGCCGTCCGCCGGCACTGCGGGGGAGACACCGAGCTGTGAGGGGAGCGGCAGGGGGGGGGGGGAGAAGAGCACGGCGGTGCCGACCATCCGGTGTCGGATAGAGCTCGTTCTCGCTTCCAGATCAGTTCGATTTGTCTTTAAGGGAATCGAATACCTTTTGTGGGGTTCCCCAGAATGCCGATGAAATAACACTACCGACTTATATGACTGCAGAATCCCAGAATCTAGATCTGGTCCCAAAAGATAAATGTGAATCTCAAAAATATAATTCGGAGGGACACTATCGGTAGACGTCTCCCCGACGTCCGAGATACTAACGAGCGATGGCCCTCATGATGGCGGGCGACCCCGGCGGAGTGTCCTTGGCGACGGCCACCAACTGCTTGACGCTGCACTCGTCCTCCGAGGGTCGCACGGTCAGGGTGTGCCGGAAGTCGAGCGGAGAGGAGATCGTGTCTTTCTTGAGCAACTTTATCTTACTGAATTTACCTGGAATATATACATCAGACTGATCGTTTGGAGAACTATGGCAGTAAGTGACAACATTACTAGTAATTATGACTAAATCAACCTCTCATCTGTAGAAAATAATTATGTAACAAGCAAACAATTATTATTTGATGAGATAAATAACGAATGTGTCCGATAGAGTGAGGCTAGGCTCGCACAAAGCCCTACCACCTAGCAATGACGAAAACTCATGGAAAATTACCCTTTTCAATAACATACTATGTAATTCTTCAGACAATAGTTGTATAGACTCAGTAAAGAAAATATCTAAACTATAGTTTAATGAGTCAGTTTTAATACTGAGTCATTAACTTGTAATAGATAATACATCGGTTATAGATATGTGATGATACCTTTTCTTTTATTAGGCTGTGGCGGCTGACTGTGCGACATGTTGCTCGCGACGATCAGTATGTGCAGCTCCCTCGCCGCGAGATCGATCTCTCTCATCTCGAGCTCCCTCTCCTTCTGCGCCAGATTCTGCTCGACTAGACGTTGTTGTAACTGAGCACGTGTCAACTCCTCCTCGCGACAACGTAGCTCCTGGAATCGATTTTAAGTTGTATATTTTAACATTGTCATTAAAAATATAGCGTTAGTGCTGAAAGCTGATAAAAAAAAGATATAAATTTTAATACATATTAAGGAGTTCACTTATTGCATTGTGATTTCTGGCCGAAAACAAAAAGTGCAACACATCTCATCTTATTTTTCCCATGAGTGCCGTAGGGTTGTTTTTATCCATGATGGCCAAAAATGATGACGTGCTGGCTCTCTTCTTCTTCTAAATTAAGACTAGACATTTGCGCTCCAAGTAATATGTCAAGGTGTGTGCTTGTGGACACACTTGTGTACTATATTATAGTGTACAAGTGTGTCCGCAACCACAGGTGCACTCTCTATTCCCACTTATAAAATCAGGGACCTCAACCTGATCGTATCAGAAAAGACTTATCTGTCAGAAGGTCATCATAAAGGGACAAGAGGAAGCAAATTATGATGATGATGATGATGTTGAGACAACTAAATACTAAAATACAATAAACAAAACAATTTAACCCAAGCTTACAATATATAACACTAACCTCTTCGATAGTTCTGCATTCCTATGCAAGCGTTTTGAGGAAAAACAAAGCCCAATGTTAATAACACACGAACAAATGTATATAAACACTCGCTGACATTCGAGTATTTCGCGTAATATGATATCAATATCATCGGTGACATTCCATTCTACGCACTATTACATACATGTTATTTAAAGCTAATTAATTATATATGTTGTAGAATATTTCTTTCTACAATGTTACATATTATATCATATTAAATTAAATCTATATAAATAAAATGATAGAGGTCTGCAGTTGTGCGCTCATCGCGGAAAAACTACTGGATAGATTTCAATGAATTTTTCTAAATTTTATTTCATAGACACTCGGCCCTTATAAAAAAAATTTATTGTGATATCTTCATAATCATTTTTTTTTTAATAAAAAGTTATTAAAGTTTCAAGAAGCAACGATTTGTATATGCACTGCGTGTTCAGTGATCTCTGTTTAGACAAAGTATATATTTGCTTGCGATCTTTTTGATGTTTTTTCCTTCGTACATAAGAAAACTTTGTTAATATATCAAGCAACGCGGACGAAGTCGCGGGTATCAGCTAGTATTATATAAGTTGCAAATTACTGCTATACTATATACATAATTTAGCCATTTTTTTTTTACAAATACAACATAATATACATAGTAATAGTTAGCCCGTTTTTATTTCACACTGTGTGTCTAGTTTGAGATATAGTTAATGTGATCTATTTAAGATAGATATATACCGTGCACTTTTTCTAGGCGTGTTCGAGATCTACAAATTTTACGCATAAAGTGTTAGTATATATGATATATTTTAAAAAGCGTTCGCTTGGAAAGCGAGTGACGGTCGGGATATTCATCTCATCTTCATAGGCTATAGAAGATCACAACTCTCAGACTCAGACGTCTTACCTTCTCCTTCCTCCTGAGATCACGCAGAACCTCTTCGATCTCCAGCCTCCAGCCGTCCTGCATCGTGTGAAAGGACTCGTGAGGCGCCCGCGTGAACTCCGACTGCCTGATCCTCTCCAACTGTGTCAGGATCTCCGGGAATAAGGGTCGTTCGCGAGGATTGGAGAGCCAGCAAGCTATAATTTAATGCATCTATATTTAGTCAGAATAAACATTAACATTTTGGTAAAAAAAAATAAGTCAAATTACTAAATACATATGTATATTCAAGAAACGTTTCGTTTTGCTTACGAGTGGTAAAATTCAGCAGCAAGCATATGGTAGAAAGTACCTACCAGCCGCTAGCTAAACGAATTTTTATTTTAATAGTGTTGGAAAATAAATATGTATTGCAGTCATAAATCCATCTCACAAATAATTATCATATAATTTATTAAGTAATTGTAATTACGTTCATTTCTTGGCGTTACCTTAATCGGCAATTCATCTGTAAGTAATAATTTAAAGTGAAATATTGCAGCTGTTCTCATCTACCATCCATATGATGTTGTGTAAAGGTCAATTGAAATTCTGAATTTGAAACTAGACGATAGAAAACCTGCGTTCGTCGAATTAAATACTACATGTATATCTGCATCGGGTTCCAAAGGTTTGGTTCTAAAGCGAGGAAACTTTTGTCCAACATATCTAATATCCGTTACTTGAATTATGTAAGACGAGCTATGAAATTGTTTATTTTTTTTTTGACGTTAAAGAAGAGGAAACTTCCTGGAGCCTGCTGGAAAGCATCTACCACCGCTCATGGATACCTGCAACACCCGAGGGCTCACAGGCGCAGGTGCGGCCTTTAAGGAATGAGTGTGATCTTTGCTTGGTTTCTATGTCATATCGACCTAGAACAATTGCGGCGAAAACGAATTCCATAGAGTGGTTGTGGATATATTCATTACCTTCCATCAGCACTCTCCATGGTTCCGGACACGTGCTCGGTATGGGTAGCGTTAGCTTGTTCACCGCGACGCCGTACGCCACGGCTAACGCGTCAATTCCTTTGTATGGCGTTTCGCCCGTCAGCAGCTCCCATAGTAGTACGCCGTAGGACCACACGTCGGACGCATGAGAGAACGTCGAGTTCTTTATCACCTTAAATGAAAATATAGAATACGTTAATATCATCTACTACTATAACTACTATCTACTATTCTGATTACTGTTGTAAATGCGAAAGTGAGTCTGTTTGTTTATTGAATATTTAGTATGAGAGTCAATTATGAAACGAAATCGACCAAACGATATATATAAGTATATATTTTTGGACCGTGTTGTGTAGAATTGTTCCAATCAACAGGAACACCAATCAAGGTTATTAATATTCAAAAGAGAAACCCACTTTTTTTAGTGACAGCTACTATTTTAAACAATATATGTACTTATATAACTAGGTATAATTTTGTGTATATTACTTTTAAGACATCAGTCTTAAAAGATTAAATATCTTAAGTGTTGTTATGTGTTGGAACATTTCTGCACAATACGGCCAAATTAAAGATCCATCAGTTATTGTCAACTAAACAGCCGGAACGCCCATCATGTTTTTATTGTAAGTATATTGTAATGTTAGTCGATTAATTGGAAATTTTTTTGATAGATTTCAGACATAGTACCAGCGTCATACAATTGGATAATCTCATATAGGCATGGAACTTGGTATATCTGATTGGGATTAATAGACTTCGATACGTTTGGACTTATAAATTAAAATTGGCATTTTTGTAGGTAGTTGTATTTTTTCATAGACAAGGCTTTGTTAATACACAGTAAGTTGTATTATTACATGGCGCTGCAGATATTTTTTATAAAAGAGCCTATAGATCGGCGGACGGGCAAATCGACAATCTGATGGTAAAGGAACAAGCCCGTTGGCGTGGTCGGTAGACACTTGCCTTTTGCGCCGCAAGTCGTGGGTTCGTTCCCACCCAGGACAGACATTTGTGTGCATGAACATGTCTGTTCGTCCTGAGTCTGGGTGCAATTATCCATATAAGTATGTATTTGTACAAGAAAAGTACTGGTTTCCATAGTACGAGCTCAGCTTAGTTTGGGATCAGATGGCCTTGTGTGAATAATGTTCCAGGAAATGGTTACCACTTTACTATAAAACAAGTTGATAATAAAGCCGCATCGCGACACCTGCAGCAGTATTCAGTTAGTGCTAAATGGAATCAATACATGCGCATTACTATTTCAGTTACATAACAAGTCACTTTCTTGGCACTCTACCGTCATCATTGTCGTCATTACTAATTGGATATAAACTAAGTATGTAATAAGTATTTACAAAGTTATTAGCTATATTTTTATTCGGAATAATAACTCAATGGTAATTTTAATGTGATTTAATATCTATTTATCCTAATACAACGCGATAAAGGATAGTTAACATGTCGACACTTCTCACGACAGGCAACTCGGTCACGTCAGACGCAGAACACGATCATGGCTTGTCAGAATGTGATATGAGAAAATGACTAAAGTAACAGCCTGTGAATGTTCCACTGCTGAGCTAAGGCCTCTTCTCCTTTTTGGGGGAGAAGGTTTTTGAATGACTATAATAATTAAATTAAAACATGAGTGGATGAAGGTGGTATTTAGCATATATTTATTTTTTATGGTCACATTGAAGTTTTTATGTTCGTATTTTATTCGTATACGTACTTTCTTACGATAGTCATACGACAGTCATGAAACATGTTTTGTGTTTGTATCGCATCTATTACTTTCATTCACTTGAGCGTTCACTAAACACATACATCGACGGAATAAGGTGTTATGTACCTATTTTTAACAAAATAAATATTTTTTTCATACTATAAATAAAATACTATAGAACAAGCTATCACACGACAATATATCTGTATCTCATAAATCACGCATAAGTTCATATATTCGGAAAATAATTATGGAAATATTTTTAAATTCCCATTACCTGCTATCAGGTAATATTGTTAAAAATTACAGTTACTGATAATTACCTCGGGTGGCATCCAGGCGTATGTACCCGCCGCTGACATCCTGGTCGTCTTGTACACTTCCCGGGCGAGGCCGAAATCTGTTATTTTAAGAGTCTTATCTTCGAGATTATCGTCAGGCAGTATAGTCTCGCTGAGCAGAACTGTAACAAATTAAATAATCATTTAATATTAAACAGTTCAGAAATTTGAAAAATATCGAAGTAATATTAATAATATTATAAATGAGATAGTCAGTATGTATGTTACGCTATCAAGTTTTAAGCTGCTCAATCAATTGTCATAAAATTTTGCATACACGATGGCAGGGATCTAGAATAGCAGAGAGTATATAACACCTCGTCTCCCCTCACATGCGGGTAAATACTAGTAACTTATACGGTAATCAAATAATATACTATTGATGAATAATATATTAAAGTGAATTTAATTTACCAAAGTGTTCTGAACACTTGAGCAAAATGATGACGATACTTTGGGTAGTTTAAGCTCAACTAGATAACTTAACTGAAACGATAGTTTACCCAACTAATAAAATAATTCACTGTAATATAACCTCGAGAAACGAGACACTAATGAGTAATAGATAAATAATAAATTGATGGTAGTACTACCCACTCGGATATACAAACGCCGAACGGCATTGTTGTGGTGTTACCGTTTGAAGTTGAGTGTTACCACCGCCACTTACCATCAAGTGGTTTATTTGATCCGCCTTCGTATATTATAAAAATAATAATAATAATTAAATGCTGTTAATAAAAATGGTATCAACATTGTTTAAATGACGGTATATACGTAGGTTTGCAGTGGGTTGGACTTAAAACGTAGTCTGCGTGACCTAAATGTTTGCATGAGGGTGTTTTATGAGGTAACGCTATTGATTGCATGCTATGGTCCAGTTACAATAGAACTTTTGCACAATAACAGAATATTCTAAGTATGCCTTTGGATTTTCTTTCATGAACCGAGTTTTTGTGTAGGAAAAATGTAATATTATGTTGAGTATTCGACGTTTTTTTTATCGTTTTGACGAAATGTGTAGAACTGTTGAACTTTAGCTTGAAAGCTGTTTGTTTCCTATTACTGGAATTGGAAATCGATTTGTGACATTTGGGTCAAACGTTGGAACCGAACTAAACTTAGACGACCTAGCTGTAAAAGTCTTAACAGCCCACTTGCATTTGTGCAGTTTCTAGAAATATCGATTTTTCACCATTTTTAAAAATAAGTCAACATAACGATCGTACTAAGAAACTCAATAAACAGAATAGTTTAAGAAGATTTTCAACAAGCACGTTTTGATTTTCATTTTACAATATCAAATTAAAACTAAATAATATCATCAGATAAATGTATACATTCTATATTTATTTATGTCTACATGAAATCAAACTAACATTGAGTTTAATATCGCGTATATTAATCTTGTATGAATAAATATGTTTAATTAATGACTTCTAAAAGTTAGTATAGTGTTTATAGTCAAATTAGTATTAAATAAACGACTCGAGAATTCATATCGAAGTTAAATTGATAACATACAAAGAAAAATACCGAGACGTAGGTAGCATGTGGCAACGTGATCCATTAAAAAATCATAAAGAGCCAAAGAAAAGTGACCTTCGGAAACGCCGAGGCGTATTTCCCGTACTGTTTCGTTACGTGACAAGAAACATAAACCGTTTTACGATCCGCCCCGCTATTGCTTCATTGAAATTTAAGATCCTTACTCGTTCGTTAAGACATTACGCTAAGTTGTGCATTATTAAACACATAAGGAGAACTATATAATAGCTGAATATTAACATTTTTAATTTTATTGGAAGACGAGCAAATAACCAGACACCAGGTTTACACAGATGCCTTCGATCCAAAAAGACGCAAATTCTATTCGTTCCTTCAATCCTTGATCACGTGACCTAATAATTATTTCTCTGATATATGTAATTATGTATGTATGATTGTGAGTGTATTCTACAAAAGAATTCGTCAATCGATATGTAACTGCTGAAAGGTAATATGTATGGCTCGCTGATACTAAGTAATCACCCCTACAACCACAGTCTGTATAAATAACTCATACCGTCAATACAGCGCTAACCCCATGGTTCCCATGAACGATGTTATGAGCCCGTAATTACTGGCTGGCTAACCTTTCAAACTGGAATACAGAATTACAAAGTATTGATGTTCGGGGGTAGAATAATTGATGAGTGGGCGTTACTTATACCGGCGAGCCTGCACGAAGCCACAATGATTAAATAATGAAAACGAATAAAATAATTAAGCAAATTAAAAATTTGGGATGCTTGCTGGTTTCGAAACCGCGATGTTTAGTACGAGTTCTATTTTCTGGTAATAATAATTCAGCAGGTCTAACTATGATAATTGAAGGAAACAAAAATCTTCATTTTATTTAGGTGGGGTTTTATGCCCCAAATGTGTAGGTAGACCCTAACCGCTACTCCTCGCATATTCTACCACGACCTCTATCCAATTAAGCGTAACGTCCATTTACAAAAACGATTATTGTCAAATATCATTACAGTTCATCAACCGTTAAATACATCACCGGCGACATGTCCCGGCGAGCCGTATTACCATATCTCGGAAGGAGTCGCACGTGATTCCGATTCATACGTCCATCACGGTGTCGCACAAAGGACCAGCGGCGCCTGTCCGACTGTTCACATGACGGCTGATCTCGATGCTTTAATAGGATTACGGTACGTACCCGCTTTAACTTCAAACATGTTATAACCATCGGTATTGGGTAAGCTCACAGATACACGTTTTATAGAAGAACTCCTTTTATGTGGTTTTGTTGAAAGTAACAAATGCTGATTGGATTTAAGTCTCGAAGTAAACATTGTGGAGAAACCGGCATGTGTCGATTTAATATCTGCTTTATGTGTATTCACCAACCTGCATTGGAACAGCCAGGTGGAATAAGATCTAAATCCTCAGAAGAAAAAGAGACCCTTAGGCAGTGGGACGTTAACAGACTGTTACTGAGCTTTTTCTACTTTATCTAAATTTACTAGCTACCCGTCCATGCTTCGCTCGGATAGAATGAATATTGCAGTCAAAACTTTCTTCGTCAAACATTTCGTTCATTGGTGAAAACCGTATGAGAATCTGTTCAGCAGTTTATAAGTTTATCGCTTTCAGACACAGACAGACAAATGACTTCATTCGCTGACTTTTGTTTTATAATGTTAAATGATTATTTAATCGCCAAAAATAATAAGCACAACTCAAATTACTATCAGATGATAATGCGTTCAGACACAAAGAATCTCTTTGTGATACAAAACTGTAGGTATAATTTGACCAACGCTAATGCTTTTATTCTTCAACCGTCATAAATCATTAAGCATTCATTAAAGATCTTTACTTCGCTCACTCACTCACTCAACGTAATCGCTCAGTCAGTCGCAATAATTGTAGTACCGAACAGAAATGTTGAAATATACAAACTGACAGAAACCAGTTCCAACCATTAATATAGTATAAAGACATTTCCATTTCTTGGACAAAGTGAAAATCCGTCGCGGGCCCGCAATCAGTAAATGGATAATACCCATAAATTTTTCATCGTGATTTTAATTTGGGTACTTTAACGTCAGAAAGTTACCATTTTAGGGCATCGGTTATAAGCGACGGTGCCTTAGCAGTCTACAGAGCGGTAATCAATTATTTTTAAACGATTTATAAGAATTCCGCTCTTACCTTAATAGTCGCAACGATATTGCTCGGATCATTACAAAGTAAAATCTTATAAATACATAAACAATGTCTACTTTATTTACGTCGCGAAATGTTATCATAAACTACTTCGCATTAATAAACTGTTCTAATTTAACAGAGTTAAGCAACAATTGATTTAAATGAAAAAGGAAAAACTGTTTCCTCTATAAATAACTTATAGAAAGCTTTAACATGGGAGCTCCATTAGACTTAAAAAAATTTACATGTATTTGATTGGATATTTATAGACTTTAATTCAAATATCTTCGACTTCTGTAACAATGCAATTTGTGAAGTAAGAAAAGTGAATCAGATTTATTAAAAACAAAAGCGATTGAGAAATTGTATTGAAAATATAAACCTGAAGATTGATTGAGATGGAAATGCCATATACGTAGATTATATTTCAAAATCTCAATAAACTCCGCAAACGTGACATTAGCGGCCGCCAGCCGTGAGTCTTGAGATGTCTGAAATAACTTGATAAAGTGATATGGATAAGTTTCCATATAAAACATGGGCAAAGATCCAAAGCTTAGCGTCTTCCCTTTCGGTATGTGACTACACTCGGATGAAGATTATGAATAATTCATTTGTCGTGCGGGAAATATAGAAGTACAGGATATAGATCCGGTCCTCTCTTGACTCTAATCGGAGACTTGGTATTGCAGAGTTGAATGATTTATTAATGGCCCCTAACGACCATAATATTACTGATAAATGATAAAAGCTTATCGAGAACGTAAGACCAAATCAAGGAATAAATGATAAATTTCGTATTGATTTTGATCGCTAATGTTTTTTTAGGTTAAATTTAGTTTATCTTTTTTTTTATTTAATAGTATTGCCGAAGCGTAGGGGTATATAAATACTAATAGCAATATGCTGGTTACTTTAATAATAAAATATTGTAATTCGAAAATATATAATATTTTATATTAAAGGACGAAATAGAATTGACATTTGACAAACTTTACACTCGGAAATAATTCACACTATTTATTTATAAGTTAAAAAAAGATTAAATGCACAATGGTCTAAATTAAAAAATGAGATCAGATAATCTTTAAAGTTGCAGGTAGGTAGTAAAAATAATAATTTTCTTCGTAAGATTTTCTGGAAGTAAAAGGGTTGGAGAGCTTATTCCACCACGCTGCTCTAATATGATTGAATATATTTGTGATAGAATTGCATGCGACACGTGCAGGTTCGTGCACTACATTTCAGCTCACATTGAAAACAGCAGTTATATATACCTACACAATAATATATTTCATTGCAGGCAAAACATTTGTTGTTGATATGAAAAATAACATCATCTTGTTCTAGACAGTATCGAAAAACAATATAAAAAATCATGAATAATGAAAACATTTAAACCGTAGATCTATCGAGAAATAGTAGTCTTATACTAACGTATAACAAAAAATTTACAAAAAAATCTACAAACGTTCCTTGAATTTAAATTTATTGTATTTACACAAGAAAGCGGAATTTATGCAGGTCAGAGATCAGACATTAAATAACGAACAAACATATATTACGCGTTGTTTATTTATTCAAAAACGAATCACTATTTCGGAGATGAAATGGCAATCTTCATATAGCTACTGAATATATGCATAATTGTTAACGCCATAACGTGAATATGAACACAATAGCTGTGCCCCGCGGTTGCACCCGCGTAATTAATAAAAATATAAAAGGACTATACAACAGAAAAACAATTTAAATTCGAACCAGTATTTCCTGAGATTAGCCGGATCAAACAAACAAACCCTTCAGCTTTATATATTAGTATAGATATAGATTGAGTCAGGTGACTCGCGTATCTTAAAAGTCAATTCGTGGATTTTGTCATGCCGGATAAGCAGATGATGATATTTATGGATTTAATACATAGCATCAGCTTTAAACATTAAATCTTGACCGTTTTCGACCACGGGGCTCGTACTCTCTATTCTTTCCCTCGCATTATGGACCTAGGAACATACAAAGCATATACCACTTTTGCTACACGCGATTCGAGAAGAATCTTCAAAGAGTCTGGCGGTAAATAGGTTTACCGATAGGAGTTAGCATTGTTGCTATGTCAGACTGGCAGACAAAAACCAGGTCCGTAGCTGACCAGCAATTTGACTTAATTACTAGAACGACTGACTTTATAAAAAATCTATGAGAGATGCAACAGTACGTATTACTAAAGTAATATATTTACTTTGTTATATATTTACTATGTATTTATATATAATTTCATTAAACACTCGGTGCGGTCTCGTTATTTTGGCGTGGGGCCCGTGCACGTGGAAAGCGGTTTGCACCGGCGCATGCGCTGAATACCAAATTTAGTTTAACCAACCACGAATACATTAAGCGTTTAGACAATAACAAATTCTATAATTCGTGGAAAAACATGAGAACGTTGACTTACTTTTACGATATATTAATAGTTCCCGTTTAAAGAAATACATATTATACGAGTTGTTTATTTGCCATTGTTATTTAGAGAACTTTAAAAAGTATCGGCTTTATTTATAAACGGTGCTTAAGGACTGTTTAGTTTAATACATATTCATCTCTTTCTACCATTATTGATTTGATATTCATGTGAAGAAGACGCAGCATGGTTAAAATAATCACCAGCTAAACAATTTTTATAAGTAATGCCATGAGTATTTTAAATAAAGAAAAGTATTTAATAAAATTACAATTGTCGATAGGGCTTTCTGCAAGCTTTCGCATTGCAGAACCTTCGAGTAAAATCTATGCAAATACATTTCCATCATAAGATGTTATTGACAATTATGTATTATTATTTTTTTATCCTAATATCCGTTTCACCCTTTAAATTAAAATATGTTTTATTTTTCTTATAGTAAAATGATACTGTTAAAAGGTGTCTCTAATAGGGTACGTACTTCATACATATACTAATGCTCATCAATTATTCCATTGATATTTGTATTTCGACGTACTGTTTGAAGTTGAGTGAGCCAGTGTGATTATTGTTACAAGGGACGTAACTGATTGCTGGTACATTGGGAGTGTTTGCGATGGTTTATATAATGTCTTACAATCGGTTTTCTGTGTGTTATTCCTTGATACCGTAGCTTGCTCGACGAAATACCAGTAGCTAAGACCAATCTGCAAGGTCTAAATCTAAATCATTATATTTTTTTTTCTTTGAATTTAGAAAAAAACACATACACATACAGCATAAGATTACACTTATAATAAATCTTCATTAGTTGTAAAAATAAAAATAAAAATGTAGCAGCGGCCACATCCCGTACACGGCCATTTTAATATCATTTACAAAACTCTCACAGCTAGAGGCCTCTTACCTTCAGATGGCCTATTTGGTTATCTGACGCATTACGTGTACTACTTTTATTATTCTTTGTAATTCCTAAGCTCAGTCTTAATAACTAAAAGTAAAGTAAACAAAATAAATATACACACAAAAAGAAACTCTAAAAAGTAAAAAATCAAATGTGTTTGTTTAACCCTTTAATTTATAAGTACCTAACAATATTTTAACACAAGCGTCATCGCGTTGGGGATCGCAATTTTAATGATGACCTTCAAACTTCCGAACAGATCTTCATAATTTATATCTAACAACCCTATCGATCACGATAGGTTTCAGACAGAAAAAATAGGTCCATAGTTAAAATTATAACCTCACTTTTTACGTTAAGAAGATACAATTTTATTATATGTATTCTTGTGTATTATAAACAAAAGTTATAGTATTATGAAAATTGCACAAGTTTCCAGTCTACCAAATATAAACGATAAAGTTCTATCTGCTGATCGTGCGACAGTCAGACACCGCGAGATTGCTTCGAAACCGTTTATTTTAATGACAAGACGAATCTGAGGAGCTGCACGTCTCAATCGATGTGGAAAAAGAATTACGAGAGAATACCGCTTGTTTCATTTACGATTTATTCCACGAAGGAATCATTATTGTATTATATCTTAGTATTATCAAGTTATATAAAAATAAATGTATTTTTTTACCATTTTTCCGATTGAGTTGAAATTGTGTACTTCTCTGAAAATCTGTGTTATAGTGGTACCAATTTTTTTTAACAAAAACAATACTTAAGATGCTCTATAACGCATGTGGGAGATGAGCTGGTATCTATCATTAGATTATTATGAAACAAAGTCTCCCGACGCGTCTGTATGTCTGACGCGATAAACTCAAAAACTGTTTTGACCAACGGACGGAGTGATTAATAAGGAAGATTTATGAGTATAATTAACTATAGTTTTGTGAAACTTGGCTGAAATATGACAATAAATGTAAAATATATTTATTTTTTAAGCAATCTATTACATATTTTTTAATTTAGGTACACTACAATATTACTAGAAATATCTTGAGCTTGATTCTGGTATATTACAATTATCTCCCGTCTGAGTTGTCATGTCTCAGTTCCGAAGACAGCCATTAGCGTTTCATTCCGCAAGAACAGTTCTGTACAGACATTGAATGTAGACATGGGTCTATCACCCATTTTACGCATACGAATATTTAACATAAATCCGTGATCGCTACAATATCTATTTACAGGAACTGCTCCAGTCGTCACCAAAATCTCACCATCTAAGTTTGTATTATGTATGTAATCAAACTTTATAATAACGTAAATGAGTCTACACTGCACTTTATGATCATCTACGTCTGCCTAAACTAAACTCAAAGCGGAAATGTCAAAAGAAAATTTATAAAGTAATTTAAACTTTATCCTTTTGAAATAAAGCTTATATTTGTATTAAACGGTTGAGGGTTTCGAGGTTCGAGTATGTATGTATGAACACTGTATATATTGTACTTGTAAGAGGGGTAAGAGCTCGTAGAGGCATTGTTATCTTTTTTATTAGCCGAGTCGAGGGAATTTCAAAGGGTAGATAATATGGCAAATAAGGTGTTACACAATGTTCCCTACGTCGTACAAAAGTGTTCTGCACTTCAAGATAACCAAAGCTTCAATTAATACGAATTTATTGTTTAGTTAAAATTTTATAGAACTAAATATATTTTGTTTATATATTTTATTTATAAATAGATACTAACGTCCTTATTAAAACACTGTTGCGGATTAGACAAAAAATGTTGTCTTCTTTTTTCGAATGTAAAATTAATATTGACAGAAAGAGGAAAATCTGTCTTTAACTAAACAGTCGCTAATGATATTTTTTTAAGTAATGACTATAAATATCATACAACATGAAAACCGTCCTTATCTTCTCGTATTGTTCGGCGTTAAATGTTACCACGGGGGCCGATCCTCATGGGTAGTAGCGGGATATTATACAGTCGGTAACCCTTCTCAACTAATGGCCTATTCAACGCAAAAATATTTTTTCAAATCGGAATAGTAGGTCCATTACCGAGATCAAACGAACAAACGCTTCAGCTATATACAGTAGTAATATATTATAGATGAAACCATATTATTGTTATATTTAAACGAACAAACACCGACTTTATATAGTAGTAAAGATGATGACACAGAGAAAAAATCCAAATTAAATAAATAGGTACATATACTTTACATACGAATGACTTAAAAGGAACTATTTGTAATCTGGATATCTCAGACGAGTTTCGTAGACACATACCTACACTCCATGGAATATTCTTTAAAGTTGGCAATGTGAATGGATATAAATTTCTCGCCGCTCCTTGAGGCGACACTGCTCATTATGCACACAGAACTATGTACAGTATTTCCGACAAAATAAAAAGAGTCGGGACGATATTGGCTGAGTCTATTAATACAGTAATAAGATGAGGCAGTTACTTCCAACGACGACATAAAAAAACTAACTAAACTTGATTATAATTTATAATATACTTTGATTACCAAAAAAATCAAAA
Organism: Nymphalis c-album; assembly: GCA_963151315.1. NCBI lineage: Eukaryota > Metazoa > Arthropoda > Insecta > Lepidoptera > Nymphalidae > Nymphalis > Nymphalis c-album. The sequence goes on from OY720601.1 coordinate 1,371,002, forward strand.
ACAGAAAGGTTAATTGGTTGGTTGTTAATGGTAATTGTTTGTATGTCGTCCCTCACCGTACGTTGCTTATTATTTTTTATTGATTGAAAGAACCGTTTTAAATATATTTAAAGTAAAAATTTTAGCAGGGCTTTGGGTAAGCCGAACCACTAATACACCCGTTATTCTTCCACTAAACAGTAATACTTCATATTGCAGTGCACCAGTTTAGATTATGAGTGAACTAGTTGAATTATGGGCTAGTTGAATTACGGACATCTTACATCAAAACGTGGTTAACGGCACATCGAAGGAGTAGTAGTTATTTACATACCAGTAGGTATCCCATTGCTTCGTGTGCTTTCGTAAAATAAGTTACTAATGAAAAGTAGTCATCTTAAGCTCTTGTATCTGGTGTCTGGTGCACACACCACTATCAGTCATACCACAGTAACAGCCTGTGAATGTCCCATTGCTGGGCTAAGGCCAGTTCTCCTCTTTTGAGGAGAATGTTTGGAGTTTATTCCACCACGCTGCTCCAATGTGGGTTGGTGGAAAGTCTTGCAATCATACCACGACAAACATATATATATCGATGTTTCTTAAAAACATTTGTCAAGTTATCTGCAAACTATTTATTAATATTAATATGATATTCGATTAAATCTAGTTGTGTATGTCTCAATTAATTTTGACATCTCTGACATTTCCGTTAAGGATTAGTTTCAAAGGTCATCACTTTATATAAACGAGTTTTTATTGAATACATAAAATTTAATTATATATACATGTATGGTATTATATCGTATATTTATTTTTTAAATCAGTGTGTATTTATATGTCCAATACAAATATATATAGATTTATATAGATACCTTTAAGTCAAAACTATATATTATATACTAGCAGAATCCGCGGCTTCGCCAGGGTAAAATTCAGTTTAGAATAATATAATTATTATAAATAGAAAATATTGAAATATTTACATAGCAGTCGTGCTTCAAAATAAAAAAAAGATTATCGGTATAATAGCAAGCATACGTTTTCCTGCCTTTATAAATATACCGATTGTGCTAAATAATTTAGTTTTATTATTCACTTTTTGGTGGTTTTCGTTAATAAATATCGAAGTGATCGCTAAATGTGTGATAATTTTTACTGCGACGGTACATCTAATTATAAATTACATTATATTTTAATATCGTCAATAAAATATGTCATAAAAATTTCCACTTATAATTTTTTAATTGGCATTATTAAATATAGTCACATATATCTTTCAACCGTCGATATATACATATCTATACTTACTGAAACTATATGATAAAGGACTCAGGAGGCAATGGGACACAAAACGAATGTATTAGTTTATATTTTATGGAACACTAGTTCAATTGACAGAAAAATATTTATAACGTAAAAATAGACATATACTATATATTTTGTTAAAAAAACCTTTATTTTACGATTAAAATTGGTAAAATAATAAATTGTAAGACGTATTACGCGAAATGACATTTCTGCTATTACAGGTCGTATAAAATGTTTATGTTTGACATGGGACGAGAAAATGTTATTTTTATAGAGTAGACGAGTCGGTGAGACTTTTACGATTGCGTTTTGCTAGAGACATTACGACTTCTCCAAAATTTGTTTGTGGACTTAATATATTGCATGCTTTTATATTATGCTAAGTTTAAAATATAATGTAGTCATTGTTCCGACTGTACTTAGGGAGTGTTTAAATCCAATTTTCGTTTAATTTAAAATGTATATTTTGTTATTAATATAATAAGAAAAGGGTAACAAGTACAAAACAAATAAAATAAGAAATCAGCACTAAACTGCAATTGCAATAGAATAGTTACCTTTTTGGATGCTTTCAATATATCGGAATTAGTGTTCTAGTTATAATATATGTATGATCCTGAATTCTATGTACTGCTATGTTCCAGTAGTGAGGGTAAGCCAACATAAATGTGAGACAAGGGACATAACGTCTTATACCTAATAGCGCTTTGCCAGTTTTAGGAGAGTGACTTAAACTTCATACATTGCCTCTTGCCAGTAACTTTGGGTGAAGGTAAACCTTCATGTTCTTGTTATTTAATAACTAATAAACATTTGTTTTTATTAGACAGAACTCTATTTATTTTTGATTCGACAAGTTTAAAGAAAAACCTTCTTAGTTAACACAACTACATCAACCTGTTACCGAATGCGGACAGAATGTAATGAACAGGAAAAAGCCTTTTTAAAAACCGTGCACGGCTACAGACTATCCAGAACTGATTCTAGACCAAACATGGAAACTTGTATGAACCGTCTCCGGCAGGGTGAATGAATGAAAATTATTGTTTGTAAACAGTTCGGTACAAATCGTTGCAAAACGGAGGCTTTATTTAAAAATAACGACGACGAGCGGCGTCTAATATACGTAAATTGATTCGAATATAATTAAAAAGTAAATGGAATATTCTTCTTTATAATATTACTAGTTATCTAGAGGGGAGAGGAAAGAGGTGTTAAGTACCCTCTCATATTTTGTATCCATGATGATCATTTGATTAGTGAAGAAGTAGCAAAACAAAGTTAGGATTAATTCTAGAGTTAATATCACACGTTTATTTTAAGGTATTTGTGATGTATCTTCAAACATCTAGTTAGTTACGTAAAACGCGTGAGCCGCGAGCTTATCGTATCCCACGACTGACAATAAAATTCCTCTTATATTATCAAGTTTGTTGTATATACATATGGCTAATTGTCCGGGTAGCTACAGATATCTTACGATATATTATAATGACACATTAAACGTGTGAAATTTAAAAAAAAATTTTTGAGTTGTTGGTTACTCGTGGTTACTCGGAGTTGAACACACGATCATCTGTTACCATTCACGTGTTCTATCGGCTATCTCGCCTTATTTTTATCTCGGTGGTAGAGCTTTGCGCGAGCTCAACTGGGTAGGTACCCACTCACTTATCAGATAGGAGGTCAAACAGCAATACTTAGTATTGTTGTGTACAGCCTCAAGTGACATTGGCGATGTTTGGAACTATTAACGTTTCTTATAGTGACAATGTCTATGGACGCTTGTGACCACTTACCATAAGGATAGCCTTTTTGCTCGTCGGCCTAGATATTATATAATATATAACCTATGTTACATTGTCGTTATCGTCTCTACTATATTTCTTTTAAATTCATTGATATGATATAAATTTAATGTCAATGCCAATGTCTAACATGTAAACACAGACATAAAATAATTAAGCTTACACATTTAATAGCGGAACGAAACCCAATAATTATTCCGTAGTGATCGGAAGACAGCGCTTAATCCACGAGCCGTGGGAACATATGTCATAGAAAACCGCTCGTTACGTCTCTATTAATACACAACTTTTAACGTAGATATTTACCAATTGAGCATAGCGTATTTAAAGCTTTAAGCGATTTATGTCGTAAAACCATCCATTATTCTTGTAAAAAATCCTTTGTGTGTACAAAATATGATATACTAAGATTATATGATTGACGTAGACGTATGTATAACATATGAAAGAAAATACATTTATTGAACGTCACAGTAACATATACATACATAATACATACATAAACTAAACGGAAAAATAAAAAAAAATATTCATTTCATTCTTCATTCATTCGCATTGTTATATTGTCAATAAACGAAATCAAAAATAAAAGTATGATCTACTGAATATTAGTGTACGCAGTACTTGATATTATCTAATTTTATGTAAATAAACTTGACGGGCTTTATGACGTCACAGCAATTGCGGAATTTTCAAGAAAATCTTGAAGGCATTTTTTTAACACCTTTGTGTAATATATATTTAATAATAAATATTCATTGTAGCTTTAAAATAAAGCGAAGATTACACCTGGCATTGTGTTCGCAATTACGTTTTTTCTATTCCATATTATTTCATCCTTTGTTCACCGTTTTTATTGACGACGTAATAACATATTAAAACTATATTGAATCTAATGATAGAGTCGGAATGTAACACAGGAACTTAACTTTATTAAAAAAAAAACCTTTTATTAAACCATTGTAGTTAAATAAACAGCGATCAGAGCTTTTTGTGGTCGCGCCGGCGCCTATTGACATTATCATTTAGAATCCCACGCATAAAGATTCAACGTTCTTATAAAATTTATAATAAAATAATATTATCGTCTTATGTAACTATTTATGACTGTAATGACAAATCATTATATTATTCAAAAATAGGTCATTGGAATTTATTAATACATTACATACGTATTATTAATATATTTTTGTATTGTTATTATAATAATGACTTATAAATTAGCTTGTTTAACACATCTCCTACATTTTATACTAATATTACTAATATAAAAAGTCTGCCATTTCGACGAAACTCTACCGCATTTTTATCGACCAACCTACACTGGAGAGGGATGTTGTTATAAGCCCTCCTGCTAAGATTTAACCAAACAAAGTAATAAAAGTTTAACAGTTCACAATTTCATAATCGTTATATATCTCAGAGCAATAAACGAGAATCTAAACATAGCCTAATATGGCATCAAAAGCTTCTAAAATAAAATATCATTATAGACACGTAAGCCGTTATGGCGAAACACCGGATATATAAACACAACGATAATACTAAATGATAAGGTTAATTACAATATATATAAACTATATAGTTGTGATCGTTTGATGAATGAGGCGCTAATTAAATAACTCGAATATGTTTATATATTTTATTCCGACCTTAGAGCAAATAGGGCTTAAGAAGCGGCCATTGAAACTGGCACTTTAAGACCTATAAACAAATACTTAAAACTTGCTGTAGGTTCTAATTAAACTTTCGTCACGGTAGCATGCGCAAGCGATCCCCTGGCGCTCCCCTTAAGACGGGAAGGGTACCGTGGTGGTTTTAGTCGGTAGGACTCCGACATAACCCTCAAAGATATGGAGGGTATCCATGATGGATTTCCCCACGTAAAAAAAAGGCTCTAATTAAACTGTCTCAATCTTTTATTAAAGATAGTAAAGCGGTATAGTATTATTCAATGGTAGAATAAGTAATGAGTAATTAGCATCCACCCAAAATGATCGTCCTAGATGAGCCCTTGAAATTTGAAATCCATATAAATTCGTTCACTAATACATAGTTCCTGTTAACGTTTAAGAGAAATAGATTTGTAACTTGACTAATATTTGTACCACATTTCGTTACAGCTTAAATCATGTAATTCGATATCCTAGTTTAAGCGATTAATGTGTTAAGTAAATAGCCGGCTCCCCTGGTTGCTTACACGGATAATATTTAAAAAAAAAACATCTCGTCTTACCATGACAATATTTAATGCTGTCTGAGATGGTTTATATTAATTTAAAAACAAAGACGTCGGAAGGGCGTTCCCTTCGTCGCATCAGAACTGAGGAAGTACTTTGTGCAAATAAATGAAATTTTACAATTACATATTATTAACAACAACCACAATAATCATATAAGACACACAAAACATTAACACAAAGAATCGATTCTCAGAAATATATATAATAAACACCTTCGTTGAGATCAGTGTCCGCTATACCAGTGGTTCTCAATCGAAATAAAGTGAACGCTACAACTTCATACTTTAAGTTAGTGTTTGGCCGTTGGATGCGAGTAGCGCAAGACCGGCTATCGCGGAAATATTTGGGGGAAGCTTTTGTCCAGCAGCGGACGTTTTCCGGCTGATACCATGATGATGAAGTTGCGTGAAACACTTGCTATAAATACATAGCTGCATTTATATATTTTGCGACACGTTTTCGTCTACCACATGAAATTTTTAACAAAATCGGACGACCATATGAGTCACCTGATGGTAAGTGGTCACCACCACACATAAACATTGACATTTTAAGAAATGTTAACCATCGCTTAGATCGCCAATGCGCCACCAACCTTGGTAACTAAGATGTTATGTCCCTTGCGCCTGTAATAACAATGGCTCACTCACCATTCAACCCGGAACACAACAATACCAAGTATTTCTGTTTTGCGGTAGAATATCTGATGAGACCCAGACGAGCTTGCACAAAGCCCTACCTCCAGTAAATTTCAATCTATGTGATATAACATGTTTTATTACTTATTATGTTTATCATACATTACATTGCGTATTTTAAAGTTTTAAACAACAACTCTTGCTATAAATGTCCACTTTTTTAATTTGTGTTATAAATTTCTCCGTGTTATAAATTTTTGATAGCTTCTTACGATTTTCTCGGTGTGGTTTGGTTTGGTTTGGTTCAACTGATCAGTGTTCCGCGGACCACGGATTGAGCACCATTGTACTGTATGAACGAGGCTGGCCTGCCTGCGCGTAACGTCCTTGCTTAGACAGCAAGTAAACGGTTAATATACCTACTTGTATATAATCGTTGTACCTTTCATGTTTTCTTAATAAACGGTAAATAATAATTAACTCTGCTCTCTGCTCTGTGGAAAAACATACTTAACCAAATAAAAAAAAAAACTATTGTATAATTTGAAAGTCACAAAAACAGGTAAATATCACCTCGGATAACTTAAGAATACCTACTTATTGATTTCTATTTTAAATAATCGTTAGAATATTAATGAGTTAAAAGTCTAGCACTAAATTTTTCTAGCTAACTTTTCTATCTAGACCTAAATTTGAATATTACATCTCATTTGGAATCCAGTACATATTGATTGCATTCGTATGATTATTCTTAAAGCGTATCACTACAGGTTAATGCTACAGACATTGAAACTGTTTTCAACAAAAAAGAGCCGTCTGAGCTATATATAATCCAGGACTTCGAGACTCTTTGCGGGTTGTGTTCCATAAGGTAGGAATACTTACAAGTTTCCTTAGAATACATTTGCAGCTATATTGTGTGTTACCAATAATATTGATTATTTTGATTAACTACAAGATTGTTATAGAACATCATTAACAATTAGTTCATAAATACGAATACTAAGGATAAACTTATAATAATTGTAACCGAAAACATCTTGAATTTTGCTGGATTTCGGTTTGAAGTGTGATCATAAATAACAAGAAAATAATTAGGTAGGTATTATGTTAAGAATTTGGCGCTGGTAACCACTAACCATCAGGTGGCCCATATGCTCGTCCGCGTACCTACCCTATAAAAAAGTACGTATTGCTAATAGAGATGAAACCTGGATCGGGTCTCAATTAAAAGTTTTTCGATTTTTCTGCCATGCAATAAAATCAGTAGCACGAAGTTTGGAAATTCGGTGTTTTTAGCAAATAACACTCGTGCCTGTAAAAGTATCATTTCGGATTATAAAAGCGCAACTACACAAGTGTAGTAGAGAAATAGTGCGTAATGTCTCCTTTGTGCAGTCTTCTATACTTTTAAGAATGGCTTGAATATTGAAGTCGTTGACGACATTACCATTTACCAATACTGCAAAATGTAAGTGATCATTTAATAATAGATGATCTTACTTATTGCTCTTATCCATTATCGTTCGCTTGTTATTATCCCATTTATTTGGGGCCTCTCCAAAAGTGCAACTGTAAATTGCATGGCTCCGTTCTACCGACACATTAACGTTGATATAGATGGCACACGCCACAAGACTTTATCATATTTATCTGCGAAATGTGTCTCTTTCATAAAGTTAGTATAATATTTTAATAAAGCAGGACTTTAAATCTCCGTTAGTGTAAATTTAAGTTATAACATAAACAAAAGTGTGATCTTTTAACACTTTAAAAATATAAAAATCTATCTTTTTATAAGATGGAGGTCTTTTAATAACAACGGTATCACAAGCTACGTCCTAAAAATACACGTCTAATGTCAAAAGAAGTTCACTAATCGAAATCATCTGAAACACCATAAATGGGTTGGCCATCAACGCAACGTATCAAAAAACCAATATTACCTATACTTTTTTGACGTATTGATCTTACCTTTTTAATTAAAACCGAACAAAGGTATAATTTACTTATTAAATTCATCTGGCGCAAAGTGTATTTGTAAACGGAAATCTCCGTGCAACGACCCCGACGTCTCTCAGATACAGTGAGCTTTGCCACGTAAACAAACCGAAATTAGATAACTCACGTTTTACGTTATGTACCTAATTCGACTAAGCAAGCTGTAAACATTGCTACACCTACTCGGGCGGTCACATAGCACCACCCCGAGCAAATTAAATGAAAGTATCCAATTATCTAGCTGAATTATTGTGTGTCTGACAATAAATAAATAACAAATATCCAAACTTTTGGTGGTATTTTTAACACTATACATTCAAGGAATTGTAATTAAACATTTTATTAAAGAATAATTTATTAAAACCGTAGATGCGGCATAACGATTCGGTTTAGTTTCAGATATCAAATATTACTTATCTGTTTTTAAGATAACCGTCCCGAATTTTATATTTTAGTTTTTAGCCTTACATATAATTGCCCACATACCTACTTTTATTAAATATCTATCTATATTTAGATGAGATATTGTTGGTATTGGAGGAGTAACCGATTCTTCTTCGCATAATCTCATTTCTTCAGAGATATTCTGAGAATAACAGTAACAGTCTATGGATGTCCCACTGCCAGGCTAAGACCTCCTATCCTTTTTGAGAATAAGATTTGGAGCTTATTCCACCACGCTGCTCCAATGCGGGTTAGTGGAATACACATGTGGCAGAATTTCGGTGAAATTAGAGACAAGTTTCCTCACGATGTTTTTCTTCACCGCCAAGCACGAGATGAAGTATAAATAAAAATTAAGCACATGAAATTCAGAGCTTGTCTGAATTTGAACCCACGATCATCGGTTAAGATTCTTGCGTTCTAACCACTGCGCCATCTCGGCTTATATCTTGAGAATAGCTATACATAACTACATAGCACGCTGGCAAGTGGCAACCTTGAATTAGTAGACCAAACGTTTCGGCACCGTTATCGTTCGAACGACAAAATTTAATTCTATTGTAAGTGGTTAACACGACTATGAATTGATCCCACCTTCCGTATTCAGTATGACTTCTAAAAAAAATAAAACAAATTCTTCGGTAAAGTAAATATTAAAATTAAGTAAACACGGTATTTATATCCGTCTTGCTTGTTTGCGGGTTATGTTAACAGTTAACACATTTGTTTACATTTGAATGTTTCAAATAACTCATATTTGATGTTTTACAATAAATATTTATTCGAAACAATAATCGTTATTTTTCAAGACACACAAAATAATTTTCTAATAAGTATATATAAGTAAGTGTATATAAATATATATTATTTATATTTTTGTCGTTAACGGATTTTATTTTTTGTACATTATAACGATCGAAGATTCTATAAAATTATTTGCGCTTTCATTTTGAAAATAAAGCTTTTTAATCACAACAAATTATAAAACAAATAATCGCCTATATATTATAAAAATAATTTACTGCACTGTCATGTAAACCGTTAGAGTTATATGGAGACCCTCATTGTGCCCGTGTGAAACTGGGACGGACAGTTAGTGCATATAATATCGAATTATTAATATAGCATTACCAATTATTAATTTAAAACATAACTTCTAAATAACGTATTCGTCCGTTCTGGTACATATTGAACTTTAAAACTAATTTTAAAAAATTATCTTAGTTTGTATTTGAAACCCACGTGTGGGCACAAATAAACCTGGATTGTTTTCGTTTCACCAATTAAGTGACATGTTTTATTTGTGTGTAGAAAATTGTAATAGCGGCGTAGGTGTGGGCCTGACCTTTGGTCGGGGTGCAGCTAGACAGTCGGCCCGGCACTTAGAAAGGTGTCCAATAATTAACCAGTAGGGCAAGGTTTGTTGCTTTTGTAACACTTTCCACGTAAAAGCTTTCAAGGTGTTCAAACTATATCTTAATGAGCGGTCGTGTTTTGTGACAATATCGTGTATTGCGGAAGAGGCTAAGTACTGGGTTAATTACTTTGTGAGTATTACTTAAAGGAAACGTTTGACTTTGACAGTTTAACAAGATTTTCTTCTAAAACACTATTATTTAATCAACAATAGATTTATTTAAATGATAATACGTATTTTATTTTAAATTATGACGATGGAGATTGAGTCTTACTAGTAAATAAAACTTAAAATAATTAACATTTGGCCTGTGATGCATGTGATTTTTGACAAACACATGCAGGTTTTCTTCCAATGACGTTCTTCCACCACCAATCAATCCACCAAGAACCACAATCTTCGCTGAAGATTCACTTGTTACAATTGGTAAATCGACATTTAGATAAAACGAATACATACATCATACGTTACTCAATCGCCAAAGAACCATACGAAGTATTCTGTTCCGATATATAGGGTGAGTGAATTAGTTATTGTAAGACCGAGGACCGTAATAACTCCGTCCTACGTTCGACAGCACATTGACAGTAATATATGTCTAATGACTCTTATATACTGATACAGATCACGAGAGGTGACCATTTTTCCATAACTGATCCATTTCGCTAGTACCCACGTATTTATTATAAATTAATAATTTAAAAGACAACCTTTACATTTATCTTATCCAACATACCTAAAAACATTTATCAGTGTTTGGAAATACCATCGGAAGACATTAAAGTTTTTTGTTTTGATTTAAAAAAAAAATATGCCAAAACCACATAAGTTACGCACATATTGAAATGACACGTCCGGGGTAGTGCCTAAGTCAGGTATTGATTGCCGAGGTAGAGACAAAACAGCCAACGTCAGACAAAGTACAAGTAGGTAAATATATTGACCGACTATCGTCACGAGGTTGGGTTTGTTCTAGCGCGTTTATAAAATTTTAAGTTTGTGCCAGCCTGGGCTAGGCACGGACGGCCAAGGCCAGGCCGTTTGAACAAAGCTAGGCTCTATACAGTATTGCAGATACCAATAAACATCACGTAAAGCTTGAATTGTACTATCACATCCCAATTGTAAAAGTTCAAAATTATTTATATTTGTGTTTTATTCATGTATGTGAGGCCACTGACTAACTCTCCTGGAAGAGCTCTGATCTTCTTAGAAGATGGGAAATAGTCGTACTTATCGTACCGACGTTACATATCTGTTGACGTCACTTCATATTCAGTTATTCTTTGAATCCATAAAGATATTTTGTTACAGCCAAGGATTTTTTGTGGTTTATTGGAGCATTATAGAGATCCCGGAACTAAAAACTTTTTTTTTTTTTATTGCATAGGAAGGCGGACGAGCATATGGGCCACCTGATGGTAAGTGGTCACCAACGCCCATAGACATTGGCGTTGTAAGAGCTGTAAACCATCTCTTACATCGCCAATGCGCCACCAACCTTGGGAACTAAGATGTTATGTCCCTTGTGCCTGTAATTACACTGGCTCACTCACCCTTCAAACCGGAACACAGCAATAACAAGTACTGCTGTTTTGCGGTAGAATATCTGATGAGTGGGTGGTACCTACCCAGACGAGCTTGCACAAAGCTCTACCACCAAGAACTACCTTATACAAACATTTATTTAACAAATATCTATACATCTATATATATTTCAATTAATAAAAGTCAAGTCTATTTACGCATTACATTTTGTCTATTGATTATCTTCGTCCGTGCGCATACTATTCACTCAGAACATGTTTCTTCATGCTATCAGTCGGCGATCTGAGCTAAGTCAAATATTTGCGATCCTAGAGAACAGTTTCGGAAGCCAGGTCACTGACCATAAACGGTGTCGCGATACTACAAGTCACGATGACACGGTATTTTCGCGTTCTGATGTTTTATTACGAAATAGCGACGATTGATTTCACCTAGATAAAATTGACAATATCTCTAAGTCTAGTACTGATATACTTTATAATGTTATGTTATAAATTCGCCTATGAAAATAACTGGTAAAAATAGAGAACTACCATATAGAGGTGCACAAAAACTTATAACAAAAAGGAAATACCTGTTTACAGATAATTACTTATATTACTCTCCAAATAATCGAAGAGCTTGTACAGGAACGGGAAGGCCAATAGGAATCAGGATCAAACTCGCGACTTTCAAATAGTTATGCGGCGTTCAAATTGTTACGCCATTGAGACACTGGAGTTTTTCCTCTAGTGAATAATATGTAGACATGTGTATGTGACACTGTTTAACGTTTCGAAATCGTTACTCGAATAAATATCATTAAAGCAAAATAAAATATGAATATCTGAACTTATACCGATATTAATCAATATAATCAACCAAAATCGAGTTTATTTTATTATCTCAAGACTTATGAAGATTAAATACGAAATATTGTGGACCGGATTGAGATTCTGTTGTTCGATAGGTCGTTGACTTTAGGTATATTCTTGAAGTCTGATTACCCTGAGTTTGCAAAAAAATTCAAGGCGAGAAATAATGGCGTTTTAAAATTAATGAAGGCTATCATTCCAAGCAAATTTATTGAAATAATGTTTGAGTGAAGGATTACTCTGCACAAGATTTAGTTTATTCCAAATCACACTGCTAGTGCAACTGGAATAATTGTGGTTCAATCTATATTCTATATGTTACCACATAGAGCCTAACCATATCAACTGTTCGATATTCGAGTAGGTAGGCGCTACCATGCGAAACTTACTTGTAGCTTTGTGCTCACCATTAAAAAGGCGAACATTTTGGTAGAACTTTTAGACCATTGTCTTTTACAACTGAAAGATGAACACATAGGGCTGGTGATAAGTGACCAGTTCATTGCCAGTCAGTCAAAAGTAAGCTCGTTAAGCCAACATCCTATTAATCTATGTCATAATTGGAACAACTTCAACAACAGGCGAAAACTTGGATCTGAAGTACGAGAATTTACTCGGATACTGGCGCCTCCTAGCAATTTCCTATTGAGAATTCTCATATTTTTTTGCAAATGTCCAACTTTGGACTGTTGTGCCACTATTCACTAACGAGATAAATGCAAACAACTTCACACTATCATCATACCGCAATGTTTTTACACGTTCGACGAAACGGATTCCGTTCGTAATACAAATCGAAATAGAAAGTGTCTAGAATAATGAATCACCATCAAGTTTCCCAAAGCGTATCGACTTACGGATATATGGTCGATTTCGTACATCACTTATCGTTTGGCTCGTGGTCAATTCACTAATGTGTTCATGGGAATCGGTGAGGAGCCGATTCTTAGAAAACATTAAATCAAATAGGGGTTTGATGAGAATTTAATAACGGTATTAACTATTAATAATCGTTTCAAGATGTAATTCCCACCGGAACATTTTTTTATAGTCAATCCTTTAACTAGTTTTCAGCACATACTTTATGGAAACAAGTGATAAGAGTCAAATTATATTGTAATTGTTAGAAATTTATATTTGAAATTTTTTTGATCTTAAATAGATGAAGAGAGAAGAGTAAAGTACATATTATGAACACTCACTAACATACATGCAACATAATATATAAATTGTCCCCAAATTGGTTAAACATTTGATTGCTTGTGTTTTCATATTATATGATACGATAATATTGTTCCCCTAACGCTGGCGACAATCTTTATTTCTCATCGTTCCTCGATTGAATAGGTGTTCTGTCCGTGTTTCTAGTTACCATTTTTGAACTTTGTTAGAATAAAATTAATATCATAAAAATAGCCTATCATTTTCAGATGCCATAATTTTAAATAATTCGTTATGAATTTAAGTTTTAATTACAGGAGATCTTGAACACATCTAAAATTGAAAAAATGAAATTACGTATGTATTTAATATATTTAATTTTTATGTTATTTATTATTTTGCATAAAGATTCATTAACTAATAATGAAGCAATCTCAAACACTCTTAATCTCCGAGGTTTTTTCACAGCAGTAGACTTTAAGGGGCTTTTACTGTGGCGTTTATTAGACCTCAGATCCAAAATTAGATTAAAACAAATGATTAATGGTAGTTAATTTGATAGGGCCGACACGAATCCACAAATTAGATCTCATATTAAAAGCAAATTCAAACAATCGCATATTTTATACAAAAACAGTAATCGTATGAGCATTCGATACGATATCGTATGCAATATCGAAACGCTCTTAATATTTACGAACCTAAATGTCAACACATTGGTTACGTATCTTTTATCCAGGAAGTAACGTCATCAATCCGCCGTGCGTTATATTGTCCGTATTTAACAACTCGCCGATAAGTTGGGTATTTCCCATTATAATCAGTTACAACTCTTAAACGCAACTCCGTCATCGTCATTGTGGAGACAAATGACGATTATACCGCAATTGTGCCTGGTTACATTAATTATACAATTTAATTTGTGATCACTTGACTTATAACAAACTGATATACATACTTAAATAACCTTTACACACCAATTAATTTAATGTTATTGATTGGATTATAATATGTTATCATAATAAAAACCTGAATCCGATAGAATAAACTGGCGACTATGTGATGCAATAGTTGCAACTTGCTACTAAAATATTGGTATAGGTCATAAACGCGGATATTTAAGACCTAACATATTATTATATGTTAGGTTATTGTCTGTACCTAATAAATTGGTGACTCGTTCAATGATTCGTCAATATACAAACAATGTCATCATCGTCATGTCAGTCAAAAGACGTCCACAGCTGGACAAAGGCCTCCCCCAAGGATTTCCATTTTGGCCGATCTTGCGCTGCCCGCATCCAACGGCTTCCCGCGACTCTTACTTTATCGTCGGTCCATATATAAGGGTCCTCCAGACCGATTTCGGCCACGGCGGCCAATCTCAAGAGAGATTAGCCAACTGCGCAGGAGATATTATAGTGCACAAGTGAGTGCGCAAGCACAGGTGCACTCTCTTTTCCTTAGCTCTCATAATCCGATGGGACGGCAATCCGACACGACCGGAAAGAGTTCAGGCGCAGGACCAACGGCTTAACGTGCTTTCCGAGGCACGGGAGTGTACACACTTCCAACTTCCAGACTCCGGGCTGCTACTGAGAATTTTCTGACAGAAAACTCCAATAACTATTTATTGGCCCGACCTGGGAATTGAACCCAGGGCCACCGACCGAGTTTGCGGCCTTATGTCAAGCCACTAGACCAACGAGGCAGTCCATATATATACACAACGAGTATATCAATGTAAAAACAAAAGTTTTCAATATATATATACGTAAACTAAATCGATGAGAAATACTTTAAATTATATAATAAATCTTTGAATATTATTATATACATAAATGTACGTTGATTTAATCTATGCATTGACTATTAAACTTATTACGATATAATTGACACTGTGACGGATATTCTTGGAAAAAACGAGTCTATACTGAGAATATATCTATATTCCCACGGCCCTCGAACTGTTTACATGGACATTCTCTATAAATGTAAATAACTTCATTACAATGAAGGTTTATTATTACGTCTTTGATATTCAAACATTTTAAAAACCTGAAATGCAACTACTAATTAAGTTATAATTTACGATTCAAGTTTTCGTAATAATAAATACGAAAACTTAGGCTTTTACTCCGCTAAACGCAAGCAAATTTGCTCCGTATAATAACGTAAAAAAATAAATTAAAATCACAATTTTTAAGGCATTTATAAGTGTAAATTTAAAAACCCCTCAAATCGATATTACTTGAATTTATGATGGTTGAAAATACAATCATAATAATACATCATAACCGACCAACGTTTCGTAAAATCAACGTTACACGTCCAAGCAATTAATCTAACCGTAGAAGGGTGTAACTTCGAAAGCCTTACTTCTAAATAGATAACTAGTCTTTCCGACTATGTGAAGAAGAATATGGAAAATTCAGGAAAAAATATTTATAAGGACCAATAATATGTCAGTGACTTTTATATAAGTCTTACGTCTACGTCAATAGGACTTCCTAAACCATGAACAAAACGAAATACAATCTTCTTTAGGAAGCCCTACAGCATATTACAATCTACATTCCAATTTCGAATATTGCAACTAATAACAAGCACATGTTAGACAACAAAGGAAAGCATTGATGCATGTTCTCTTAATAGTCGTGCTTAATTAGCAACATTAATGGCTCCGAAAGTTCATGTACGGAGCTTTATGAGTTGAACGTTCTGTTATGCACGTTTAATCTTAAACGCTTCAATATTACATTCTTTATTTTATTATAAACTCGGTGTAGAACGTGTCGATATAGTTTGATATACATATATCCTACTTCTAGATAAAGACTCCTCTGGTCTTGAAAATGAGATTGTTGTTGTGTTCATTCTACCACGCTGGTCCAATCCGGATTAGTGGATAGACATGTGACAGAATTTTAGTAAAATTATATTCAGGTTTTCTCGCGATTTTTTTCTTTCAACATTGGTGTTCAACAACTCAGTGGTGTGTCCATGGTTTTAACCTCGTTATCTTCGGTTAAGATTCATGTGTTTACCTAAATTAATATGAGCTCGTAGAAATACATTATTATAATAAGTATATTGATACCAATTTGAAGTGCATGAATGCGTGTAGGTAGTCCACAACTGAGTAATTGCTTACCTTTCAGGAATTTCGTTATAATGGAAGCATGAAGATAAATTTAGATTAATTCCCGTCTGGGATCTCTGAAATAGACGATGCATACGATGGAATCGCTTTGAAAATTGAGGTGATAATGTTGAACTCTTAAGTCTCGCATTTAATAAAACACGTTCAAAAATCGCCAGCGCGATAACGCTTTAAGAGGCACATTTTTGGGTGGGTACTAGATTTTCTAATAGGCATGTTCAAGATCTGTACGATGTTGTGATGTCAAGAAAAGTTTTAACGCTCAATTCGTCACATTTGTATATTGGCCAAACCAAAACAACCAAATACCGACTTCACAAATGTAATTGATTGATTTGGTCTCGTGTCAAATACCAAAGATCGTACTGATGGATGTTCGCTTTACAGTCACACATTTCCAATTAACGTCGTTTACGATGCAGCAATCTATAATGCTTAGATTAAAGGCTACACGTCGACAATCACTGTGGATAAGTGTCATGTTGCGAAACTGTGACACAGATTCAATGGATTGTCAGCGTTAAGCCTATGCATTGCCTAAAACATAGATAAGAACACTGAGAACGACAAAAACACATTTCTTAAAACCTTAAACTTTTTTTATTTTATATACAATTATCTGACGAACGGTCAACATAATAATCTTATAATTGCTTAGGTTCGCAGGGACTGTTAAGCAAATATCAGCATTCGTTAGTAGGTATGCAAATAAAATAAAATATAATTGAACCATCTACTACAATCAAATAATTTAATGGTGAACATGGAATGAGAATGCATACAGCAGTTTCTGAGATTAACGTTAACATGCAGACAAATGCGGCTGGGGATTTAATTCATATTACGAAGTCATAAACTCTGTAAAGTGTAACTATTTAAATATTTTTTGTCAGATATAGTTTTTCATTTTGTCGCTTGAGTAAACCAATAAATTGTTTTTATTTTTATTTGAGTTAACACGATAACGTGACCAAAACCTCCGTGACACGGATCCGCCCCAGGGTATTGTAACTATAAATACCTGTTAATTGTTTCGTCTAATTGTTTAGCCGGTTGGAAATCTGACATGGGGTGCTCGAAGTTTAAATATAGCGTGTTCGAAAGCGTTACGTGAGATCCCCTTGAGTTTTAGACTTGTTCAACATAATATTATAAATAAGACGAGCTGGTAGACTACCTTTTAAATTATGTCTATTTCTTGTCTCATTTTTATTAGATAGTGAAACTTGGACCCTTTACTTGACGTTTTGGCTTTGTCCAAGACCGTCTGGGTAGATACCACCCAATGTTCTACCGCTAAACAGCAATAACATGTATTTCTTTGAAGCGTACAACGTTGGTGTCCTCAAATCTACAGTAAAAAGGTATCTTCTACATCGTACACAGTGTCAATGCTTAACATTATACAAGACAACGGTCAAACGCTCGCCTATTTAGGGTAAAATAAAAGTGCAATTATCA
Organism: Nymphalis c-album; assembly: GCA_963151315.1. Taxonomy (NCBI): domain Eukaryota; kingdom Metazoa; phylum Arthropoda; class Insecta; order Lepidoptera; family Nymphalidae; genus Nymphalis; species Nymphalis c-album. The sequence continues at coordinate 1,389,030 of OY720601.1, forward strand.
GCCAATTAAATTACACTAGTTACATAGCACAAAACATCTTAATTATAAAGTCCATGGTTAGTAGCGCATTAACCATGCATACAGTAACAGTGTTAATGTCCCACTGCTGGGCTAAAGCCTATCTCCTCTTTTTGAGGAGAAGGGTATGAGCTTATTCTACCACTCTTAACCATACATAACCACCTGGATATTTTTTTATGACTGTGGCCCGTTTGTCTCTATCATTCTTAAAATATAATGTTATTATACTCAATTTCAAAACAAATACTAATAGCATATAATCAGGTTGTGAGTCATAAATTACTATTACAAAGGCAAATCAACACAAGAAATTTAATGTTATTCGTCTTCCCGTGGCATTTTCCACTCACAGCAACCCAAATCTCACAGTCTGGTAACAGGTATTATCAGAGGTATCTAATTTACATTTCAAACCTGTTGCATACTCTTACATCTATTAATAACGGAATTTAACACTTATACCTATAACTTTGTATGCAAAATTATGCAGTTTTTGAATTATTTTGATGACATTTTGGCATAATAATGTTTGTTTGTTTTTATGATATTTATGTGTGAGTGCAGCGTAATATTAGCAAAAGAAAGTTACCTGTGCGATCTATTTTCATGAAAGTTGGTACATACATAAGTAGGTTCGTTAAGAACTCAATTTTTTAGTTTTATTTTCTTATATATATTAATTTTCTATTACAATCGTATAAAGCCAGAGAGACACAATAACGCTAGTCGCTTGGTATGTGCAGTCTTTTTAGGTTATACGTATATATACATTTTATATTATATCTATTGTCAAACTATGAACACAATAAATAAAAAGATTAAAATTTACATCGGCTAGACATAATATTATGAAAGGTGTTATACATATATTAAATATATACTATTATTTTTATGTTCATGTATTTCAATGGTTAACGATTTCGCACAGCTGGTCAAAGAACTCCACATGTGTACCTAACAGCTGATCGCATGAGATGTAACGATACCAACGATAACATACTTTATTTTCAATAAATATAATATATTTTTGTGTGTCGGGTATTTTATTCAGTATCGAATTTTGCGATCAGAGGGGTCCTAACTCACCCTAAGTTTCGATCATAAATTGGAATAATTAGTCGGCCACAGATCTCTGGCGTCGATAATGGCACGTGTCCAAACATAAAGGGGTTCGTTTCAACATATATGTACAATGTACATATATAAAAAATTAAACTGGATTTTATCTGTACGTGTGTTTTTTAGTTTTTGGAAGATGAATGACAATCTTATAATTTATATTATTAATAATAGTAGAATTTTTCAAGTTAGCATTACGTGAAGATCTTTGGATGGATATTAATTAAACATAGTGACAGTTGAAACTCAGGGTCGACATGTGTGCGATACTTCTTGTCATGGGAATTTATACCACATGGGGTCAAAAAACCATTGAATGTACACAAAAACAAAATCTCTGGCATTTATTATAATTATCATTAATCAACAATAACAGCTACAATTATATCTCAATTAAATAATATTTCGAAAAACCGATTTTAAAATTATATAATATAATTATTACACAACACACCTAAATAATATTAAAATTGTTAAAAAATTACATAATTTTAAGATATGTGTACATTGACCTAATTGGCATAACACCGAAAAAAGTTACAAATTAAAAGTTCGATTAAGATAAAATTTTGCTTATATTTAAAGTACGTAAGGCTATACTTAATATACCAGAAAGTGAACCACCACCAGTTTGAAGACGCGAATAATTTTACGCGCCCGAGACCTTTCGGTGCTGAATTTGATCATCTATGCCAAAATAATAATATCGATTTATTGCAGCATAAGAAAGGGACAGACTAACAAGTACATTCGAATTTATAGCATTAGTTTGGATCGTAGATATAAAGGAGTTTCTTTTAAAATGGCAAACTGTATAAGAGGTCACCTCTGTGAGTCGCACAAGTGACGATCGCACAAGTGACTCTGTGTGAAAAACGATGCGTGCGGCAAGAAATTTTTACTTGGTGGTAGAGCTTTGTGCTAGCTCGTCTGGGTACCACCCACTCATCAGATATTCTACCGCAAAACAGCAGTACTTTGTATTGTTGTTGCGGTTTGATGGGTGAAAGAGCCGTCTAATTACAGACACAAGGGTCATACCATCTTGGTTGCCAGGGTTGGTGACGCATTGGCGATGTAAGCGATGGTTAACATCTCTTACGATGCCAATATCTATGGGAGCTGGTGACCACATACCATCAAGTGGCCATATGTTCGTCCGCCTACCTATACAATAAAATAAAACAAATTAATAAATTAATTATTTAATTAATGAAATGTCATTCAATAGTCACGTGACGTGTTTCGTTTGTTTTTATATCCGCTTGACCGATATATTTATTACGTGGAAGCTGATATACATAAATATAATAATATTATTGTAAAAATTGCTTTAATGCTTTTAATTGCACACTGTGCATACAATTTACAAAGTTCGTTCGTAGGAAAATTACCAGGCGTAAACGGGCTCGTTTGCATAACGTAAACGCGACCTACAACACCAAAATGTGTTCGGTATGCAAGAAAAACTTAATGATGTTCGTAACGCGCAAATGCCTTTACCTAATGTTTATATTGATTGCCTCTTATGTTTGAAACACTGTTTCGAAGGGCAATTATTAGTCATTCAGTATGATAGAACTTTAATATCTATGTATTTAAAACAATATATTGACAATTTCAAAACGAAACTACCTACATTTTTTTTTAAATCTCTTCGAAATTTAAATAAAAAAGCTTATCCGGCGCCAGGTTTTCAAAACACGTATGTGTCAGTGTTATTTCTTTATCAATGCTTGAGCGGCTAGATTTCTGAACTTCGTAGCCAAAAATGGCTATTTGTATTGAAGTTAATTTGGCAAATGTTCTAACTCCGAGCTCACCCCTCATGCACCCCTTTTAGCCTCGCGTGCGGTTCTGTACGAATATTGCTGCATTATGAAGCCAATGTTATTTGAAAGTTTTGAGTTTATCTTAACATATTATTATACGTTAAGAATAATTATTTTAAAATGAAGTATACCTATAGTCTATGTTTTAACAAATTTTCAATTATTTAAATAACCAAAACATTATTTTTTTCTTTTTTTTTAATTACAGATCAAATTGAATGGAATAATTGGAAATGATTTTCAATAAACAGATAAGTCGGTCATTTAGAATGTTAAATAATAATTTATTTCAAAATGTGACCGGCAGTTTCTCATTTCGTTTTGGTTAAAAAATAATAATTTAAAAAACGAACTCTGAAACACGTAATAGTTATATTCCGTAACTTTTAACTCTTTTTTTTTACCAGAGTAATTTGTGAAAATGTGGCGGCAATCGACATCACTCTCACCGTGTTGCCTACATGACGACATTACATACATTTTAATCTATATATTTCATATAAACCAGTTTCGGTACAGATTTCGCACCGTTAATTTATTTTCATAACTTTCTTTTTTTAAATTGATCAAGAATAGCAGACGAGTAAATTCGTCAACTGATCGTATTTTCCAAAAACAAATAGAATATTATAATCCAACAAATTGAGATTGTGTATTGACAGTTTTCATCGTCAATATAACTAGCTGTCTCCATCCTAGGAAGGTTATATCATGGAGATCAAGACATACAAGCTATGTTGTGCTATATATTCTAAATTGGCACATATGTCGTTTTTATGTTCATCGCGTCTTTAACGGTAACTAGCTTAGTTTTCATATCGAATCAGTTGTTATAGTTGGCGGTGGTATGTTGCCGGTGGATGGTACCTACTTAAAAGTTGGTATAGTCGGTAAGTTTTTCTACCAAATAACCACACTACATTACAATATGTGTGTTCTGTTATGAAATATGATCATTAGTACTCTCTGAAAAAAATTAAGATGATTTATACGATTCTTTGTAAGTCAAAATGGCGTTCACCTCCTTCAATATACCATCAGCGGGAGTCTGCGGGATGACAGGAAGCTTTCAACTGATTGAAACAGAAAGGGTGCCACGGGACGCCGTCGCAAAGGGATGCCTATTTCCGAAGCGCTACCTATAAGGGCCTACGCGCATTGACTATATCTCTATACAGCATGTAATTTCGTTTCATTTATGAAAAATATCAGTCAATAAATTACGTAAAATAATTAACCTAGAATAAGATAAAAAGTGAATAAGTTATATTGTATAGGAATTGAATAAAGTTTTAATATATTAACTTGAACCAATGACAGTCGTAATGTTTATAATTAATTTGGTATCATGAATGTTATACAGTTTATTTATTAACCTGGAAGTGGCCAGTGGTCACATCGACCCATTGACGATCGCGCCGTAACTAATACCAATCATTCTTTAAATCACCAATGCGCCAACTTTGGGAATTAAGATATTATGTCCCTTTAGCCTGTAGATGACATCAATCAACACACGTCAATCCTATATATTGCTGTTTGGCGGTAGAATACATATATGTATATAATGAGGTGATACCTACCAAGACGGGTTCGTTTAATTCTATGTGAATTTATATATATTATTATCTTTTCAAATAATTTATTTCTTTACTAGCTGTGGTGCTCCGCAGTTTCACCAGCGTATAATCAATAAAAATATAATGGAATATAAAAATCAGCCTAGAATCTTCCTCGATAAAAGGACAACACAAAAATAATTTTAAAATTCGAACCAGTAGTTCCTGAGATTAGCCGGATCAAACAATCAAACTCTTCAGGTTTATATATTAGTAAGTATACACTATTATGTATTTCAATTTGATACGATTTTAACCAGAATAGTTGTGCACACGGCGTAAAAGGCGTGTTAAAAGTTAAGCGTAGTATGCGCGTTGATATTTATCGCAGATCGTAACGCTACTTCAGTGGTGTGCAAGGTTTATCAAGCTATGGAATACGTGTGTTTAGCATTGTTACTTATGAGACAGGCTTCCAGTACTTAGGATGTAAATCCGTACGTTACTGGCTAATATAAAAAATCTTTTATACAATATTTATAAAGGTTGTATTAAAAAAAGGTTTTATTGTAATTTTGATTTAATCTCTTGAAGCTTCATTAAGTATATTATTATAAGTAACATGGTAGTAAATGTTTTTAACTAATATTATAAATTCTTAATCTTGAAATTTTGCCTACATGCTGTCGAGGGTACGGGTACATAGGGTAAGACTTCGCCCCAAACGCGTAGTGCCGCGGGCGGACACCACTCGTGTAATAATGAACTACACTTTAATAATTACAAGGTGCAAATATCAATGTAATTAAAATAAGTAACAAGTCGAGAGGTCAAACAATAGTGCAACACAAACATTGCCTACATTTTAAATTTGATTAATATCCCCGTGTGTGGGAGTAGCATTATTTAAAAGCTCACGTGGGCTGAACAATATGACAGCATTGCATAAGTCTTACTTGACATTGTAGATGTGGATATGCTTGCCTTCAAATGAGGTTACATACTATATAAATAATACACTGTCTAAAATACCCTCTGCAGCTACTTCCATCCAATTTTCGTGGACTCCCCCCCCCCCCGCCGCCGCTTATGAATTGTCTGTGAACCCGCATTTTTTTGTCAGACCACTTTGGGAACTAATGTTGTAGATGCAGATTTTTTTAAATATGGAGAGCAATGAAATATAAAGCAAATTATATAATATTTGTCTGTGAATATTAAATGAAAATACATATTCTGTGCTCAAACACTTGCGATACTTACTTAAAGTAGCAATCATTATAGAGCCATAGACAAAGTGATGGATTGAAGATATAGACAAACATACATTTAAATATTCTGTAACAACTTTTGAATTGTAATTACCGATTTATTTGCTATTCTACATAATATTATAAAACATTAAGATAAAAATCGAAAAAAATATTGTATAAGTTGTGAATTAAATGTATGATATTTTATTTAAAAATTAACGAAATCATTTAATATTTTTTTATGAGTATTTAAGTTGATTGATGTTCATTATGCAAAATATAGGTGCGACAGGTTTAGAACTAATTTCAAAGTTAATTAGGACATTAACATTTTAAATGAAATTTCACTTAAAAATAAATCGACAACAGTTGGAACTTGTCTCAATAAAAAATACTTAATGATAACAACTGTTTTTAAATTCAAATTATAATTATGTTTTTAAATAAAATGTTTAATGTGTAAAAATATATCTATTATGTAATTTAAGGTCAAAGTTCTATTATTAAGGATATACCTGATGAATTTATAGAATTAGTTAGCTGAATACTTACACATATGATCGCATCTTAGTAAGAAGTACTTAGGTAACTTTTATATATGAATAAATAGGTTTGTGAATCTTTATTTAACAAAAATCAAGTGTTCAGTCAAACAATGTTTGCCTTGAGTAAATGTAATAAGAGATATTGACAATGAATGATATCTGTGGATAGTTATCAGTAAGAAATGCACCATTTCCCGACTGATAACACTAAGTGGGCTATGACCTTTAATGATAAAAGCTCTCAAGGACCTTTACCGCTAAATATTATTAGGTCAACGACATTTGAGGCTTGGCAATTTTTTTTTTATTATGGGCGAAATTAGTAAGTTTCATTTAATATTCATAATGATTACGAAATCATTATGAATAATTGTATGTTAGGCAGGAGCCTAACAATAATTATAACAAAATGATTGATACTTGAAAGATAAATAATACAATTGGTGATTCAATTTCAATGAGTGATTTTAAAATCATAGTGACACTTACCATTGGAACTTTTCAGGTCTCGATGAATGAGTGAAATAGGTGCATCGACATGAAGATAGGCCATCCCTCTGGCCACCTGGATTGCCCAATCCACGAGGATCCCAGGCCGAATCTTGCGACCTGACAACACTCTGTTCAGAGGACCTCCACGCGCGTATTCCATCACCAAACACAAATTAGGCTCCTCTAAGCACACACCCTTTAGAGACACTATATTATCATGTTGCAACATCCAAAACAGTTTCGCCTCTTGCAACACACTCTCTTTTATCACTTCGATATCTTCGTTCGCGTCCTGGCGCGCCGCTTTCACCGCCACGACCTCGTCGTTCCAGTAACCGCGATACACCTTACCGAAGCCGCCCACCCCGATCACTTCTTCCAGCTTCAGCTCAGAAAATGACACTCGGGGCGGGTCGACATCTCCAATCACCGACGTGACCGCCAGGGGGTCGTCGTCGGTAACATATACGGCGGGGAAGATGCCAACGCGGTCTCCGATTTTACCAGTCCACCAGCCTTCGTCCCCCGATATATTGGCATCCTTCGACAGGACTTCGACGATCTCTCCCCGACGCAAGGAGAGCTCGTCTTCCCCTTGCGCTATGTAGTCGTAAACGGCGGTAAACAGAGGGAGCGGCGGGCGATCTTCCTCAGCCGCCATAGCCGCGCGGCCGGCCGCTGGCCGCGGCGGCATCACCCCGGCCGGGCCATCGCGCTCCGCCTCGCTCAGGCGCCGCGACACCGCTTTGACCTCCGCCCACCACCGTACATAACTACCACAGTCCACAACGTTTGGTTATGATCACCGTATTATTCCGCCATCTTTGTTTTTCACATCGATCATGGCGGTGTATAGAAGCGTTTATCACGAATCCACTTGGTCGTTCGAACAGTCGTAGTGATCGTTATCGTAATGTTAATATTAATGTCAGACTTGCTGCAATGATGTTAATTATTCTCCATTCATCTATCACTTTATTCGATAGACGGACGAAATGACAACCATACCACAGCGAAGTCAGTGACAAACTGTCATTTGATGTTACCATAATTTTCTTTATAATTTTGACATAAATATTTCAGAAACATGTGTTTGTTTAATCACTTAGTATTCAAACAATTGTGTAATATACAAAGATGTATTATTAACATATTTTAAATAATAACTGATGGTACTTTTATATGTATAATTTGTAATACCAGTCTAAAATACTAATTATTAGCAACCTACATTTAATAGTTCATTGATTTTCTCATAGATGGAGCTTGTGTAGTCATCGACGGTGGTACGCTAGTAAAATTCTTACCACGCCATCTATTGTACGGTTGATCAATTCTAGTTCGAGTGAGTTTGTACACTAATATTCTATCGGTTATTATAATGGTTCAATACTCTTTTATCTGATAGAATTTTGGTAAAAATTAGGTCGCATTAAATCTTTTTTTATATGTAACTAGTTATTACTAAATAAAAATACATATAATTTGAACAGGTATTTCACCAGCTTCATCAAGAGGTCCCATGGTGTAATGGTTAGCACTCTGGACTTTGAATCCAGCGATCCGAGTTCAAATCTCGGTGGGACCTGCTTTTTTTTTATTCAAATTCAAATATTATTTATTTATTTACATTTTTACTAAATATTAGTAATTTAAAAAAATTTAAAGTTACTTAACAAAAAAATGAATCAAGTTACTCGTTCACGTCTCATTGACAGACTAGGGATGCTGGGTAGGGAGCATTATTGATCGCGCGAAAATGGGATGGCTGTATCCATTCGCGGCGACCACCCAGCCCGCGGGACGTGGGACCGATTTTCAACCTCAAATAACGCTTAAACGCCTTAAAATATTAGTTTAATAAACCAAAATACCAATTAATTATATCCGCCAACACATTCATCTATAAATTATCTCAAAAAAACGTTATGTTACACAAATAACAGTGCAAAACAACCTTAAAAGTGTGAAACGTGACATGACATAGTGAAAAACCAATGAAAATTCCGTAGACACTTCGCTATCACGCGAACAATTTACGAAAATGGGTGATTGAAAAGAAAACCTACGTATACCTTAATTTTAATTGTGAAACAATAAGTGAAGGTGATAGTTTTTAAATGAAGTGCTTATGAATACATTCGGAAAATTAATATACAATGGTCGATTTATCCACGCCGGGTTAATTTGTAGATTATGGGCATAATCAACAAAATGCTTATTTCAAAAAGTTTTATTTTAAAGAGATACTGGCTGAAATGGTGTTGGCGTAAACGTTGGTATAGTAGATAAAATTGACACCAAATATTAGTGAGAATAAATAAGGTTTTTTATCGGGTCGCGAATGATCTCTGCATTAGGTTATTTATGTGTACGGTTTAATTTATAAAATTTTCACGATGAATTCTTTTAACGCGCCTACAACACAGATCAATGCGATCGACAAAATGACAACTGTTAAATGTAAATCAGTCGATTTAGAAGGATACGTTATAATAGTTGTTCAAACCAAAGATAATAAAATTAAACTATATGGTGAGTTACACTTTCCTCTACAAAAATTAAATTATTGAGAGATTATTATGTAGAATTGCTTGTGTTAAAGTATGTAAAAAAATATGACATTTAAAAAAAAATCTAAAAAATTTGAAATACGAATTAATCTTATTTAAAAATATTAAAAAAAAAACTTGCTCTCAGAAGAATTTATTTTTGACAATAAAGCGTTTCAAAGTATTTAATTTAGTTTTAAATGTATAAAAATATATAAATTACTTTATAGGATCACCCTCAGCTGGAAATTGGGAAAACCTGGAGTTGGCAGATGAAATTATGGATGTGAACGAAACTAGACTTGAAGATATGACTCGTACTGAGGTCCTCAGTCACATACATGAGGTAATTACAAAGTATTTATTTGAAGGTTCTACAGGAAAAGACGGGCCTTGTCTCGACATATACGCTCATATATCGGCCAGGCAGGCCTCGGAGGATTTGTTTAAGCCCTGGGTCAGACCAAGTTATTAGGTTTTGTAGATAAGTTCTCAGTAGAAGTTTGGCCTTTGAAAAATAGAAGTTTTTACATTCGGGTATGTAAACACACCCGTGCCTCAGAAAGCACGAACAGTCATTGGTCCTGCGTCTGAATTATTTTATATCATGTCTAAGTTGGGCCTAAATCGTTTAGGAGGACATCGCATATCATTTCTTTATTTCTTTAAATAAGTACAAGTTTTAAAAATTGAGACTAGAGAATACCTTTGCTTGGTTTGGAATAAAAAGTAAAAGAAAATCTTTATACAAAATATTAGGTATTTTTGTTGCCCCGACGTCGCTTGATAGAAGGAACCTAAAATCATAAACATTATGTTAAAAGTAAAGAAAAAGATTTGTTATTTTATATTTCGATTATTAAAACCTATATCACTATAAAAATCATGTAGGTATGTATTTTTTTTATCTGGTGGCATTTATTAACATTAAAATTAGGTAAGTAGTATATAATTAAGGTTTTTCTAAACATCTACAAGATCCGAGATAAAAAGCCTGATTTTTTTTTACCCGGTTTTTGGCGGGTGTATTAATTTTTCAGAACCGGCGGTATTGTTTAATTTAACAATCAATCAAGTGTAATGCATCTAAATTGAATAAAGTAATTTGATTTGAAATCATTTCCGTTATTTAGCCAATCGTTTTTGTAAGCTTTTAGCGTTATGTATGTATGTATGTATGGGTGTAGCGTAACTAAATCTTAATAAGTATTATATATATATAATATATATATATATATATATATATATATATATATATATATATATATATATAATATGCTATATATATATTTCTATTTTAATGATCATTCCTAAAAATTCCATATTTATATTATAATATAATATGTAAGCCATTAAAGATGCAGTTTTAAATGTCCCATTATAAAAGAGGACTCTTCTTTCTTTTTATATGAAGATAAATATGTTTTCAAACGTTTTATTGATCAAAGTTCGGGTGTAGCCCTAAGTCTTACCTTTTTACTTTTACTGGGACATCTCATTTCTTGACATCAACACATGAAAACTTTACGATATTATTTAGTTATAAAACTATTTCGTATACCAACTATTTCCTTCGAAAATCTCTTACTAAGGCGAAAGAAAGACCTGTACCTATACTACCGTGCCTCGGAAAGCACGTGAAGCCTTTTGTTTGTGCCTGAACTGAACAGGTCGTATGGCTTGCCGTCAGTGTGAAGGAATAGACAGTGAAGAGTCTGATAAACTTATTAGGAGGAGGATATTATACCTATACGTATTTGAATGCTTGACTGAAATGTGTTTATAGAGTACTTAGTAAATTTGAATAAACATTTTTAAAACTTATTTTATATATTATATTTTTCGCCTCCACTGGTGGGCAGGCTTGTACGTTTTTCGTTCAGAGAAACTGAAATACGATGCAACGAGGAACTCTTGTTAGTATTTTTGGCACCATTCAACGCCGAAAGATTGTATTGGAAATACGATATTTTACAGTTTACCAATTTTGAGTAACGTAGTATTTAATCTTTATTTGTGTGCGCTCAACGTATTCCTGGAAACTTACGCAAAATTTAACCAGGCATGCCAATGTTAAAATTCAAATAATGAAACCTATAAAATCATTAAAGGTACGTTATGTACGTTTAGTCAAATTATATTGACCGAGTGTATGTCGTTAGTATTGTAAAGTTTAAATCGTCGGTCGCAGTCAATCACAACATTGGCCCTGTTCAAATGACTTGTGGAGCCAACATCTGGGCTTGGACGTGAGCCAACCGTAATAACTGTGTATTTACTATCCGGCTCATTATTTGAGCCAAGATAAAATAAAATATATCCTTTTTATAACATTAACTTAACGGCTCCGCCTGAAAAAAGTTAAAATAAATTTGCACTTTCCAGTCTTTTATGAATCACCAAAATGCAGTCTCTTGCAGTGTGTTGGTCATTTTTAAAATCGATTAAATGAAATTAAGAATTAAGGATAGCCAACTATCTCTCCAATAACAAAATTTTGAACGTTAACTATTCCGACTCATACACTAACGATCAATCATTTATAAATACCGAATTTCAAAATAATACTTTTGCAAAATACTGTTAGTTAATTAACGAAACTAGTACATATAATGACAAAGAGGACTGTTTTGCATAACTGCCACATCCACGCGCAAAATTCTTCTAACAAGCGCATTTTTAGCTTAATAAGCTCGGGCTTTTACTGACCAGCAATGAAAAAAAAAACGAATTAATTCGTAGCTGTTATGCAAGTTTGTCCTCTCTTTCTTTTTTATTTGTATACTATTTATAATTGTTCTATTACATACGTGAGCATGTTTTTTCTAAAAGTTCTATTTATGAAAACTTTATCTTGGATCTACTATGAGCAGGTACCTTATCTGTTTTGTTGTTATCTGGCTGTAAGTTTTCATCCTTTAATAAAAGTACAATAAAAAATATTGATTATGTTAAAAATAACAGCGTCGCATATTATTGTTATTGTATTGGCTATAACTCTGTCACAAATTATACAGATTAAGCTATTTTAAAATCAATCAATCGTTTTCGCTGCTATCAACCTACCTAGTTTGTAAATGTACTAACTATGAATTAAATTACTTCAAATATAGATTGAAATTAATCATTTGAAGAGATGAATATTCCTTGAAGCATATAGAACGTACATACATATATACCTATGTAAATCAAAAACGAGCGACATACTAAGTTTTTTTAAGGAAAACTTAAAATTTGTAATAAAAAAGTCGTGTTACAAGCTGGATAATAGGGTACACGGATCACGATGCCACCGGATATCAATATGGCGGATGCCGCCACATTGTAAAAAAACTTTTAATAAAAACCTTGTTGAGACGCTATTTTTAAAACAGTCTAAGAAGTTTTCGAGCCAAGATGGCCCAAGGGGTAGTAGAGGGTAGCGAAGGTCATGAGATCGTATCCGAACTATCACCGGTATGTTTTTGAGTCATGTACATGTGCATGTGCATGCGGAAATCCTTATTTTTTAATCTGAGCCTTTCGCTCAGTTATTTCGCTCCTTAGGTACTTATATAATATAAAACAACAATTATAGTACTATGTACTACAATTTTGATGTATTTTTATCTCGGTATGTGTGCGAAGGTTAGGTTATCACAATAAACATATTATTATCTGATCGTAATCTTTAAAATTAAGATGATTTATCATCATGCTCTTGTAGTGATTTTATCATTGTTCGTAAGGTCTTGTACATAGGTATAATAATTTATTATTACGTAAATTAATCCATGTAGAACTTATAAGAAAATAAAGCTCATATTTGCTCATATCATGTAAAGGCTTATCATTTTCATCCAAAAAGAGTTGATTAAAATTACAAGTACCTGTTGGTACTAGATGAGGTGTAGCCAATATTTTTCACATTATACTAAGAAATCCACACACTATTATTATTATTATACTAGCAATTCATTGCACTGCATTTTTTTTTGTTATTATACCTTTAGCTGATACATAATAGACATATTATCTTTGTCATTGGTACCTAAATAATATACAAATAAGTCTATAACATTTGTTTCATCGATCGATTTTGTCTAGTCTGGACATTGGACCCGTTTAGAGTCGTTTGGAGAAACCATTCGTTTTATTGCGTTAGATATTATAAGTTTAATTGACACCACACATCGAGTACAAGCAGGTAATTGGTGCTAGCTTCAATTAATTACGTTTCAGAGTAAAAGGAAATATTAAAACCATTTCCGACTTTCCGATATAATTCGCCTACAATTATTTTATTTGTTTCTGGCTTGGCTATACTATATATCTACTATATACTAGATTCTAAAATATCTACTATAATTTCGTCCTATTTAAGTCTCATTTATGATCTTTAAAAGACCGTTCTTACTTTAAACGGACGTTTCCTCGGAATATACGTATTATTTATGCTTTTATTTCAGAAAATACAATAACGTGTTTAATAATGGTTGAACTTCTATACTTAGGAGAGGTTTCAGAAAGGTTTAATAATCAGGAAGAGTTGTCTCGTTGATCTAATGGCTGCAGCACGTAAAGTCCTTTAGTTGATCCTAGGGACTTCCTGCAGATATTCTCTGAAGAAACCCGGATGTTCTGTTTTGGCAGTGCTACTGTGGCCTCGGAAAGCACGAGAATTTTGTAGTTTGACTTGCACATGAACATTTTCCGAATTTGGTTGCCGTCTCTTCGGATTATTAGCTAGCTAGTGTCCAGATAATAGTTGAAATCTATCCCACAGACAAACAACCTAATATATAAAATATTCTGGTACTAATCTCATGTACTTATAGATATGAATATTAATTGAAATTATTTAAAGCGTGGGCGTGGTTCATCTTTGTGATCCGAATTCAACTATTGCAGTTACTTTTAGTGTACTGCTGTAGTTAATATTATATCAATAAAGTAGTCGTATCATATTTCATTGAAAATAGCAATTGTTATTCTATTATCATTCAATACTATAAACTGTTATGAGTTCATTTACGTTGAGTCGACGAATGAATTCAAAATATTGATAGTTGATACTATTATTCATTTCTATAAAATATTCCTATTACATAAAATGACAAACTTGGTTAAAACGTTTAGAATGAGGTGGGTGCATATGTCATGACGAAGTAGTCATGAGAATTGCAGATGATGGCCGTCTTCGGCATGGATCGGATCGCCTCGTTTAAATCCTACCGTTACTCAAAAATCACTCACAATACAATGGCTCATCCGACATATATCTAAATTGGCGGAATTTCCACGATATATATTTTTTTTTAAATGAGTCGGACTTTATCTGTCTGCAAACAGTCTACAGAACAACCATCAAGTCCCCATTTGTCCTACTAATGTTATAATAAAACATTTAAACACGTAATCTTCGTTTATGGTTTACGTAATTTGTCATATGACCATCTTCCTAACTTTTATACTTCACAACCTCTCAAGTCGTCACATTATTATAATATATTCAATTTGTTTCAGTGCATATCCTCGTGTGTGATAAAACTCCGGGTGAAGAGACGGAGCGAAACAAAACTACGTAAGTACATACATTTTATATACATTTTGTTTATTATTAACAAGCCGAAGCACATTTTTATATATAAGTAAATTTATGTAGGTACCGACTGCAATGCTACAATGAACAATTATGAATTTTTTGGTTATGTATTTTGTATCCGCAATTTGTTTTGTTGAGTTATTTTTATGTATTTGATTTTTTTTATTGCATAGGAAGGCGAACGAGCATATGGGCCACCTGATGGTAAGTGGTCACCAACGCCCATAGATATTGGCATTTCAAGAGATGTTACCATCGCTTACATCGCCAATGCGCCACCAACCTTGGGAACTAAGATGTTATGTCCCTTGTGCCTGTAATTACACTGGCTCACTCACCATTCATACCGGAACCCAACAATATCGAGTACTGCTGTTTTGCGGTAGAATATCTGATAAGTGGGTTGTACCTACCCAGAGGATATTGCAAAAAGACCAAGTGAATCACCAATTTGTGTCAAGAATCTCCTATGTATAGACGTTTTTTAGGTATATTATTTATTTATTGCTTCTGATATTATAAACGTTGTAATATAACGTATGTACGCTTCTGAATTCCTCGTTCGTTTAGTTACATATAAGTATCGATAAAAAGTTATTGGGATATGTCACAAAATTGTCAAAACTAACCAAGAGTTTGCCAGTTGGAAGTGTGTACAGTCCCGTACATCAAAAAGCATGTAAAGCCGTTGGTCCTGCGCCTGAACTCTTTCCGGTCGGGCGGGACTGCAGGGAATAGAGTGTCTATGTATGCGTACACACTTGTATACTATAATCGGTCCTACGCAGATCACCTATCTTCCTTGGGATGGACCGTGATCCTAATTGGGGGCTCATCATCATACACTTCTGTTTTATACAATGACTTAGCTAATATACTGTTTTTACACAATAAACAAGCCTAGTTTAGACTCTTTTAAACGTCACTATAATTAATATTAATACTTCTTGAAATACGAGTATTACGAACTCTATCTCTATAGTAAAGGTTTCCTAAATCTCTAAAGTATAGTTCAAGTTATAAAACATATTAGTAGAGAAAAGCATTACACTATTTTTCTGTTTTGTAATCGGGTAATGACAAATATGATCACAAGTGCGATTTTTAGTAAAATTTTATTACACAACGATTGCTAAGCACGTTCAATAATACGATTGCATAGCGCTTTTCTCATTTAATGTGATTAAGAACGGAGAATGGCTTCCTCAAAGCAACAAACATAGCTCCACTAAAACAAACGAGAATCACCTTTAAAGCAAAACGTTAAAGTTTATAATGTAATAACAGATAATCTCCGGAAAATTGGATACAGTGCGCTATCCAAATCAAATGCAAGTGAAACAAAGAAATTTGTTTTATATGACAGAGTTCTAAAGTCGGTGACGAATCGTTTTATTGCAACTTTGTCAAAGTACTCGAACGAGTTAAGTATAGTACGACCTGTCTACGTTACCGCTGGACACAGCCTTTGAGGTTACGTCGCGGTGTTGCCTGTTAATTGTTTTAGCCTTGTTTGAGGAAGAATTTACATGGTGATTATCAGTAATAAATTGGCGTATTTAATGTGTTTTTTTTTAATGAAAGTAAAATAAAGCAGCATTTAATTAACTAGAATCTACTGAGAAGAAACGGCAAAAGAATACGGTAGTTTCTCTTTTTTCACTTACTAATTAAGATTAAATATAAGCAAATGAATTTATCAATCGTATAAATAATTAACAATTGTTAAAGAAAGTAGCATTTCTCTTCCTCTGAGCTGATTTAATGTTTTTGTAGATTTCCTAACAATATTTTCTACCAAGGTTTTGTTCGGCAGCTTGTTTTGGTAAATATAATATATTAAAATTACTCAGTAACGCTTGTCAGATACAAGCAGCTCTCAATCAACAAAGAAATAGTTGCAAACATACGTTTGAAAATAAAGATGTATGTTTACAAATTATATTTAATAAGCTTGGTTGCTTTCATTTGAGGGTTTTTTTAATTATATATAATTCTTATTGGAATCTATAATAATAATTTATATTAGATTTCTAAGAAGATTTTATGTTATGCATAATCAATAAATATTATCAATTATCAAGTATTAGTCAAAGAAAAAATAATTAGTATTTTAATGATTAATCATGGGTTGAATTGTTTACTAACACGGCAACACCATTCAAAAACCTGTGTGAGCAAGACAGAAAACACTGTCGAGTCACCGCGACGTAGCTAACCGGTGTAATTTAGTGTTTATAAAATAATATACAAAAATTAACCGTGCTTAGTTACGCAAAATATAGTTTTCGGTGATGGTGGTGCTCGGTGGTGAGGTGGTGAAGTGGTAGAAAGTGAGTGGTCAGACCGGGGTGAGTGAACTGAGGTCGGGCGCGACCAGCGCTGCGTTTGGTGTTAGTGCTTTGACAGTTATAAAGTTCTCTTTTTTAATATACTTGGTGAGCATATTAAAAATACTTTTAATATTTTAATTATCTGTATTTTATATATCAACTTCTTAATCGATTTCCATTAAAGTTAATATTACATTCATAAATAACATTATACTTCGAGCTGGTAAAAAATAATAATTAAAAAATTTTAAAAAAATTTGAATCCCCTTGAATTAGTAACATCGGTTATCCTAAAACAACTTGATACGCTTCCATTCAATGCAAATAAAAAAAAATTAGTAAGCGTAATTGCGGATACCAAAATCGAATTACTGATACATAGGAACCGGCTTATAAAAAATAATAATCGTACCGCAAAAACCAGTCAACCTTGGCGGCGATCAGAGTTAGTGGGCTTCATATGGTTTAAAATTTTTCTTCGATACAGACTCGCTTGACAACTTTTCTATATAGTAAAAGTAACTTTTGAGATCCCAATGCGAGACATCAGTCTATCCCATAAAAATTCTTTCGGTAAGGTCAATGAGCAGCAAGCATAAGATACATATCTTAGATTTCTGTAAAGAACTTTAAAAGTAAACTTTATAACACGAACCTGACCTAAAATTATAATGATCTAATCTATAAGGCATCGTTCCTAATTACATAACTGACTTTACAATGATTTAATTTCATTTTCAAGTTCACTACATGTACATACTTACCATACCTACCTTATAATCTACTAGTATCCGCCCGCAGCTTCGCCTGCGTGTGAATGGTAAGGGTATCAGGTTTTAGACCCTATGACCTTTTATGTACCCCTGACAATGTAACACAGTATCCATCATGTTGATCAGTTGAGTAGTTGACGTGGCAGCGTAACAATCAAACAAACGCACTTTTGCATTTAAAATATAAGTTAGAAAAATAGACAAGCTGCTTTGTACAGTATCACCCGCGTCAAAATTGATGATATATTGTAATCGTTTTCAATGAATTGGCTATCTATTGCAGAAATATTAAGATCAACAAACGATGATATAGGTACTTCAGCTTTCTATAACAACTGACTTCGACCCGCAGCTTCACCTATATATCAGGGTATAAGCTATATCTATTCTAAATTACATCCGACAAACGAAACGAAACGAAATCCGTCTAGTCGTTCTAGTGTGATTGGGTATCAAATATCCTACCATACTTTTACATTTATAATAAATACGCAGGATATCTCTAATTTGTATAGTCTAATGTCGTGAACTATAAGTTATAACCTCACTACAACTATATACTCGGCCTCTTAAAAATAAGTAGTCTGCAGTCGATGTCTGTAGATAAGAACACAATTTATTACCAAGCGTCAATTATCTTAATTTATGTTGATAATATTGTTAAGTTCTTACTATGTTCTAACTAGCGTTTCACCCACGTAGTTTCCGATCCCGTGGAAATTCGAGGACAAAATGTTACTCACTAGTAATAAACCTTTCCATTGGCGACAGAACTTTAAAATCGGGTTAATGGTTTAGCCATAAAACCATAACAAATAAACAAACTCACATTCGCATTTATATTATTAGTTAGGATAGTGTGTTTAATCGTTTTTAAAAACAATAACTAAAACATATCAGTTGCAAGATTTAGGGACTCAATTAAATGTTCCAGTCCTGATAAGCTGAGATTTGAATTGTAAAAACTTGTCACAGTATCAAATATTTATTTCTTACTTCTTACCGGCCGCGACTTTATCCGTGTGTTTAGGTGTTAGTGTTAGGTAAAAGTATGTACGTCTTTTTCATCGAAATCGGTTCAGCTTGTAAGTCGACTGCGACGAAGTATATTTCGTACATGTTTTCGAAAAAGCTGACTAAGAAAATATTTTTGGAAATTTTAACATTACGGAACGGAAGATCGGATGTGTAATTTTCTATAAATTTTACCCGTACGATGTCCGGACGGTAACAAGCTAGTATATTCTTTAAAATCTAGCAAAAGCGCTGCTAAATATGTTGTGACCTTACTAATGCGTTTTTCGAAATAAAGATTTCTTCCAACATTTCTCGTAACTGCTAATTCCTAACTTTAAGGCTTCAAGCGTTTCCTGATTGTAATCTTATTAGTCGCACGGCTTATTTTCCTTTTGTATATAACGTTACATATAACAGTATTGAAATATATAACGAGTCGAACCGATTTCTATCGTCAATCTTCCATCACGTGAACTATTAAATGTTTATGTTACTTTTTTACGTTTTGGATTTTTATACGAGTAGGTATGTAAGCTAATTGATGATGTCCAACGGCTTAACGTGCTATCCGAGGCAAGGGAGTGTACGTACTTCCAATTTCCAGACTCCGGGCTGCTACTGAGAATTCTCAACAGAAAAACCCAAAAACTTTTTATCGAGCCAAGGTTCCTGGGGCCAATCACCAGGTTTCACCAAGCTCCAGAAACCTTGGCTTCTTCGACCGTATAAATAGCCACTAAGGAACTAGACTAATGTGGTAGTCAAATAATTGACAAATAAAAAATGATCGAGCGTTTAAACTTTCGGTTTCCTTAGTAAATTAAGGGACAAAATGCTGTCCCTTAATTTGTTTTCGTGGCTGGCATCGTATTGAAATGATTAATCATTTTTACCTTCCCAATATTTTTTGGATTTATCAAGCTCATTTCCTATTGAATAATAATAAACCTTAAACCAAATCGCTATCCTCTTTTTTATTGTATTTTTCGTTTCAATGTCGATTGTCAAACCATATTTTCCTTCACCGCCGATCACATATAATGCACATTAAATGTGCTCGGATTTGTAATCTTGGGTTAAAATTCACGCATTGTAATTGTAACCACTGGAAATTTCCTAATTATCATTATTACACTAACACGGCAATGCATCACCTCATATATATGTATGTATATGATAAGTATATATCCCATTACTAGGATAATTTTCTTATATCTTCAATCTTGAGTAAATTACCGAGTAAGTCGTAATCCGTTGATCACATACGGCGCAGTCATGCTATTGTCATTACATGCATTCGTCATATAACTGCTCACGAACACCGTTGAATTGCTCGATGTGTGAATATTGTCTTATGTCTTGAATGTGTGCGTGACGATTACAGTACAGTTACAATTATTTTAATACATAGCTTCAATTTCATTCGTTTTATGCTAAGTAATTATAGAACTGTCGTCTTATGGAATATTACAACTGGTATACTGGCGTGGAATTTTTATTTTTGAATTTATTTTGAGGAGTAGTTAAATCGTGTACCTAGTTAACTTTACATTTCATTTGTGAATACGTGTAACTACTGAGAATTTCTACGGTCCTTAAGATATACATTTCGATCCGGTGGTGGTAGCCTTTAATTTGAATATGACGAGTGCTTACATTGAACAAATGTAGAGTATAAATAATTAGATTAGAAATTTAAAAAATGGTTTTTTTAAAATGTTTACTTATTATTAATCTCAAATAGATATATTAACATCTATAGACCATATACAAATCTATATTTATTTACCTATTCATAATCCACAAAATAAGGAGGAAGGCAATCTTGGTAAGGCAAGGAAAAGACATCGCCAATGCGCCATGCGCCACAAGAGACATAACATCGTAGTTCCCAAGGTTGACTACGATGTTGTGCCTGTAATTACACTGGCTCATTCACCGTTTAAACCGGAACACAATAATACGAAGTATTACTGTTTTGCGGTTGACTATCTGTTGAGTGGGTGGTACCTACCCAGACGAGCTTGCACAAAGCTCTACCACCGAGTAACAGAATACCACTACTCTCTCTCTCTGGTCGCTCCCTCATGGCTGAGGATCGTGGTCATCGACGAATGTGGATGGTATACACCTGGCTTGGATTATTTGCTTCCATCGTTGCCGGTTCATCGCATCTCTGGCTACCGAGCAAAACTTTATTGAAGATGGGCCTCTCACTTGATCGCTCCATCTGGTTGGGGCCCGTCCCCGGGCGCGTTTCCCTTCCGTATTTCCAAAAACGATAAGTTTTTCAAGGCTCTCATCACTACAGCAATCAATTTATTATTTACGAAAAAACTCATTCCACTATATAATTCGTATTGATATTCTATTGTAATGGACCAAGCAAAAAACTACGAATTCGTTTAAAACAACAATAGTTAATCATTAAAACATTAAACAAAAAAATTGTCTTAACTAAATCTGAATATAGTCTAGACACATCATTTCGGTACATTTACACTATATCCTACCGCTGGTGTACCGTTCTATCATCGTTGGAATGTAAAACGTACCACACGCGGCTTCAGATAAAATACCTGATATAAACTTTAATTGTATGATGATAAGTGTGAAATTCAAATGAAACGCAAGCGGAGGTCTACAAGGAACTGGTTCCGCATTTAGCGGGCACTAAGTGACCAACATTTCATTTAAGTGCACGCCAATTTCAACCATAAAACTATTACATAATGTTCTCTTTGCGTTTTTAAATAGATAAGATCTCTTTCCGATGCTGAGATAGCCACTAGACTATCATCGTTTATGATAGCCGTGAAGGAATTTACACCTTATTTTATTGTGATTAAAGTTTATTTTTTGTGTACACACGTGTAACGATTGTTGTATCGAGAGTGTATTAAAATATGATTATAAGAGCGTGTTATGTTTGCGGTATCAGTTTTAAGTGTCGTTTTTATTTTAATCTTTATTAATACGGTCAGTGAAATCTCTATGTATTTTTTTGTAACTCTTTATTTTCTACGTGTCACATCGAACAAATCACATTTGGTATAGAACGCGTATTTTTTATTTTATTGGTAATATTTCATACATCTTCAATATCTATGGGCAGTGGTATCCACCTACCATTTAATGGTCCGTTTGTCAGTTAACTTACTAGTATATAAAAAAAAAAATTGTATTGCCGTGTTTCCAAAGTGCATTGATAAGCACGGTGCATCAACAATGTAGGGAATGGTTGATAATTCTAACGGTACCATCGTCTGGGGTGACCACTTACCATAATTTATTCTATATGATTGCTTTCCTGTACTAAATTAGAACTGAAAAACATTTTACATAGGTACGAAAGTTGGTGTAAAAGTACTTTCATTACAGAAAAATAACTTAATGTAGGTCGAGAAAACGGAGTAATTAACTGAAGTTAAAAGTTATTATTCATCAACTCACGTAACTTACAATCGAAACGAGAAGAAACTTTCAACTTTACAATTTAAAAGCCATAAATAGTAATGAAGTAGAGTACCACTTACGTCCTTTAAAAGGTCAGTAAGATGGTAATTGTTAAACGTATTAATTATACTGCTAAAACTCATAACACTCCCTTTACTTTGCCGTAGTCAGGTTATGGTCGTATCTGTTTAAATTAAACCACCAATAGCTTACTGGATTTTGAAACCACAGATAAAATAAAACAAAAAAGGATTTACTTTCAAAGGCAATGAAATGCACAACCTGTCTTAGATCTTAAAATTTCAGAATTTCAGTGATATTTCCTCACAATGTTTTTCTTCATCGTCAAGCGAGAGATGAATTATAATCACAAATTATGCATATGAAACTCAGTGGTGCTTGCCCGGGTTTAAACCAAGATCATCGGTTAAGATTATATAATTAAAAAAAAAACCCTAATAAAATGTCCAGATTATCCCTAATTTCTTATTACCGTACCCTCTGCAAACTGCTGGTAAATACAAACAAACAGACAAATGATGCGTAAGCGATTAGTGTCTGGTAATAAAGCTTACCCGTCCACAACTGGGCTATTCTTTCTGGATTTCACCCGGCGCGTTATAACAATGACAATTGTTTTTATTACCGTTTGTAATGGTTAATAAAATTTATCTCTAAGATTATGTGATTATGTTCGTTACTCTGAAATATGTTATGCTATATTAAATTAAGCTTTTCCTTTTTTGAATTTCATTTGATGTCCTCCTAGGGTTTTTTATACGAACACAGTAAATAGGCGATGTTCAACAGTTGGGTGAAGACCTCTTTCGTTAAAGGTATGATATATTTTATAGCATGTTATTAAAATTTTACAACTGAAACTAATTGTGATTGGAGCTTACTTCATATAATCTAGATTCTAGACTCAAATGGTCACCCGGTAGCACATAAATGCCTTGATTTAATGTCCTGATCTTTGCGTATCAGGTAAGTGATTCACCATCACAGTTTACTGGTGTAGAAGATACCTGATGCATTAAAAAAATGAGGCAGCCTCAGAACCCTTGTTGTTTTATGCTAATAAATTAAAAAAAAAAAACAATTGAAAGTTTTAAATACATATATTTTTACGATTCGATACAATCATAGAATAACATAATTGTCAGAAATATAATATATAAAGGTTTTCTGATATTGCTTTACAATATTATATGGTATAATATAAATTAAGTATGTGTTGATGAACTAAATAAAAAAAAAAAACTATTATTAATCTGCGCTACGAATGATAGGTTCGACGTTTGCTGAGTTCATGCAATACCTATTGTATTCATGACGGAAATTGTTATTGGGAAAAGCTTTATTTTTATTATTAACTTTTTAATATTGAATAAATCAACTCCATTTTAATCAACGTATAAACAGGTTTATTTTTTTAATTTATATAAAATGATTTTAAGTATTTTTAAAACGAAATAAAATAATAATAATAAAAGGTAAGAACATTTTATGACAATGTCGATAAAACGGCTCCTGAATATATTATAGTTTTAACAGCGGTATGACTCAGTACTAGTTGATCGGTTTCCGAAGAAATAGTCGCTAACTTGTTTTGTGTATTTACTATATATATTTATCTAATAAATATTTTTACCGGTGGTTTTCATATACATATGAATGATACAAGTTACAGATAATATAGATCAGAGTGTGGTTCGTCCAACATGTAATTAAATAGAGTAAAAATGTAAAAGAGGTCTATTACTTATAGCTTATCTGGCTGTTGGAGCTGGTTCATTATTTCTCCGCAGTTGTAATTCAAAGGGGCAGTGATTACTGACTGCATTCCACGCGGTCATAAATAGCCCTAAATGTAATACAGATATGACTTATATTTGGAAGTAGAACTGTGCAAACCCAAATTGGTATGTAGGTAGTATCAATTGATTGAAAATGATAACATTTGCAGCGCACACTAACTAACTAATGCTGTGTTTAGGTTTAGGGATGAGTGAATCAGTTTTATTACAAGTAGAACTTCATTTTAGTTTGTATCTTTTGTGGCCCATTGATGATGTATGAAATGGTCATGGCAATGTACAATCTGCCCTTTTATAAGCCTGTCTTCCAAGAATAAAACGAATAGCAATTACAGTTGTGAAGCTAATTAAACCAGATTTACATTATTAAGTATAAGTACAGCGACCAATAAAGAATGCATGGACACACATTGGTATATTAGCTGTACTTCCTTGTAGACGTTATCATTTTTTTTACTTATAATGAAATTGGTAATTTTGTTTATTTTCTTTGAACAAATAAAACTTTGCGTCAATAACGTTTAGAAATCATTACACTCATAAAATCGGTGCATTCAAATATGACATTGAAATTTTATTCTTATCACACTTGACGATTATTTTTAAAAATAACTTACATTACTATGTATTATCTAAATTAAAAGTGACTAATCATTGGGCATACTTGAAGGGCTTCGTCTATGTTGAAGCCATATGACGGAAACGACATTGGTTTTATAAACTACAAAAATGGATGAATAAGACTGGACTGAGATGGATGGACTTAGAGATTCAAGGCCCCTAAGCACTTTGATATTTAAGGCCATTCAAAAGCGGTTACATTACAATTATAGGCCTCGAATATGTGTGCTAGAAAATTATTATTAAGAATCTAGCAACACCAATATAATTAAGGCTACTAATCCCATTAATATAATGTTATATATATATATATATATATAGCTAAATTACATTTATATATTGCGCAAATATCTAACTGCGCATCTCGGCTAGATTGAATAAGGGAATGTAACACGAATACGCCGTTAATGAATAGCTTATACTTATTTTAATATTCTGTTTGAGTCTTGAGAGTATGGCAAATTGTACTAAAGTTACTCTCGCAATTATTTATATGGTAGGCCTTTGTGCAAACGCGGGTAGATACCATCTATTCGTTATATATTCTACCTTTTTTTCATTGTATTGGTACTACCACCAGGTAGACGTGATGGTAAGTGGTCAACAACGCCCATAGACAATGGCATTGTAAGAAATGTTAACCATCACTTACATCGCCAATGCGCCACCAACCTTGGGAACTAAGATGCTTTGTCCCTTGTACTTGTAATTACACTGGTTCACTGGTTTAAACCGGAATACAACAATACTATGTACTGATGTTTTGCGGTAGAATATCTGATGAGTGGGTGTTACCTATTGGTATTGTAAGAAATAATAATCATCCCTTACAACACTAATGCGTCACCTTGGGAACTAAGATGTTATCTCCCTTGTGACTGTAATTACAGCCAGCCTACCTGCACAATAAAAGAACATAAACATTCTTAACCACGTTTGCGCCTTTTACGTTTATGATCGAATTATCATAAAGTCAAAAAACAAAAATAGATAATTGTCTACTATTTAAATGCAAAAAGTAGATAATAGTAGGTAGAATTATGTGAATAGCTCTCGATTATTATTTGACACGTGGACTTTTAAGGATATATGTTATCTATCATGAACAACAGCAGAATTAAAATGTATTGTAGTCAACTATAATCTCGGAGTCACTCTTGAATTTACAAGATAAAATGCTTGGAATAAGCTTGGAATGTAGACTCTACTGAGGAGTATCGGTATAATGGATTACAGGCAGGGCCGGACCGTGAGTTTAGGGGGCCCTCGGCTAACACTACTTTGGAGCCCACCTAATAACTCAAAGTATAGAAAAAAAATGAGACAGTAAGTAGACAGTGAGACAGTAGACTTGAATTAAATGAATTGAATACCTTCCCATCTGACCCTGATTACAGGCCTGTTACATACATAAGTTATATAGAAAAATATTTGTTCATTGTAAACAATTAAAAAAGACATTGATGTAGTATGATTGTTAAAAAAAGATTGTTTCATTCAAATAACAAATTATAACGATCAACAGTCAACATCCCGTGCACAAGAGCACTTACTTAGTATTCCACGTGAGGGCGTTACAATACCTACATTAGTCAACGCTTGCCTCATTCGCATATTTTAACATGCACGCAATTCTGATTGTTATCACAAACTATAAAGGATAGTAGTTGCTTGAACATATTTAATCATCCATTGCTTAACTTCCGACAACTATTTCTAAATGTGCTTTTCGAATTTCAATCTTATTATTATAGATATAAAGTTGGTTACACGTTATTATAGCGGTCTTAGCAAAGACTTGAGTCATTGCTCAGTCAGTTTAAGAATTTAGGATTGCTGATTGAATATGAATTATAAAATACATTATGTACTGAGTATGTTTCATGGTATTGTAATAGCGACACAGTTTTATCATAGATTAATGTCAAATATTTTTTACTATGTAATCCGCGCGATTTCATCCACTGTTAACTTAACTGTCCTCTTCCCTTGGATCGTAACATGATATTAAATAACCTATATCTTTACTCGAGAATTTGGCTATTAAATGCAATAAGATATTTGCAAATTTGTCTGGGCCCAAATATACTCTTTAATATATTAGTATAGATAATAAACAAAAAATCAGCAATCACTTTTCTCAACCAATTATTAAATAGCATAGTACATTATAAATTAAAATACAATTCAATATATATCTGAATATCAACAAATACTAACTCAATTTATTTTCTTTTTAATAATTGATTGATTTTATTATATATGATTTAAATATATAAACTGGTAAAAGTCGTTAAAAATATAAATATTATAGAAGTTATTCAATTTGCCTCTGAAAGCATTCATAACTTTGCGGAGTCAAAAGACGTCGAAATAGTTGACAAAGTTTCCTCTTTAAACAGCGAGTTTAAATCTGTACAAAAACTATTAACTGTGCTGTTATCAGACACATCAAATAGACTCATTCAATGTTACGTAAATATCAAATAAACTCTTATCCTGTGATTTCATTTACATTTGAGTCGGTGCTGTATTTTATTATTCAGTTAATACAAACACACACACACACACATGGCTACTGGTATAGAAATACGTAATTAACGATTTGGAATTAATTTTCGTAAGATACCGAAGGGTTTATCGATCTTATATATGGCCTAACATTTGCGCCATCTCATGTTCTTTGTGTGTAATTTTCATCAAGATTGGTCAAGCCGTTCTTGAGTTATAGAAGAAGACATACAGACAGACAGACAAAAAAAAACTTATAATGTGAATCATTGCATCATATATATATATATATATATATATATCGGTCTAATACCCAGTTACTCCTTTCGACCTATTATCATTTCAAAATCAAAACCTATCGAAGCCTGGTGCGAGTTTTCTCACTTATTCTACATTGACGTAACTGCTGTTTGTATGGAATTCTAATTATTGTCAAATGGCGCTGTTTTCATTCCATACAACTCGCATAAGTCATTCACTGACTTGTCAATTGTCGTTTTAAAATATAAATTACTAACATCTAAAGCTATTATTACATTCGTAATGTAAATTCCTATGAAAGACCGGTCACTCGGTAATGACTATATTTCATCATCATAATAATATCTATCTAATTTTCTTGCTTACTTCCAATACCTAACATTTTCCTTGTAATACGACCTTCACATATATGTACATACATACTACATAAAAGTAGTAAAGTAAGGCAGATTTTTGACTGTCTCGTTGGTCTAATGGCTTGATATAAGGCCGCAAGGTCGGTGGTCCTGGGTTCAATTCCCAGGTCGGGCAATTGAATAGTTATTGGGGTTTTCTGTCAGAAAATTCTCAGCAGCAGCCGGGAGTCTGGAAGTTGGAAGTGTGACACTCTCGTGCCTCGGAAAGCACGTTAAGCCGTTGGTCCTGCGCCTGAACTCTTTTCAGTCGTGCCGGATTGCCGTCCCATCGGATTATGACTGCTAAGGAAAAGAGAGTGCACCTGTGTTTGAGCACACACTTGTGCACTATAATACCTCCTGTGCAGTTGGCTAATCTCTCTTGGGATTGGCCGCCGTGGCCGAAATCGGTCTGGAGAACACCTTAGTAAAGTAAAAGCCTGCAAATGTTTCACCGAGCTAAGGCCTTCTCTTTTTGAGAAGGTTTTGATTTCATTCCACCCCGATACTCCAATGAGAGTTGACGGATACTCTGGATACATATGTCAAAGAATTTCAGTGAGAAACCTGCAGGTTTACTCACGATGTTGTCCTACATCGCCGATCATGAAATGAATTATAAACACAAATAAAACACATGACAATCCATGTTCCATCAATGTCTATAAAGATGTGTATATTTATTTAAAAGTACCTACTTTGTAAATGTGGTTATATTATCATTTCATTATGATACATCTATAGTAACAGCCTGTGAATGTCCCACTGCTGGGCTAAGGCCTCTTCTCCTCTTTGTGAGGAGAAGGTTTTGGACCTTATTCCACCACGCTGCTCCAATGCGGGTTGGTGGAATACACATGTGACAATGAAATTTGACACATGCAGGTTTCCTCACGATGTTTTCCTTCACCGTCAAGCACGAGATGAATTATAATCACAAATTAAGCACATGACATTCAGTGGTGCTTGCCCAGGTTTGAACCCACGATCATTCCCATATCCCACGGTTAAGATTCACGCGTTCTTACCACTAAGCCATCTCGGCTCTTATATGACACATCTGTCTATCTACATATATATACTGTATACATATATGTATATTAAAATGATCTAAAGTTGTATTAGCTTTGTTCAGTGTCATTATGTAAGAGAAAGCAGGCATACAGTTACTTAACATCAGCGACTGGCTGAGGACTGGATTAGTTATACAAGTCTATTGTTCTTTGAGGTCAATTAAATGTGAAATAATTGTGGTTAAATTGTAACTTTTATAAATCACGTAATATACCTACTTGTAACGAGCAAAATACGACATTGCCAGCGTGGAATTGGGTTTGTGAAAAATCCCTCTACCCCCTTAGAATGCCCAATTTTAAAGTACTCGAACATGTCTATTTAAATTATACATGATACAAAATATTTAAATTTATTAAATAGCAACGGGTAACTAAAATAAATAAGAGTGTTGTTTTAGTTTCGCTAACTCGGAACTAGTCATATTAACTTAAGAAATATTTATTTTCAAATTACATTTGTTAGTGAAATGTTGAGCTTTAATTGATTTTTTTCACTGATGGTAAGCTCGTCTAGATACCACGCGTCTATTCTACCGCTAATTACGCTTTACCTTAATTACAAGACATAACATCTTAGATTGTATTTGCTTGGCAGGGCATTGACCCCGACAGCGTTTGTAAGGAATGGATTACACCATTCAGTTTAACCGTCTAGAACTGATTCCTCCTGATTGATTTCTGTCTTGAATATTGTACACAAGTGTGTGTGCATCCCTCACTCTTATAATCTGTTGTGTGTTTTCTAAATTAAACCGTAAAAGGTTCGGATGCAAGACCAACTCTACGTGCTCTCCGAGGTATTGGAGTGGTTTAGCTGGGTAAGCGTAACAGGGAGTTACTTCTGTATTTATAATGTTAGTATAAACTAGTATAGTTGAATCCTTGTATAAGTAGTTGTTTCTGGTATAGTAACTGAAACGTACAAAACGAAGTAGCTGACTAAATATTTGAATATAAATTGTAAAAGCCGGCAACGCACCTGCAAATCCTTGTATGTTGCAGACGCCCATGGGCGGTGGTAGCACCTTTCCATCAGGTGAGCCTCCTGCTCGTTTGCCCCCTCTTACATAAAATATAAAAAAACTATCCTTAAATAGTTCATAATATTAAAGTAAGCTTATATTGTAATCCATTTTCGTTTTAGTATTTGTTTTATTTACGCGAGAATTTAAAAATAGGTTTAATAATCCTATTTTAATAAACCTATTTTGAAGTTTCTTGTAGTTTCGTGCTTACATTGTGTGTAACTGTGGCTTTTGAGGAGACCGAGGTTAATTTTCAATAGAGAAAGCATGATCAAATGTGGATTAAAACAATTGCAGAATAAATAAAATAATATATACTCATATATTATATATTTTTAATTTAATGTCTATCTTAAATTCTATGGTTATTTTAATATTAAGCCGGTCAATATAGCGTATGTATATATATATTATTGTTTGAAGATCCCGTTTTAAGCACTACAGTGACCTTTTCACGGGTGAATAAAAATAGCTTTATTTCAATAAAAAAAATCAAAAATATCGAGATGGCCTCGTTGATATGAAACGCGGAACCAAATAGCGGATTAAAATTTTCACAATTGTATGCATTTAAAATATTTTATTTATCTAAAGTACAGTAAGTAAGAAAATATACCTATTAAAATAAATAAACGCCTTTCACTCAACGACCAACTATGAATATCTACTTCCTGCACTAGTTGTTGCCGCGACTTCGCTTAGGTCAAATTGGTTTCCCTCTCAATATCTACCTATCCTTTCTGTCTTTATCCAACTGTTATACTACTACACCTGGAACTACTCTTGATGAGATAACAATAAGACAACTGTCGTTAATTTAATAAAATTATATTCATATTAGAAATGGAATAGTCACTCTGTCTGTCTGTCGATCTGTCTATTGGTGAATTTTTATGCAAGCCTAACTCATCAGATATTCTACCGCCAAAGAGCAATATTCAGTGTTGTTTTGTTCTGGTTTAAAGGGTAAGTGAACCAGTGTAATTACAGGCACAGGGGACATAGCATCTTAGTTCCCAAGGTTGGTGGCGCATTGGCAATATAAGCGATGATGAACATCTCTTACATCGCCAATGTCAATGGGCGTTGGTGACCACTTACCGTCAGGTGGCCCATAATGTAATAAAAAAAAAACTACTGGCACAAAAGACGCAACACCTGAACTTCCGAAGATATTCGCGCATTGATGATGGTTAATATTTCTTACAACGCTAAAGTCTATGGGCGGTTAGCTTATCAGTCTGACTACCTAATTTCAATAAAAAAGATAATCCATGTAATTCATTTGGTTCATTACTATTATTAATATTTTGGTCTTAATGTTTCGTGACTTAATATTATTTTCTTTTCAGTATCAGATATCGGGCACAACATAATTCAAGATGCGTTCCTCATCGCGGTTGAAGAACAGGCGAGGCAGCGCTTGCAGCGGCTGTCAGCGCTTAAACGGATCACTCCTGTCGATATGTCAAAGTTGTCTCTAGAGGTATGTAAAAAATATTGCATAACCAATAAACGAATAGTTGAGTATATGAAAAATTCATAAGATTTTCTGTGATAGGTTATGTATCATTTACAAAAATATATACATACTTACATAATATTATATAATTAGAAATCTCTTTTTAATACTTTTAACAATGATGGAATAAGAGTATAATTATATATATTGTATAAGTATACCTACTATATAACATAATATAAGTACACGTTTAGCAAGTACATACTCGCATTGTTGTCGCCCTTATTTTAATTGTAGGTGACAATCTTCAATTCTCAAGCCCTCATTTATTTTAATTCAACTTTATATACAGGGTTATTTTTAAAGACCTCGCAGGACTAGATAGCTAACATCATAAGCAACAATTTTTGTTCTACGACTTCGGACATAACTCAATACATGAAAAATTATGATTTTACAAGTTTTTGTCGTACTGTCGTGACATTTGTAGGTCTATATTTCATTCATACACGACAGACCGCCGCGACGCGTCGATCTTTGCGATACTCGTAGATTTATAAACGTTCAGAAATTAAATTAATACTTATTTTTGTATGAAAACAAAATCTTACAAAATATCAAAAGTCGTAGAACGAAAGTTGTTGCTTAAGATGTTAGCTATCTAGTTCTGCGAGGTTGCTGGGTCATTAAAAATAACCCTGTATAGTTGAAATTGTCCAAAAAAATGTTACGTAGTTAATAAATATGAAGTAAGACGCCTTCCAGACTTCTTTCTGCAAGGCACCACTAATCCATCTTACAGATTTATTATGTTCGTGCATTCAGTTGATTACTACAAATAATTTATAATATATTTTTTTTCTATATTTGCCGTTCTTGTCTCAAGCCTATTGTAGCCAGCCTACATGTTAATTCGTTCCTGTGATAAATAAATAATTGAAATGGCTTTAAGCTTGGCTAGCTAATCTATTAATCTATTAAACTAATTCATTAACTCATTAACCATAATTGAATTCTTTCACGCGTTCGCTTTATTTTATTTCATGGAATAGATTACGTGTCTATCTCCATTATACCTTTTTGGAGCCCCTAAAGCCTTTGAGCTGTGAGCCTAAACTCCGCAATCTAGAATAACCAGCACATTAAGGCTTACGCTAGGGTTGATATATAGC
Source organism: Nymphalis c-album (assembly GCA_963151315.1). Lineage (NCBI taxonomy): Eukaryota > Metazoa > Arthropoda > Insecta > Lepidoptera > Nymphalidae > Nymphalis > Nymphalis c-album. The sequence goes on from OY720601.1 coordinate 1,421,909, forward strand.
TATAATATACATACATATATATATAAACCCTTTATACTATATGAGGTTTCTACAAACGATTTTTAAAGCTAAGTGTTCCAATGTTGGGTGTATCAAGGCTTATCTCTAAAAAGTTATTCCACTACGCTTTTTATATGCCGATTGGTGAATACATAAGTATCACTTCTTTATCTGACGCAGTGTTGTTCGCGATATTTTTCCTCATCTCCATACGAATATGTAGGCAACTAAGAAGTCTAAATAATTGAAGTCAAACTATAATAAATAATAAGGTCCTCCAGCCCGATTTCGGTCACGGCGGCCAATCTCAAGAGAGACTAGCCAACTGCGCAGGAGATATTATAGTGCACATGTGTGTGCGCAAACACAGGTGCACTCTCTTTTCCTTAGCTCTCATAATCCGATAGGACGGCAATCCGACACGACCGGAAAGAGTTTAGGCGCAGGACCAACGGCTTAACGTGCTTTCCGAGGCACGGGAGTGTACACACTTCCAACTTCCAGACTCCGGGCTGCTATTGAGAATTTTCTGACAGAAAACCCCAATAACTATTTATTGGCCCGACCTGGGAATTGAACCCAGGACCACCGAGTCTGCGGCCTTATATCGAGCCACTAGACCAACGAGGCAGTCAAGTCAAACTATAATAGTTTAACAATCAAGCAAATCTATCTTTCAATATTGCCGTCAAACAAAAACCTAGTTTTAATTTTCTTGATACGGTTATTTATATAGTCGTTCAGGGCAATCTATATGTACTTATATATGTATATTTTCTATGAGCTTCATACCGATGATCAGCAGCTTGATCTTTCTCACGTTGTTTGCTCTCAAGCGGTTACAAAAGGTCTCAGCAAGTCGAAGTGCATCCGCCATTCCGGGTCTCACCTAAAAAATAAAGAAATTAATTGCTTTTAAAAATGTAAAAATTTCTCAACTTCATAATAAGTCTCGCCCCGTCGCTGACGTAATGGGGTGCACTTGAAACACTTTTTCACGTATCTCGTTCCCGACACGAAACAATTATCGTTTTGTAGAACGGACCACTTGTTGCTCTAATTTTTTGTCATTCCAGTTTTTATTGCGCAATAAGGATAGCCATCGTAATTGGTTATTCATTATTTTTAGCAAGACTTTTTAAAGAGAAATCTGTAAAAATAACGGGAGTGTTATACATTTTATTCATGTAAGATCTATTTGTAATTAAAGATGGCCCAGCGGATGGTAGACAATTCAGCCTAGCCAAGAAGGTTAACAACCTCTGAGTTTTTATATAGTAAATTGAATTTACCTCGATAAGCGGCAAAGGCATAGATAATTTAAGGCAACTTCCATTTGACGGAAGAGAATATTTGCTATATATTATTGCACATGCTATCTATATGTGCCATAATATTTATGTATTTAATCCGTCGTATGGATAGCATAAATAAATTATATGAAAGGCGGAAGAAGCTACAAATACTTCGTATTTATTATCACATACTTGATTATTTCAATTTATATTATTTTAGTTCTTCTGTTTTTGAATTACATTTAAAAATGCTTAGTGAAGCGTACTAATTAATAATTTTAATATTATTATGGTATTTTTATGTTCTATTTACTTATACAAAGGGAACATATCGTTTTCTGTTTGACCTAAAATTAATAACGGATATTCCAAATCAGAAATATAATGAAAAAAAAGCTATAATCTCTTCAAACAAAGGTAGATAGTTAACATCTATTTCTGAAAAGTCAACAATAGAGCCGATAACACTACAATAGGAATTATTACATTTCACCTAACGAACTGGATGCTTTAGATAAAATGAGACACATGATAAGGAAACAAGACTTTTCACTTCACTATAATTTTTGTTTATGCTTCACTTTGCTTAGATTGCTAATTGTTAAGTTTATTTAAATTTATTTTCGGAAGGCAGACTTTAAACTTTGCCTCTCGTTGCTAAGTGTACGTTCGCCCATTAGCTTTAGAACTTTAAAAAGAAAAAACTACTTTTTTTAACGTCAAGGCGCCACTGACCACGAGATCTAAGATGCCATAGGTACTCCTTGTGCCTTTAATTATAATTGCTCCTTCGGGTCATAAAACGTTTCAAGTTAATGCAATTGTACCTATTAAGATTCACGAAACTATACCTCTGGTAGAAATAGAAGAAATATATTAATTAGCCTTTTTTATGCACATTTATTATTAATTTAAGTGAAAGTTAAATGCTTCCTGCATTTTGTGGCAACGCTTCGCAACTTATGTAAGCAGAGATTCTTATTACAGAATCTAACTCATTTAAAAATAAGTCTAAAAATGGAATTCCAAAAATCAAAGCAGCTACAACAACTTTCAAAGAGAAAATTTGTTTATGTATTATTAATATTTAATATGTATAATACTTTGGTCATACAGCAGTTAGGGTGCTTCTATAATACTGCTTTATGTCGTAATTTAGCCGTCGTAGTTGTTGTTGCAGTCAAGTTACAAAGTTTAAAATTAGTTTTATATCAACAAAATTTGAATTTCGGTTAAGTGGTTACGTAATTTTGTATATTGAAAAACTTCGATACGAGGTTTTCTGTTCGTTTAATATTTCTGATGACGTTACCATCAGCGTTACCGTCAGTATTTCTGATAATTCTTTGAATCCCGTTTAAATTTCAAAATGAATAAACACATAGATGTGTTTATACAAGTATTTATTTATTATCGTCTGTGTGAGTGTGACCGAATTCCACGCAACCATTTCTTTTAAATTTGGTGCTGGTTACAATACAAACTATTATACTAAATTTGAATCGTTTTTATAAAATTAATATACTAAAAGCTTAATTTTAACTAAGTAACACAAATTGATAGCTTAATTATTATTTATAAAATTGTCATAATTCAATTATAAATGTAATTTATCTTTCTTTCAGTTAAATAAAAAAAAACGAACAACGCCAGAGAATCGACAGGAATTGAACGGATACATCGCCAACTCCACAGTGTATGTAACGTCCATAAACGAAAACGGAGCTATTGAGAGCAAGCCGACAATATCGTCACCAAAATCTCAACCTAAATCTCTGCAAGCCAAACCGGCTCCTATCATAGCGAACGGTATTCAAATAGATAAGAAAAAAGACGCAGAAGTCGTAGAAATAACAGTAGAACAGGAGAAACACGAAAAGGATTCGAGTGAAAAAAGTGTTAAAGTCGTTGTTGAAAGTGAAGTGAAGGAAAGTGAAGTGATTAGTGATAAAAGTGAGGCGTACAATGCTGTAAGGGAGCAACTGAACAACGGTAGATGTGAGAAGCTATTGGGCGAGCAGCCCGACCACAGGATCCGGGCGACGGCCGTCGTTGAGTATAATAAATTAGGACCAGGAGAAAAAGGGTAAGTTGTTGATTGATGGATTTTAAGCTTTTTAATTTGGTTCTAAATTGCGGGAAAATCGAGATATATTAAACCTATATCGACTTATATACTTCATAGAAATACGCTTAAGGAGGAACAAAACTATAAAAATGCTCCTTCAAAAAAGGCACTAGCATTTTAATAAGACATAATTGAAGTAAACTATTAACCAGAACTTCATTTAAAGAATAAAAACTAAATCGTCAATTTGACAAAAAATACTTCGCTCAAATTTGCAACTCCTCGTTAAATAATAAAATTTCAAGTCGATATGCTTTGATTCTGTCTCTCTTACATTCTAAATTGAAATATATTTAATAACTACAAATAAATTGTAATCAATTTATCAAAATCTTTATTTGTCGTAGAAAGTGAGCATGAAATCACGTTCGTTCAAGGTTTTCTTGTGATTTAATTGATTGCTATACTATGTAAATATAAGAATGCCGGCGTTTGAGAAATCGATATTTTAAGTCGATTAACAATTGATATTATTGATTTATTCTAACCAATTTACGATGCAAAATCTTACACTATTTTATATAATATAACCCGTACTATTGAAGAATGCACTTATAAATGACATCTCAATTCGTGTAGGTATACAAAATCTTTACGGCTAAAAAAAGGGTAAATAATTAAAAACAATTTAATTTTGAATAGTTATTAGAAATGTCGCAAGTTATAAATAATTTCTTAATTAGCCTGTGTTATTTTTAAAATCATTTATTGTTTGTGTTTTCAACAGTGGCAACACTTTACAACTTTGATGTTATTAGATTTTATTAAAAATGAAAGGATATTTTATTTATCCATAAGCCAACCGAGTATTATAAAATCGATGGAAAACTTTCATTACATATCTACAATAAACTTTTATAAACAGTTATTTTTCAAATTAAATTGAGCCAGGGATAACCGATAAGTGCGGATTTATAATCGGTCGCAATTAAGGAGTATGTGATTTCTTTTCAAATAGTAAATATTGTATAAATTGAAAACGCTTAGTAGCTTAGTTTTATTAGAAGACGTCATTATTACGGAGATATAACGCTCCCAGCATTTTAAATTTAATTTCATCGTATTTGTGTGTAAACTTTGTTACAACAATTGCGATATATGTAATGAGCCACACATAGAAAAGCAAATACACAAGTGACCTATTTCATAGACATAAATTGCGACTTGAACATGACATATCGTCAGGTCCCATAGGGTTGCTATGGTATTATTATTTTATAAAAGTTGTTTTGCGACTGTTTCCTTATACGCTATTTCTATCTTTCTGATTTTTTCATTAGTTTGACATTCGAAAGATGACACAGCATTGATTTTACAATGTGCAAAGTACGGCCATGTGCTTATTATGCGTGAATTGAACTCGATCTTTTTTATTTTTTTATTACATAGGCCACCTGATGGTATGTGGTCACTAACACCCATAGACATTGGCATCGTAAGAAAACCCATGTTAACCATCGCTTACATCGCCAATGCGCCACCAACCTTGGGAACTGAGATGTTATGTCCCTTGTACCTGTAATTTCACTGGCTCACTCACCCTTCAAACCGGAACACAAAAATAGCAAGTACGCAGACGAGCTTGCACTAAGCCCTACCACCTAGTAATCTGTATGTAAAAACTGGCGCATTTCATACACGAGTATAATCATATCATGACAAGGCCTTAGGATGTGTCAATCCAATTGCAATTTTTGTAATATGAGTTTATCAATACTAAAAGAATTGCAAATAAAAACGATGAACGACGAAATTTTATTGTTATAATTCGATATATTAAAAGCAGTTACTTTGGTAAAAAAATACATATTTATTTATTTAATAAGCGCACAAACAATACACATTTACAACCTAAAACAACTTTTGTTATGTATATCGATTATAATTGTTCACAACATTGACAAAGTATAGCGTCTAGCGTGTTTTTTTTAAAAGTCGAAATTAAAATGTATTATAAAAAATATATTGACCTATGATTACATCATTAAACATAATAAAAAAAGAATATAACAGAAAAACAAAAACAATGAAATGAAAAGGGAAAAATGAAAAGGAAGCGTTACAATCTTGGCCAGGCTGATTAATTAGGAATCTATTGTATATTAGAAATAACTTCTATTCTATCGCTTCGTACAATATTGTATTTATATAGACACAATTAGTGTTCCAAACGTTTTAACTTCTAAAAATGTTACAAATCGCAACAGCGGAATTTAAACTCGCTTCGGTATCGCGCCCAAGGTCTGTGATTAGGATGTGTTCACTTACTTGTTGTGTCGCAACTTTTTATACGAATTTTATACATTTTTAGTCGCTTTAATTCTATATTCGCTTTATTTCTATAGTTTTATTTTGATAACCGATTACTACTATACGTCTATATCCATATAATAGAATGTCGATTCCGAATCGATGAAATAGGCATCATTATTACATCACATCAATCATCATCAATTAAGAATACCCAATACGAAAAATGTCATTCTTTATCAAATTCTGTGTCAAAAATTAAGTTTATAGACACAGATTTAACTTCAAATCTGGTATTTATGCATATTATATATTTATAAAAGTAAAAGATATAGTATTTAATCATTTTATTGACACAAAAAAGAGATACACATTTTTTTAACGTCCTTGCAAATGAAAGAAAGACATTGGTCTTATATCGTATGGGTTGTTATGGGGTGTGTGTTGTTCGGAGTCCTTATTTGTTAATATAAATTAACTTACCACCTTTAACTATAGACGCTTAAAATAAGCGATAAATCGAGACATTAAAAAACAAGTTTTTATTTCTGCTTTCAATAAAAGGAAATCGGATGACAGGACGATGTCTCATACAGTTATCCGCGAGTTATATACACCTGCTATTTCGTAGCAAAACATTTTTTTTAAATATCTCTGTCTATGAATAAAATAAAGAATAAAATTCTTAGTCTTCTCGTATTACGAATAACCAGCTGAATTGTCCGTATTGAAACTAAACTCATTGATAGTTTGGTTATCGTTTTTTTCTTTTTTTTTTAATTTATTTATTGTATCTGTATACCCACTGACGCGTTGTACTTTTGTTGTATCTTATCTGTAATTTGTTTTAATGATATTTTAATGTGCCTGCGTGCTTATTACAAGGCAGCGTCACAATGTAAATTTTATGATTAAAATTGATATAGATATGGTATGCATAGGGAATATAAAAATTGGTTTGAATTAGATAAGTAATAATAGATTCCAGACGACTTTATCTTTGACATTTTTGTAAAAGTTTTTTCTTGCAAACCAGCTGACGGTTCGATATTAAAATCTAATAATTAGCATCGTCAATATCATTGACATCAGTACCGTGCATATTTAACTTCAATTCATTTAAATATTAAATCATATCGTAAGTTACCTCTTTCTTTGTATGTATATGACATACCACACACACACGCACACACACACACACACACAAACACACACACACACACACACACAAATCATTCTATTTTTTCGGTATTCCATTTGACTTTCAAATCGTCTCTTAATACTCACTTTCCGATTACAAACCTATTTTTTTTTAATATTTAATACCCCCACTGAGCTATCAATAAAAATATATAAGTTAATTAATAGTAACCGAGTCACAATCTATTGCTCGTTTAATACTGTTTTGTGTTAACAATCCTTGTCAAATATTTACGGGTTGGAATCGAACTTCCGCCTATATAATTGCCTTTCAATCATTTCAACAGTCCTTGGATCAAAACTGTGCAGAGCGATCATTATTACTTCGAACACGAACTTAAAAATATTTTATATTTCATTGTAATTTATAGAACATCTACACGAAATAATTACAGTTGATGCGCAAATAAACATGCGCGTGCGCACATGTTCATTTATTTGGTCGGCTATTGTTTTCCGCACCTGTGTTTGGAAAAGGTACTTAAGCTTGTGTGTTCGATAACTTTTATATATAACAATGAGGAATTGTTTCATTACCAGAATGTAATGAAACGCAGAAGAGTTTTAAAAGGAATATTCATGTTCACGAATCAAGAATATAAGCATTACTTCAAATATGTTCTAAAAACTCAAATATCTATAAAACAATACAATAAAAATGAACACAAAGAATTTCGTAAGTTCCTGTAGTTTGCAGAGGAGTTGTGTTTCTTTAAAGTTGTATCAAAACAATTAACATAGTTATAAATTAACTGTTAGTCATGGCTGATAGATTTATTCACTCTAGATTAATTATTAAGAGTAGTAAAACTAATTCTTTGTCAATTTCAATCGTCAATTCATTAATTAACTAATTTATTTCATTCGCTTCCTCTCAAGGTAACATTAGTTAAGTTAAATCCATCGAATCTATGTGCAAGCGTATTTAACTGATTTTTTAATTAATTATAAGCGGTTATAACCGGTAATATGAAACTAATTTTAATTTCTCAGAACTAATGATGTATCAATGACTTCACATCATCAAAATAAAACATTTTAGGAAATACCGAAAACATAATTTGCCATTGATTTGAAGTAAATACATACTTGCGTCAGTTTTTGTGCTCCTTTTTCTTTCTTTTCTTGCAAAGGCAAAGACCAGTGCTTTTACGGATTGATTTAATATGTAAGTAAGATAAGCGAATAAAATCAAAACTATTATCGTGTTAGTGAGCTGAAATTGAGAGAAATGTACGAATTACATCTTATAAAGAACATGTGTTAGGTACACTTAATATAAGTCTAAGTTTTAAGTTTAGATATATCCACACTAATATATAAAGCTGAGGAGTTTGTTTGTTTGATTCGGCTAATCTCAGGAACTACGGGATCGATTTTAAAAAATATTTTTGTGTTTTATAGTCCTTTTATTGAGAAAGGTTCTATCTCCTCTTTTTGATTAGAAGATTTGGAGCTTATACCACGACGCTGCTCCAATGCGGGTTGGTGGAATACACGTGACAGCATTTCAGTGAAATTTGTCACATGCAGGTTTCCTCACGATGTTTTCCTTCACCGTTAAGACGAGATATAATTACAAATTAAGCACATGGAATTCAGCGGTGCTTGCCCGGGTTTGAACCCACGATCATCGGTTAAGATTCACGCGGTCTTACCAGTAGGCCATCTCGGCTTTTTATTAATTATGTTTTTATTAATTAAACGCGGGTGAAACCGCGGGTTACAGCTAGTGTATGTATGTAGTTATGTACATGCTAGTATCCGCGCGCGGCTTCGCCCACATGTGTGTTCATCAGATGTTAAATACCCTATGTACTTTTCTGTATCCCTGACCAAAGTGTACTATGTCAAATTTCAAGTATTTATTCCAGACAGGCGGGTTAGTCAAAATGTTTCAAGTTTATAGCGTGATATTTACAGATATTATATTGTAATAAGTTTCGTATATCGAATGATCTCAACCCGAGTGGGCTCAACAATCAACGTGGTGGCCGACCGCGAAACACAGTTAGGTATATGTGTTTTCTAAGCGCAACAAAAACCCGGTTACTTTTCCTGTCTAGAAATGATGCTGAGTTATATTGACTCTTAGTATATTGTAGATTATCGCATATATATATAAGATTGAATAATATTTTTGTTATCATTCAAGCCGCGATGAATATCTCTGTGAATACATAGTCAAAATTATATGTGAACGACGAACGTGTTGCGATAACTTTTGATTACAAACATTGGACCATTTTATTTATTTACTCTGTGCATGGCAAGGGCGTTAATATAGCTATAGTTTTGTTTATTTTTTGTAACAGAAAATAATTACTAAGGTTTTCAAATATATGTTTTAGGCATTACAACTGTTTTACCTAGTAGTCAATATCTTATGCGGTTGAGTCATTAAGGTTGGCAGTATAATTATTTCATATGAAAAATATCTGTTTTAATTTATCTCTAAATTAAAAAAATAACAACAAATGATATCGTTAAAGTACTTATTGACATCATTATTTACCTCGTCTGTCATGTCATATCAGTTCAGTAAATACCTACGCAATTTATTCGTACTTATGTTAATCAAAAAAATAGTAATGATTGCAATTGTTATTTTTACCTGTAGAAATTGCAATTGTTACCTGTGTGTCTATTTAACCGACTTCAAAAAAAGGAGGAGGTTATCAATTCGTCTGTATGTTTTTTTTTTTTTTTTTTTTTGACGTTGTTACCTCATATCTTTCGACTGGATGAATCGATTTCGATGATTTTTTTTTTATTTGAAAGGGTTTGCTTTCCCATTGGTCCCATTTTTTTTTGGTCCAGTTTTGACAGTGGAATCCATGAGAAAACCGTATAAGTCGTAAATTTGCATGAGGTATGTGCGCGACAAATGGACGAATAACTCGATATCTATTCAATTCAATTTTTTATTCGAAAGAGTATACTTCAAGGGTTGTTTGATGATAGTTTGGTTAGATTCTGATTATAGGATCCATGACAGAGTAACGGAAATCTTCAATTCTTAGTAGCAAACTAACGATACACGGCCGAATCTTTTATAGGCTATCTAGATTTTTCATTCACCTACCATAACATCGTTATGATCAAGTAATTGTAATACTATTGTATAAAACACTTCTTTATATACCGTCAATAGTTTTCGCAGCGCACGCGAAATAATAACTTTTATAGGCAACAGTTTGATACGTTGGGTTACGTTGCTCCATTTTAAGTAGGGATCTATAAGATTTTGAAAATATAATATAGCCTATGTTACTCGGTAAAGACGTAGCTTTCTAAGGGTGAAACAATTTTTAAAATCGGTCGAGTAGTTTTTGATTTAATTCGTAATAAAAAATCAAACAAAAATCAAATCTTTCCTCTTTATAATATGAGTTATGCATGTAAGCATTAGTATATATGTATATGTTTGTAATTGAAACATATTTGAACATCTCCTAAAAGTTAAGACCAATTTTGAAAATTATAAATATATATATATAGAATCGTATATGTACTCTTATATACAGGTTATATTTATGTATATTTATATATTGATTACTAGTATTTTTCCCGCGGTTTCACCCACGTAGTTCCCGTTCCCGTGGGAATATGGGGACTAAATGTAGCCTATGTTACTCCTTGATAATGTAGCTTTCCATTGGTGAAAGAATTTTTTAAATCGGCTTAGTGGTTTAGGCGTGAAAGCGTCACAAACACCCTTACTTTCGCATTTATAATATTAGTTAGGATAATATAGATACTTCCCCTTTTTTTAATATACAGACATTCCGTCATATTTTTTAGGTGAAGAATGGTATAACACAACATCTATAAACATACAGTTTATTTAATTATTACTAGAAATAATTATTTGATTATGTTATGGCTGCCCAACACCCCACCAACTAAATCTATTTAATCAAAACATGTTAATTTATATTCATACATTTAACCATATTAACTAATATTTATTAATTAAGTACCAAAATACATTTTTCTTTACGTTTCACTGTTTTAGATTAATATATTTAAATAATAATATAAACGGCGCTGTCTCATATGAGCTGCACGTTTAGTAGGTCTACCCATATTCTACCAAATTAGTGAGTGTACTTCAGATTCACTAAAAATCGAAAAATAAATAAAACTTTTAACAAAACAAAAACCGACTTCATAGGAAAAATAAATTAATATGCACTAAAAAGTAAAAAAATAATTGCGTATTCTTCTATAATTTGATAATTAATTTCCTATTTTCTACTCATCAATATGTAGGTACGAATGTGTTGAGTGGTTGATAATGTATTTACAATTATTGTTATTTTTGGAGTCGATGTCAGCCAAGAGGGTTATAACTACATACTATAGTTAGTTAATAGGTGAGATGCTTTGTGTCACACGCGCAACTTACATTACAAATCTCTTTTATTCGCCTCGTAAAGTTGCGCGTGTGACACAAGCACATCTCACCTATAACTAACTATGTATGTAGTTATAAACCCATCTTGGCTGACATCGACTCCAAAAGTAACAATAATTGTAAATACATTATCAACCACTCAACACATTCGTACCTACATATTGATGAGTAGAAAATAGGAAATTAATTATCAAATTATAGAAGAATACGCAATTATTTTTTTACTTTTTAGTGCATATTAATTTATTTTTCCTATGAAGTCGGTTTTTGTTTTGTTAAAAGTTTTATTTATTTAACTCTTATATTAATCGAATAATCCATTCGAAAAATAATTCGATCTGGTTTTTCAAGTCGTAGCCCAAATATGTACTTATTACTTAGTTAATAAATAAATGTTATGAGACAAGCACATTAATTTAAAAATATTTACAAAACCGTCATGTCACTCTCAATCAAACGTCATTCTACCAACGACTCGTATGGCTTCACCCAAAAAACACTGTAGGTTATTCAACCATTAAAATTCATAGTTTTAAAGTTCTTATCTCTTCATTTGTTATATTATAATCGTATACAAGTATACGGTCGTCGAAGCGTGGCCTCAGCCTTGTACGTGATGATATTGCTGACTCGGCATCACGATGGTTTTCCGATTCAGTCAGTCCGAACGCGACCCCCGGAGACACTTGTCGTTATTTGAATTATTTAAAAAAATCCCTAGTCTATTCGAGAACGCGGGGTTGTTACCTGTCCCCCACCTGTGCGCCTGAGCACCGAGACCCGTTTTGTATCCGTCTCTTTCACACGTGCGAGTTCGCTCGCTCTTCTTCACTTCTTCAATTTAAATTAGAATTTTTCTATCTAGCTCAAGAGCGGTTGTGTCGCGAGTTTTAGTGTTAAAATACAAGTGAATTTGAATAATAAACATAATAATCGTGATAGTGTTGTGTTGTGAAATGAAATGTGAATAAATCACGTTTTTAAAGGATGCATTACAAATTGTTTAAGAGGTAACGTATTATTTACTCAAATGTAAGCATTGTTTTACGATTTAAACGTAGGTAAGTTACAATAACAAGATTCAATTGCCGTTATTGCTTAATTAACATTTGTATTGCAATTAAATTGCGATTATCAATGAGAAAGTAACGTATACTCTGTCAACGGATGAATATTCTACTATGTTCCTGACTATTGGAAAATCCCTATCTTCCATTAGTTATTAATATCGTATATAATGGGCAATTATTTGTTTATAAGACATAGTTTAATGGTGATTGTAGTAGTTCTCAGCGATTTCATCCACTGTACGTGATGAATCGTATTGTCTATCACGATGCGATGTCCCAGAGTGCAATGGAACTGGTCGTGCATGGGAAAATGATGGGAGAGGCCGCAGGCGATCGTTAGTGCCGGCATCCATTGCTATTACTGAGCCTACTTATTTTTTGTCTATATTTCTAATTGTAATCGTGTTTTGTGATTGTGTTAGTCTGTTTATATTGATATGCTATTACGATTTATGTGGTATTTATAACTGGTAGTATAAATTACAAATCTGTAATAGTCTGTTCATTTATTATTATTATTCGATAATAGATTGTACATATTTGTGCTGTTTTTTTTAAATTTATTGAAAATTTTGCTGAAATAATAAAGACTTATTACAAACATTCATATTGCTTATTTAAGTATCATTCTGTCTATAGAATATTCCTTCGTCAATTGAATCGGTATTGAAAAGCCTATGAAGATTATAGGTGCCCATGAAGTTAACAGAAGGATTAAAAACTAAAAACTAACTTACGTAGGGAATTCGGAGATTTGGGAAACTTTGCTAATCGTAAACCTTCTCAAGAAATCCTTTGACAATCAGTATAAGTTAAAACGAATAAGAAAAAAAAATAACCAAGATAGAAGTAAATGATATAACAGTTTTTGACAAGGCTTTGCTTCTAGCAACTTCATTCAGTACATATTATATTAAAATTATTATAGCTGTGACCCGCGAATTAATAAAAAAACTGCGTATAATTAATAAAAATACAATGAATAACAATAAGCCTACAGCCTTCCTTGATAAAAAGACTATACAACACAAAAATAATTTTTAAATTCGAAGCAGTAGTTTCTGAGATTAGCCAGATCAAAGAAACAAATTTTTCAAATTCAATTATCTTTATTCAATGTTGAAGTGTTACACTTTCTTATTGATTGTCATAATTCTACCACCGGTTCGGAAATAAACACCTCAGACCAGAAGAACCGGCGAAAGAAACTCAGCGGGATTTTCGCGGGAAGTGGGAACTTCAGCTATAATATGTATACTATAGACTGCATAGATATAGATTTCATTGATTTTTCGTAACTTTTGAAATAAGATAAGTAGACTAAGGAATAATTTTGTCGGTTAATTGTTGAGTTTATCTTTGTGTATTATTTCTAATCTATACGTAATCGGTATTTATAATATAATTTCCACAGTATTTCCACAGATAGATCGATCTCAACTCGTGGGTGTCGTTGGAGTCGATTAAAGGAAATTTTGTTACGTCTCTAATAATCGAGCACGTAGGCGCCTCGACCCGTATAGGTAAATATAGATAACGGACCCACTAGAAAATGCATTCCCTAAAAAAGAATACCTTTCCACGCATGTAGGATAATGCGATACTTACGTAGGTAGTTGCTATTCCATTGGAAACTGAAACAAAAACAATATGTGTACTAAGATTTTTATATTACTAATAGCTATTGGAATTAGTTGGTAATTATATTAAGTGTGTTGTCGGTATGTTGTTAATTGAATTCTACGAATCAATTTTTGTATTAACTTTCTCTTTTATCGACTCGGATTTCGACAATCATAAATTCAACGTTACAAATATTTTCACCGCGAATTGCATGGGAAAATTTATTTCCAGTGTTCTTTATTTAAAATAAATTGTATTAAATATAACAAACAATCGTCTTTAAAGTTATTTAAAGTCAATAAATATGACTAAGAGCAAAGAGTTTGTATTGTTTTTCATTCATTACAAACATATTACAAAGACAAATCATTTTAGCTCTCACGGTTGGCAGCATTGACAATGTCAAGGTTTGTCGAATGCCCCATGACAATGTCGAAACGAAGGTAAAATTACCTCAGGGTTTTTTTTTATATTTAAGAAGCAATTAATTTACGAATTGCATTCATCATTTACCATTCTTGAAAATAAGAAATAAAATTTATAAAATAATTTTGGTTATACGATTTCCTCAAGTCTACGTCAAGTTATAAAGAAGGTATACAAATAGAACTTCACAAAGCTACAATACAAAACAAAATTAATACACTTTTATTATCTTATCCCGACGCACGTATAATCAATAATTTCCGGCGCATTAATGTTAAACATCTCGAACGAGACATCCATGAATAAACGCTATAAAGAAAATTTGTAACAAAACTGACATTGGTACCTTCCGAAAAGGCATTTTTTTATAATCGGTCTGCTATCCATCGACCATACGAAGCTATGCCATACTTTATGAAAAGTATAACATTATTTATTATATCAAAATGCTTACCATATAGTTTTGAGCATTTACTATAGGGAGAGTTTGATAAGTACGATAATATACATGCGAAGAAATAAGAATATAAACTACTTTTCGCCATAAAGATTGCGTATATAGGACAACCAAATAAGTATTACAATATATTGATATAAATCAATAATTCAATTGTCAGCTGACAATGCGAGGTTAATGACCTCGATGTCGTTTTGTTTGGATCCCATATTTCAGATCATGAAGACAGACATAACTGTTCTCGAGATGCCAGTCAATTTTAAATGTATGTTTTCTGCCACTTGTTCCATAAATATAAACGATAACAGTCAAGCTTAGCGCGTTGAACATTAAAATTGTAAAATAGAAAAGCTTAGCTTTATATGATGGACGAGAACTATCGTATTATTCCAGGTTATCTTATTCCAGGTTTTATAGACGTCATAACTCACATTACAGCTAAGTGAATAGGGGATTTATGGTAACACGATAAGGTACATATTTCATTGTATATAATTTACTCTCATGGATTTACGGAGACAATAGCTGTATGGTTTGGATCTTTATTCCGTATGCGTTCGGATTTCCCGCGATATCGCGTTAATATTCGTTGTATGTAGGATTATAGAATCTGGATTCTGGATGCGTTCCGGAAATCGTTTCTCGTACCGGCTCTCTCATAAATAAACAATTATTGATACAAGTGAAAAAATATAATTGAAAGTAACCGTTTTTTAGGTTCACATTAATTTAATTTGCTGTACTTCCGAAATATATAACATGAGTAATTACAAAATTGGTTGTTTTGTAATCATTACTACTTTCAGAATTTACTATTTAAATTGACAAGTATATTTTTGACGTAATAAACGTAGCGGGGCATTCCGTTAGAGATATGAGCCCGAACTTGTGCCCCTTAATCTTTCTTTTCGTAATATGTACATTGCCATCGTAGAGCCACATAGGAGGCATCTTTGAATTCTGAGATCCAGTGGTTGTTGGCGCATTTATCGTTGCTAATGGAGGGGGGGGGGGGGGGAATAATCTACGCCTTTTTTTAAAGCATGTTCGGTACATATAGTACCGCTTTAAAGGGTGTTTGAGCCAGTCATCCATCTATCATCAGAGCCATGTAAATTCCCAAAATTGTTGGTACACTGACGATGTATGGAATTGTAAATATATCTGTCAGAGCCATTGCTTATAAGCGGTGGTGACCATCAGGTGAACTTTTAGCCTATGACCGCCTATGACCACCTATGATATAAAAACAAAAAAAAAACAGATACAAAAAGTAACACATCAAAGAAATCGAACTAAAATAGATTAATTACGAGCGACGAGAGTGTTTCTTAGAATTTATTATTGTATTGATGATATCATTTCATACCTAACATTTAATGTGCGAGCCAATTGGTTTAACAGTGTGGTTTAATACAAAAGCAATTATCGGCATGAACCAGTTTCGTTTAAACTTGAAAAACGATAAGTATTTCGAGTGGTGAATTGGGGACCACTCACTTGTCCTACATGACATATGTTACAAGTGTGCTTTTAAACTTACACGCATTTTGTGTTTAACTTTTTTTTTATACTTTGCTATTTTGTTTTTTTAAGATACTCGAATTTGATAATCTAGAAAACTTAGAAACGAAATGAGCATTTATTTATAAGCGATAGAATGCAGGTATTACTTTATATAAGAGAATAATAAAATATATATACCTATTTGTTGATTTAATTTTAAAGACATTGTGGTACATATAACTGCAGGCCAACTGTACTGTAATACATGTCGAAGGGTCTTAAAAACCAAATTTGGTCTAGCGAGCCACATTTAGGGCTGATACTACTAAACAGTAATTAATTTCTAGGGTCGCCGTCATCGAAATCGATGAGGAGGACTGTATATATTATATATATGTGGTAACGAAAAAGAAGAATAAGATATATATAATATATATATATATATATATATATATATATATATATATATATATATTACAAGAGGTAGTATAATTTTAACTCGATACCAACTCTCATACGTAAACACAATTACGGAATAATTACAATTCAACAATCACGGAAGTAGATAACGTTACAGAACAATACGAAATTAGACAAAAGGTGAACGGCTAATTCGAAATGGTATCCCAAATAAATCGAAACAAAACGTGAGTTCAAGGTTCCTCGGTTCGTTACGTCATTTTCGAAAACGGCCTACCTGAATGTTCTTTCTTTTTTTTCTTCTTTTTGGGAATCTCCAGCGATTACTTCGGAATGCGAGGCTGAGGCTATGCTTTGTTGTTTTTTTCGGAATTCGTGAGAAACGCCGGATTTTATAGTTTCCAGGTAACATTTCGCGAAGGTTTTATTCTATTGTTGCTTATCTTAAAGACGTCTCAGTTAATCTCCGTTATTGTTTGCTCGACTCTTGATGAGTAGCGGTTATTTTCAGTTTGTTTATGAGATCGCTTTTAAATATTTTTATATCGCTTGGGGCTTTAGGTAGGTACCATTAACCATCCTCTCATCAGATATTCTACCGCTAACCAGCTATATTTTCTATTGTTGCGTATTATTTCATACATCACCGGTGTCTATTGCGGTGGTGGTCATTTACCACTACTTATTAGATAGCTTATAAACCGGTTCTCTTGTCCTAAAAATAAAAATAGTGTTTTTTATTTAATGTCAAAAGTGTCGAGCTGTAACTGTCTGTCTACTGGCGACAGCGTTTCTTTCGATCACGAAAGACTAATCGGGTTAATTCCACCACGCTGTTATAATGTTGGTTGGTGTGACATGTAGCATGCTTTTCATCCGAAAATGCATTATTCCTCACTATGTGTTTTTACATACACATATTAAGCACATGGCAAGTGCTCATACGAACTAGTAATCTTCGGTTAACATATTAACAATCAATTGAAACTCTTGCTTCTATATTTAGTCAAATAAAAGTTAAACTTCATTTAAGTGGACTTCTAAAAGTACTTCAATATTTATGTTATAGCGATAATTTCATTGTAAACCTACGAACGGATTGCAAACCGATTGTAGATTCTGACGAGATGAACCAGTAAGAAACTGTGTTCATTCTCACTTCAAATCAAATCAAATCAAATATCTTTATTCAATGTTGAAGTGTTTCTTTCTTATTGATTGTCATAAATCTACCACCGGTTCGGAAATAAACCTCAGACCTGAGAAGAACCGGCGAAAGAAACTCAGCGGGATTTTTTTTTTTTCAGCTCATATTTTACAATATTATTTTATATAATAACAATACAATAATAATATTATTTTTTATTTGAAACAACCTGGTGGCGATCGTTTCATTCCCAGAGTGTGCAATCATCTAAAATAATTATATAGTCAGCTATATGTGTGTACAATAAAAATTAATTTCATTGTTATTAATTTTATTGTCATACAATATTCTTTTCGTCATCTCTTATTTTACTTGTTTTTTAATGACGTCATTGAAACAACAGACGTACAACGTTTAAGGATAATTAGAATGTGCGTCATAGATATTACTTTAACCATAATTCATAATTACTTGAAAAAAATATGTAGGATTTTGTTCATGATTCGTAAAAAACTCTAAGTTACGGAGAATTTATTAACAAAATAAAACCAGATAGATTTTTTTTGTTCGATCCGGGCATTGAACCCGGGACGTCGGGATCTGCAGCTTAACGTATGCTAAATCCGAACACTATAATTAAAAATAAAATATGATAATACAACAATGTCATCATCATATCGTTTGCAGAACAGATCCGGAACTTGTGTCCTCCATCTCCCTCTTCTTGGAGCAGAGTTTTGGTTAACTCTTCTGCCGTCAGTTTATAGGCTTATTATTGAGGCAGGTGTCATATATCGTAATAATGAACTTGTATACAAACTTTCTTGTTATTCGGTTGAGTAGCTGACGTGATATCGTAACAAAGAAACAGACAAACAGAATAAAGAAATTCCCATTTATAATTTTAATTAGGGTTATTGTTACCGTATGCATATTGTTCGATATAAATGGGTTCAGTGTTAGGTAATGGTATTAATTGATAATAATTAAACTGTTAAAAAAAACTGTTTTCCCCGGCTTTGAACCCGTAGTCTTCGAATAACATTCTCGCGTTCTAATCACAAGACACGTTGCATGTAACGCTGTCTCAAGCATGAATACCTAAGATGCCTCGCATCTCAACTCCATCGCTCAAGTTACAATAATCTCCTGTATCGTATAACGGAGCCAAGGTGCTTAATATGGACGAACTTGTACGTTGCCTTCTAAATAATGAACTTCCGAACTTAATAACGTCTTAACATTCTTCATCGGGATTAAAGTTCGTCTTCCATTCATTTATGGGAGACAAGCGATAGCGTAACGTATTGCGTTATGATATGCTATAATAATGTCACGACCGATTTTCCTGGACCAGGCGATCAATTTCATTAAGGACTAAGACTGCACTGTATATATATGTAAGGTGTACAAGTGTGTGTCATAGGCACACTTTATTGATTTAGTCACAGAGATCCAATGTAGGACTAAAAGCTTTTTGTGCGAACCTATGCTGCTTTTGAAAAATCCCTGAAAAAGAAATCAACTTTCGACCATTATCAAGATTCCATCGAATATTGAGCCTCGTAAATCAGTTATTAGATTGAGACGTTTCGTAAAATAAATGTATGTTTGGTTGAATGTTTGTCCTTCAGTTACGAATGGTTACTGTATACTTAGTTGGGACTAGTGTAGATATTAAATGTCATTAACAAAACTTAGTTTTGGTAGCTTTTTGCTAGTTAACCATATAAATAAACATATGAAATTATTATACATATTCATTAACTGAAAATGAAATTATTATATATATCACACTTGGTGGTAGAGTGTTGTGCAAGCTCGTCTGGGTAGGTACCACCCACTCATCAGATATTCTACCGCAAAACAGCAGTACTCTGTATTGCTGTGTTCCGATTTGAAGGGTGAGTGAGCCAGTGTAATTACAGGCACAAGGGACATAACATCTTAGTTCCCAAGGTTGGTGGCGCATTGGCGATGTAAGAGATGGTTAACAGCTCTTACAACGCCAATGTCTATGGGTGTTGGTGATCACTTACCATCAGGTGGCCCATATGCTCGTCCGCCTTCCTATGCAATAAAAAAATAATAATAATTAAGAAGTTAGTGTATAAAGACTCAGCTTTGGCAATGACACATTAGTCACGTTTTAAATAGACAATACGCGGCGAACTAACGATTTCGGTAAGTACGAGTATGTCCGTTCTAATTACTGAGGCACTCAACTTTCCTTACGAACATTGCAATACTATTGTTGTTTTACTTTATACTATATACTTTAAACTGTACATTTGACATTCAGCAAAACTCTAACAAAGATAAACTTATACATATATTATTTTATAATAATATTGCAAAATATGATATACCGAAATTTTTAGTTTTGGTTTTATTAGTTTTTACATATTTATTTTGTTATACCTAACATATATTTAGAAACTGGTTACAAGTAAAAGTAATTGTACATAAGAAACTATATGCAAGTTTTATCTGATAGATATATCGTAATTATATTCGTAGTACGATTGAATTGTCACGTATTATATCAACGTATTTATAACTATATGTTAATAAACTACAGTTGTACGTGATATATTGGACTCATTGGTTATGGTTATGTGATGAGATAAGTGATATATAGTTTTCGTTGTGCAACTCCACTTTTAGTGGACGGTCACCCTTAAAATTCCTTAGTAAGATTAAGGCGTGCTCACACGATAATGCGGTAAACAAAGCCTTATCGGTCGCTTGTTATTTGATGGTTCAAATAGCTAGGCTATTAGTCAGCGGGTTAAGTCGCTTGATTTTTGGTAAAATATTGTTAGGTTGGTTTTTGTAATATATGTATTTCTAATCGTTGTTTCGGTCGGTTTAGGTCTAGGTCACTTTATTCAATTGAATTTCTACAATTCAATTCAAATATATTTAAAGGATTATAATAATTTAAGTTTATAATAGCGTTATTAAAAAAAGTTACATTTAGTGTTATAGGTAAAGAGAGATAAAATTGTATTTTGGTGCATCACAAACTATCTTTACATTACAATTTGTTTTAGGACTCCATCAATATGAACAAGTATAACTAAACAAAAATATACGAACACGTATGCATATAAATATATGTATACAAAATTATATTAACATGATAAAAGAAATAGAACGTCAACTGTTCATAAATGGATATAAAGGACTTTTTATTTAATCAAAGAGGTGACGACGACGACAAGATAGAAAATGGGGCCAAGGAAAGGGCCAAGAAGTTCAACTCGAGTTTCTCGTCATGCGTCTCAAAAGTCACAGTCTGATTTACCCGAGGCAGTTGTAAGGGATACAGCAGGTTGCAACGCATCGTGTAACGTAACGCAATACGCGCGTGTCAGGTGGCGGGAAAGGAGACGCGGCGCCATCTTGGAACCGCGTGGGGACCAATGAAATATGTTCTAATAAAATCCTAAGTGCATCTTAGGAATGTGTATCATTCGTAAATCGTATGTAACATTAGTGACGATATATAATGAAAATACTTGGGCCATAAGTTAATAGAAGCCTCTTATGGATGATTGTAAAGTTTGTCGTTTTATAAATTATTTCTCGAGAGATTAGATGAATTAAATATTATTAGTTACTAGCTTGTGTTCGAAATTTTATCTTAGTTCAACTTTCTACTTGAACCATGACTATATATGATGAATACTACTTCCATCGCATAATGAATAAAATCAGCCTAGAACCTTCCTCGATAAAAGGACTATACAACACAAAAATATTTTTTTAATTCGAACCAGTAGTCCTGAGATTAGTCGGATCAAACAAACAAACTCTTCAGCTTTATATATTAGTATAGATTATTATCAAAACATTTTCGCATCGTAAATTTGTTGCTGTATTCCATATAGTGTACAATGTTTATATAAAATGATTTTCTCGTGACTTTATTATACAAACCGAATGCTTGTTACAGTTCGTATCCTATTACGTCGAGCATCTTTCGTTAGATTTGAAATATGCTTGAAACTATACAGTTGGCACGTACGTTATAGTTTCTGGCGTAGTACTATCAATGTATATAATACAGTATTTATAAAGACATTAGCCAGTAATAAATATAAATAAAGATAAGGAGAATATTTATATATCCTGTCTCGTGATACATAAATATAAACAGTTTTTGTCGGCAACGTTCAAAAACGTCTTATAATAACAGACACGATGGGACAAATCCACTGCTTATTTTTTTTTCTGTTGGTATTTTTCTATTATCTAAGCATGACTTATTTTTTTATAGTCAAAGAGCACAAATTGAAATCCACCATGAAAATCCTTATGTATGATACTGATAAAATGAATGCTCCCAGTGTCCCATGATCGCTTAGCTTTAATCGGATTAAATATATGTTATAAATATAAGCTTGTAAGTTTAAAGCTATAATTACGATCACCGGTAACGAACTAGGGATGCCAATAAGTTGTAATATATACCGACATTCAAAATGATAGTTTGGTAGTATATAAACGACAATTTTTCGAATTAAAATATCGTATAGATGCAATATTTTTTTTTATTTCATAGGAAGGCGAACGAGCATATGGGCCACCTGATGGTAAGTGGTCACCAACGCCCATAGACAATGGCATTGTAAGAGATGTTAACCATCGCTTACATCGCCAATGCGCCACCAACATTGGGAACTAAGATGTTATGTCCCTTGTGCCTGTAATTACACTGGCTCACTCACCCTTCAAACCGGAACACAACAGTACCAAGTACTGCCGTTTTGCGGTAGAATATCTGATGAGAGTGTGACCTACCCAGACGAGCCTGCACAAAGCTTTACCACCAAGTAATTATAACATTCACTCATAAAATGATGATAAACCATGACATTGAATATATTGTTATACGTGATAAGAGTTAATTGACGCAAACGAATTCAAATCGGTAACGATGCGATATATTGATACAAAAGACGTTCTTGGGCATCTCACTGGATATTCATTCCCAATGGTAATGATAAACAGACAGGAGCAAACTCTGGTCAGATAATTTTTAATTTTGTTTTAATTCAATATAAAAAAATATTTAAATCAAACAACTTTACATTGAAATAAACAACGTTAGAATGAAAACATAAATTAACAAACTAGAAAAGTTAATTATGAAAAGGCTATTTACTGTCGAGAATTATTATAATAGTAGTTTTAATTAAGCTAATTGACGTTGGAAAACGCAAGCGTATCTGAAAGCCATATTGTGACAGTCCGTTTCCACAAGCCGCCTGACGGATGCCGCAGCCGCTGTAAGCGCTGGCTAGACGTATGCAAGCGAGATCCGAGATTTTGGCTCAGCGTGCAATGATGCCAAACTGCTTTAATTAAATTTAACGTCTCCACGTACTGTAGATACTAAAATGAATATAGAGTTATCTATATAAATAAAATGATAGAGGTCTGCAGTTGTGCGCGCATCACGGAAAAACTACTAGATAGATTTCAATGACTTTTTCTAAATTTTATTTGTTAGACACTTTATTTTCGATTCGAATAATTATTGCGATATCTTCATTTAATAAAATGTTATTAAAGTTTCAAGAAACAACGTTTTGTATATGCACTGCGTGTCCAGTGATGTATGTTTAAACAAAGTATATTTTTGCTTGCGATCTTTTTGATGTTTTTTCCTTCGTACATAAGAAAACTTTCTTAATATATCAAGCAACGCGGACGAAGTCGCGGGTATCAGCTAGTTTATTTATATAATTGTTTAATCGTTGGTAGAGCATTGTGTAAGCTCGACTGGGTAGGTATCACCCACTCATCAGATATTCTACCGCAAAGCAGCCGTAATTTGTATTGTATTCCGATTTGAAGATTGAGTGAGTCAGTGTAATTACAGGTACAAAAGATATAACATCTTAGTTCTTAAAGTTGGTGTTGCATTGGCGATGTAAGCGAGCGTTAACATTTCTTACAATGCTATAGTTTATGGGCGTTGGTGACTACTAACCATCGGGTGGTCCAAATGCATTATGCACGTCCCGCCTATCTACACTATAAAAAAAAGTATAGATATAACATATAAATGATCATAATACGTAAGTGTAACGGAGTTGATCACGCGAAAGCGTGTGCCATATAAACAAACAAACGTAAAAATAATAACAATTCGACGAACAGTTCTGTTCAATAAGTACTGTCAGAGAACCTGAAAATTTATCGGGCCGGATAATAAACCAGTGGGAACGAACTCATACTCAACGACACTGTTATTGTACTGCTAGCCTTGCATCCGACATGACCGTTCAAAAAGAAAGCACGCATGAAACATTTAGAGGTAACATTCACACGGTGGAATGAGACTGCCCGCCCGTATGAATTAATTCGCAATTTTTACTTTCTCCCGTAGTTACACAAGCCATTGTTTCAAAATGAACTTGTGTTGAATTTTAAACGTTTTACATATTATATTCACAAACACTTACACTGTTTATTCCGTACGATATTATGTATACGTGATTTTGTTTATTTTATAATTATGTAGTTTTCGAGATTTATTTCATTCGAAGCCAACGTTATATATTAAGAAAAACATTTGTCAAATTACATGTATAAAAATATTGTAACAAAATATATAAACAATTAAAAGCTAACTTAACATTTAAAATAATAAAAAAAATACCAAATTGACGAGAAACAAATTAAGAAAAAATATCTTTATCTAAAAGAAATCAACAAAAAAGAAAGTGAAATCTGATATAAATATTAGTGAATAGCATTATCATTTTAATTTAAATCAATAGAGTAAAAGGTAAAAAATATAACTATTCTGTAAATATAAACAACAAATTAAATTACATTAAATCAAATCTCAATTTAAAAAAACAAACTTAAAATATTTTATGTAGAGATTTTAATTAAGGAAAATATATATACCTATATAGGGCTGTAATTTTATTATTATTTAAATTATGTTTTGAAAATCGAATGATGGAAAATGTTTATATACGTCACATAAGTTTTTAACATAAATAGAAGTTTATCGTTCTGAAACGTTATTTTATTGCATTTTTATGATACACTTTTATGAATTCACAAAATGGCGTCGACTGCTTGAATCTCATTTGCTTAACACTGCAGGTTCTTAATATGGAATATTCAGCTATTTTCACTGGGTCTTATTTGTTGTTATTTTATTTAAAAAATGAAATAATATAAAATAATGTTGATGTTTTTACTTTTCCTAATAGAGATAAAGTAAAGTGTAAGCGATAAAGATGACTCTGTATACGTTAAGCTTACTTACTGGACCCTATTTTATACGTTTTTCTAATGTAATAAACAAATAAATAACTTCTTAGCTCTGACCCGTGATTTGAAACTTGTCTTGTAAAATAACCACTAGACTACTAAGGCAACTTGACAATGATTTTTAGTCAAAAGTAATATAATCCGTTCCAATTGTGTAGGTCTGTGAAAATTGTAGAGCGATAAAACGGTCGTTACTCTTCAAATGCATTAAATGGTTTTGTCATCTCAGAATTATTTCATTAACGGCTTAAACCGCCTGTGTTCGTTGGCTGTCATTACTCTCAGCTGTTTTAACGAAAATAGCCGTCCATTTTTAATCGCGTTAATTTATCTCTTCCATTTTTGCGGGGAGAGCTATCACGGCAAATAATTAAAATTGTTCTGATTAAGCTTGGACTTCGCTTTGCCTTGTATTAATTAATTATTATATGTACCAAATAATGGTAACCAAAATCAATTGAATAATAAAATGCGAGATAGTCATTAAAATATATTTTATTTTTATGTGATACCTATATAAAATAAATGTCTCCTTTCTTACACAATTTGTATATCTAGTATATATTTTTTTATGTAATAAATAGCCGGACGGGTATTTGGGCCACTGATGGTGAGTGGTCACTGGTCACGAACACCAAACCTGGGCCTGGAAAATATATCCCTTGTGCGTGTACAGAAGGGATGTCCATACACAGAAATAAATACATAATGTACAGGATGCTGCAGTAAAGACAAATTTGGATATATATTTTCTCACAATGTGTGTGTGTGTGTGTGTGTCTAATGATAGAAAATAGCTCAGACGTCATTCTCTTTACCTGCTTGGTGTGATTTTTGAAAGCCATTCACACCGTTAACGGTGTTAATTCGAAATGACGCATTGATACGTTTCTCATACGACGTGAACTTGTCGACGGTTCCTTATTTATTGCTTATTCAACTAATTTGCGGTTTCCTTTCCGTTAGTTTTTTTTGGTGTCTACTTAAACTTTTAATGTTTTTTTCTTCTTATTGTATTATTATTAATAACATTTCAAATTGTTTTACTAAACTTCTAGTTTACCAGTCACAAAAATAAATTCATGAAAATGTTAGTAATTTTCTTTGTCCTAGTGCGTATTGATTGTATTTTACAACCTCGGTCTTTTATATCGATTACTTTATAAAAGCCATGCAGTATTATCGAGGTTAGCTGAAGCCCCTATCGTACAGATATAAAACCTCAAATGCTTTTCAAGGTACAAACTTTTAGGTTATCTTATCGACTGTTTGTTAAGTGCGACGAGAATTTATTTCCAATTAAAACTTATTTTTGTAAGCATGAAAGATAAATTTTTTAACGATATTCATTGATTGACAGTGGCATTTTTTTTTATTAGTAAGGTGTGTATATACGGCCTTAGCGGTGAAGCTTCCCACGCGGCGCGCCTTTTAAGGGTGTGCCAATAATGGTTTGCGATCACGGCCATTGTGAGTAGCTGAGCTAAGATGTACTCCACTGCTATTCAGTCAGACAACGGGACAGGGCGGTATGGGTTTTAAGCTTAGTGCTCATTTAAATATTCCTTAGTAATAGCGTATTTACACAATGAGTATGTGCACAAGCGTTTGTCGCGTGGGTGTGTCGTCAGTGAATAGGATAGAGAGTATGGATTTTAATCAATCTATTGTCAAAATAATTATTTTTATATTTTATCAATTGAATTTGAATTTGGAATTCACTTAAACGATCTATGACTGAACAGTTTTAAAATAAATATCCAAATCGGTTATTTATTATGAATGCTATATTAATGTTATGAATGCGATAATAATTACGCCTGTCTGTCCGTCTGGTAATCGCTTAAACCACTGAACTGATTTTGATACAATTTGGTATGAAGGGAGCTTGAAAAAGACAAGGAAAGACATAAACTACTGTTTTATACTTAACACTTGAATACCCCTATCCCCCACTCACTTGCACGCGGGCGAAAATTAGTAGATCATATTCAAGTAGGCTCTAATTGACTTTTTCGTTTTACGATTACGATTGATTGTTTCGTAATCTATAGATATAGACGCAAGCATAAGCAGGTTGTGTATGTCCTACTACTGAGCTAAGGCCTCCTCTACTTTTTGAGAAGGTTTGGAGCTAATTCCACCACGCTGCTCCAATGCTGGTAGGTGGAATATACATGTGGCAGAATTTCAGTGAAATAAGATAGATAAGACAGATGCAGGTTTCCTCTCGATGTTTTTCTTTACCGTCAAACACGAGATGAGTTATAAACACAAATATATAGTACAAATATATATAGGTAGATACAATTGTTTATTAGTTATTTATTCTATTCTTCACAAAAATCAATGAATATATTTCTTTAACGTAATCTTTTACTGTTCGATATATATGCGAGGTTTTACTGTACAAACGAACCCAGGAATTTTGTAATGGATTTTTTTAAATGTATTTTTCAAGCAACAACCTTAATGCATCCGTTGTTATTAAAATAGCGACCGTACAGCGGTCTTTTAGGTATTTCACTCACATACAAAGCTTATGGCAGCAATTGCTTGCAGGCTCTAGAATAATATCCATTGTAATACAGTCACAGAAATATGTATGATATGCTAATATTTTGACAATCAAGTCGAGCACTTGGGCGTGTGTTATGTAATACGTGGCTCTGCATGTGTGCAGCTTAATGTGTTCATTTAGTACCATTGTGAGCGTTTCGGTTATTGTGTGCATGTGTTATCTTGTACGTGTTCTGTAATTATTTCTTATTTGTGTGTGTGCCAGCGCTGTGATGTTGGGATAATGATGGAATCAATGTGTATCTAATTTAATACATACGTCTACGTCATTTTTTTGGTTGCGTTTCATAATCTTTGTAATAGTTACATTACATTACCTATTATGACAGCGTTTTTTTTATAAAAATAGGCAGACACCACCAACGATCCTATAAATGTGCACTGTAAGAAATATATTATATTATAGTTTAAGAGTTATATTAACTATTCCTTACAACGTCAATACGCCACCTACGTCCGGAACTGAAATTTTATGTCCCTTGAGACTGTCGAATACTGGCTCACTCACCCTTCAATTCGGAATAAAACAATACTAAGTATTATGTTTAATGGTAGGTTTTAAATGCACACACACATACACAGCGGAAAAAGTTATTTCATGAATGGTTTATTTAAATAAAGAGAAGAAAATAACCTTATCATTGTCAAGTATATATATCGGTGCGTGTGTACCGGCCTTATTTCGTTACTTATAAGCCGCGTCTTCTCAGGGTGTGCAAATAATTGTTCGTATTGACGGCCATTGTTAGTAAGATATTCTATTGAATTAAATTTAATGCGAGTTATGAGAAATAGGTGACTTAATACTTCGACGTATTTTGAGATATTTTGAAACCATGCTAGCTAGTAAAGTGATTTTCCTCAGTACCAACGTTGTTCAAAATGCTTCACGTTGCTTTTACAAAAGTCGCTTAACCTGTAAGAGCAAAATTGCAATTCTCTGCAGTAATCGGCTGTGAAACGTCCGAAAGTGCTATGCGATATTGATCATAATAATCATAACATTTCAAGAATAAACGCATCGTAATTGTATATCACCATAAGTCACTTGTCAATATTTCGGAATATGTCAGCCTTCTACTGCTGAACAAAGCTGCTTCACCCAAGGATTTCCATTTCAGCCGGTCTTGCGCTGCCCGCATCCGACGGTTTCCCGCGACTTTGGTTATATCGTCGGTCCACCTTTTAGGGGTCCTGCCCACGCCTCATCTGCCCTTTCGGTTTCGCCACTGGGGAACCTTTCTGCCCCGACATTTAACGTGTTAGTAATGGAGGTTCTTATAGGAAATCACTGTATCCATCGTTAAACCGAAACAGTTATGCACTCCAATACATAATAATAATATCCTGGTACACTATTCACATACCGCCATCTGATCCCACACTAAGCAGAGCTCGTACTATGGAAACCAGACGACTGATATATGTACTTAAATATATTACCTACTTTCTTTTGTAAATAAATACTTATATAGATAAATACACCCAGACTCAGGACAAACACACATGTTCATGCACACAAAAATCTATCCTGGGTGGAAATCGAACCCACGACCTGCGGCCTGAAAGGCAAGTGTTATACCAACCACGCCAACCGGTTCGTCGACAACTTTTAAAGAGTCGAAGAGCTCTGATTATTTTGTTTCTTTACAAAGACTTCTATGCAAAGTATAAATCTATTGTTCCAAACAAACTTTATAATGAATAGGAATATACCGTTGTTTTGTCTCATACAAATTATAATAATGAATTCTGTACCGGTTTCAGTAATAAATATTTTTAGGTGTTAAATTTTTCATATAAACTAACTTAACCAGAAGTGTTATCAAGCCCGCATATATTCAAAAATTTCGTAAAACATAAATAGGCACTTCGCTTTCACACTTTCGACATAATTCGTGACGTCACGCCGTTAATTTAACATGTTTCTGATTTGTTCTTTATTTAAAATATTATTTAAAAAAAGAACAAGTAATATTTGCTAACCAGCCATGTCTTATACATAAAAAGTATCGTTATGATTTGGTTATTATCTGTATATAATTAAATTTAAATGGGATGTGTACATAAACAGTACGTATGTTTCGTTTACGATTTTTCTAGTCTAATCGACCTTCAATCGGACTATGATATATCGGTATTGCACCTTCTATATCTTATATGTCAGCCGGTCTCTCCTGAAAGATGTCAAATCGTAAAGGTGCACAAATTAAAAATATATTATTATGATTGTTAAAAAAAAATATTGGTTGCCTGTAAAGTCGGTATACGGGCGAAAGTTTTACGTGACAACGACTTTGAGTGGTAAAATAATTTTAATGTGAATATTCATTCGTATAGGAGGAAGAAGGATGAAATAATAGTAACAATTTAAAACATTTATTTATACAAAGAATTATATTTAAAACATTAATTTATACAAAGAATCTCGCACTGAATTTCATATTAACAAAATTTTATTTTTTATGTCTGTCTCTCTCGCTCTTAGGCGGGCTAACCATGCCCGAGTGGAAGGGACGCGTGCCTCTCACTCGCTCTCATTGTGAGCGCATAACGTGAGCGGAGCGTAACGCAGTTTCTTGAAGTGTCACCCGGCAAACCAAATTATAAGACGTTGTCACGTCAAAAGAGTAACTATGGAGATTTTTTTAGCTGGTTTTTCGCGGTAGAATCTACGGTGGTAGTTTTAATGTTAAAATTAATATTGTAAAATGACTATTCAAAAGTTCTCTTGATAACCAACTTGAATAAAGTAGGTGTATTTTGACTTTTATCATGCATTTCCTAAATAATTTTCATTTTGTAAAGAATAATCACTTTTTAATAAAATATAAAACAATAAAACCTTTTAATTATTGAAATTGAATTGCTTAAATATATATACAACAGACTTTTATTTAAGTATCAAAACGATCAATTAAAAAATTATATTGTTTGTCCATCGGTATCGTGTAAATGTTTGTTGTTTTGATGTGAATGTAACTGTTTGATCTGCTTCGACAGTTCGAGGCGGCGACGCGTGAATCCAACGGAAATAAAAAAAAAAACACATGAATAATGGATGAAAATCGATTCGTCTGTAACAGCAAATCATTTATAACTTGCGAGCGACACACGGGTGGGACGCGGGTCCCTCTTCGACACTATAGTTAATATTCTTAGAAATATTATTATTTGTTAAAATCTCCTTTCTCGTATACTCCGTGCTACGTGACACTGATAATGGAATTAAATTATATGTTACAATAGAAAAATTATTGCAAGTTTTCACAAATTCAAATGATCTTTGTATTACTGTTAATATTGAAAAGGTTTACATGTAATCTGTCTGCATTATAAACTAGGTTTATAAATAGAATTGGACTATCTAGTTGATCTGTTGGCTTTTAATAGGCTGCAAATCCAGGGCTCCTGGTTTCAAACTCCAGGTCGGGCCGATATAAAGTTACTGTTATTTCTGTCGAAGATTTTCAGTAGCAGCCCGGAGTCTGGAAGTTTCTAGTGTATGCACTCTTGTGCCTCGGAAAGCACGGTAAACCGTTGATCCTGATCCGATTGGTTTATGAGAGTGAGTTGTCCTATTGGTTTCGGCCGTTGTGCCCAAAATCGACCAGGACACCATTATTATCATCATCATACAAAGATATATATATATATATATATATGAATGTTATTTATCATTGTCATTCATGTTATTTGCGTAACAACAAGTTCATTTAACCGTGGCACAAACCGCGGGCTGCAACTAAAATAATATGCGATGTCTGTTTGAGAAACTAGGTCACTACTCCACTGGCTTTGCTGAAATCCCTGACAATTCCTTTTGTCTAATAAGCTCATGCTTTCATAAAGTTGTTATACTGGAATTTGTCTATTCCCGTCTACAGAGACTGTTGCGTTTTAAATTCAATTTTGTTTATGATGATTGATTAATTATACGCCAAGCTATGTGTGGACTAATTAATTCTCGGAAAGCTAGAAATAGTTTGAATGTCGACATTTGTATGCGAAAATAGTTTGTTAAATTTAGAACCCATTTTAATTTAACTTCAATTCTGCATTTCTATATTAATACGTTTTAAATATATCTTAAATAACTAAATTTTATTTAGATCGTATTCAAGTATTTTATATGGAACGATGTCTTTTATATACTTTACTTGGTGGTAGAGCTTTGTGCAAGCTCGTCTGGGTGGGTACCACCCACTCATCAGATATTCTGCCGCAAAATAGCAGTACTTTGTATTGCTGTGTTCCGGTTTGAAGGGTGAGTGAGCCAGTGTAATTACAGGCACAAGAGACATAATATCTTAGTTCCCAAGGTTGGTGGCGCATTGGCGATGTAAGCGATGGTTAACATTTCTTACAATGCCAATGTCTATGGGCGTTGGTGACCACTTACCATCAGGTGGCCCATATGCTCGTCCGCCTTCCTATAGAATAAAAAAAAAATATTTTTTTCAGTTTTTTTTTTTATAAAATTGTAACAATTGAACGTTTATATATTTACGATTGGTAGTATTTGGTAGTCACATCAATGTTACGTTTATTATTTAAAAATATAACATTATTTGTAAGTTATGTATGACTTCATTCTTTATCGATTAAATATTCAAAATTGTTTTATTTTGAAAATAAGTTACATATTTTTGTTTAAAATATTTACACTTTATTTTCCCCAAGCTTACAACAACAGTAACTTAAGGTTTAACTTAATTTTAAAAATAATTATTTAAAAGTGACTAAAACTATATAAGAGCCTACTTTTTTTTTTTTTTTTTTCGCTGTGGAAATGCATTTACGCATACCCCCCGCAAGATGAAAAGCGGGGGTTATGTGGGACTCGACGGCTGAAGTGCAAGGCCGTAATACCCACTAAAACCACAGCGTATACTTCACCGCCTTTATGGGGGTGCCAAGGGGTCGCGTGAGCATTCTACCCTGACACCCCGACGGATAGCCCGAAGGCTACAAGCTCCTTGGCGACGGATGAAGGTGTTGGGCTCCGCCGCCAAAAAACATCCTGACGGCCGCAGAGGACAGGGAGGACGGCAACCTGACAACACCGCATCTCCTCTTCCTCTGCGGCCCCACCGCAACGCAACAAATGGTGCGCCCCCATTCGGTCGCGGGAGATAGGGCGCGCGGCAACGCAACACCGACACGCCTCTCCTCCCGCGACCGCTCCCGGCTGCAGGGGATGGACAGAACTGTCCCCCGCACCCGCCCTCTGGGCGCATCCAACGCAAGCCTCCTCCTGAGGCCCACGAGGAGCGCCCCACGTCCGGAATCCCTCTTAGCTTCCCCGTGGCCGGCCTTACCACGGGTACTGAGCCCCCCCACCACGACAAGGTGGAGATCCCACGCGGGGGGGATATAAGAGCCTACTTGAATTAAGAATTTTTTGATTTAATTTTATATAATCTAAACATTATACATTGCGATGTCAGCCGAGTTGGTCCAGTGATAAGAACGCGTGAATCGTAACCGATAGTCGTGAGTTCAAACCCGGCAAGCACCACTGATTTCATGTGCTTAATTTATGATTATAATTCATCTCGTGCTTGACGGTGAAGGAAAACATCGTGAGGAGACCGGCATGTGTCAAATTTTACTGAAATTCTGTCACATGAGTATTCCACCAACCCGCATTGGAGCAGCGTGGTGGAATAAGCTCCAAAAACCTTCTCCACAAAAATGAGGAGAAGACGCCTTAGCCTAGCTGTGGGACATTAAGAGGCTGTTACCGTGATGTAAGATAGTCGACAACGTTGATATATAGCTGCCATAAAATACAATTCCATTTGAAAAAGGCTATTAGCCTTAACATAGAAACCAGGTTTTTCCCAAATCTAATTCTAGCACTAATTACAGTTAAAAGCACTAAAGTTATTTGGTCGACAAATAGTATAATTACGTCAACAATAGTTTTAGCAGAGCGACGATACTGCGGGCGATTACCGGATTATATTTCCAGAGCAAATGAATTGAAATGAAAAACTGTAATTAGATTTATCTTTTAATTAAAAGATTATCTTTGGTGGTAAGGCATTGTGTAGGTATGGGTAGGTACCACCCACAGATATTCTACCATCAAACAGTTAGTATTGTTGCGTTCCGATATGAAGGGTGAGTGTATCTAAACTACACTAAGGTATCTTAGTTTCCAATGTTCCATTGTCGCACATTGGCGTTGTAAGTAGTTGTTGATTGATTACCACTCACCATCAGGCGGCCCATTAGCAAGTCTAACCTACTAATATATATATATACAAATTATGTAATATGTATTATTGAAGTTGGCTTTTACAAGCATTTTTGGATGCTATTAAATTTTATTATTATTTAAATAATATTTTATCCTGTAATTCTAATGAACAACATTGTGTAGATATACTCTGTTCAACTATACAAATATATAAGGTACATCTCTGCGTGTACTACGTGTGTATATTTGTGTTACATAATAATCAGTGAAGTATTATATCGTGTTGCAGTATCAGTAAGTGTAGACTGTTGATGCATAGAACTAGGAAATCACACGAAATGTTTGCTGATAAGATGTTTTTCGTATTATGAATTGTAACTATTCCGGTGGTGCGAATCGCCGCGCAGGTCCAAAAACATATCTACATATATAATTGTATCGATTTATCTATGTATGTGTCCCTCATCTGATAAAAATGGCCGTTCTGACCAACTAGAAAAAGTTATTTTATATATAAAAAATAATTTATAATGATTTCCTGCTTACAAACGCGCCTCCCAGAGAAGTGACTCTTGAGAAACAGGAATCGTGCAGTTCTAATGAGAGGATCATTGCCAACCGCTGGAAGACCCTCCCGAGTGTCACTTGTGTTACGCTACTGATAACAATGTGTTATGTAAAAGTACGTCATTTATGTAATTACGAGCGGCGTTGAATACAAGTATTTCTATGTAATCAGAAGCGACAGGGGTCCACTTGTGTCTCGTGTAATGAGCTGCATGACTTTTGTATAGTCTGTTGAAAGCGTCCGTAGTGAAACAAGTCAATATAGTTTTTGGTTTTCGCCGCATATTTTTTTCAATACTCTCTCTCTCTCTCTCTCCTGTGCATTTATTATTCCCATCTGATGGTGGGGTCTGCCTTCCTAGTCTTTTGCTTCCACTTCGCTCTATTCGACGTATCCTTTTCAGTAACATTGCAGTGACTAAGATCTTTTCTGACCACATCTGTCCATTTGGTTTTAGGTCGCCCTCTGGGCCTTGACCCTGTAACGTTGAGAGTGGTCGCTACATTTCCTATATACTCCGGTGGTCTTCTTCTGATGTATTTATATATTTATCAATACATAAAAAAATTCTAGCATAGACTTCATCGTTTTTATTTTTATTAATCTGTATACCTATTTCTAAAATCGTTGCTCGTGTTTGGCTATCAAAGCACAGTCAATGCAACTGAGTAAGTAATAGAAATTTGAAATATTGTTTATTTCGTAACGCAAGCATCCGCTAGGAATAAATATTTGAAAATTTTAGCTTTAATGAGGGGTAATACTTGGTGGTAGAGCTTTGTGCAAGCTCGTCTGGGTAGGTACCACCCACTCATCAGATATTCTGCCGCAAAACAGCAGTACTTTGTATTGCTGTGTTCCGGTTTGAAGGGTGAGTGAGCCAGTGTAATTACAGGCACAAGGGACATAACATCTTAGTTCCCAAGGTTGGTGGCGCATTGGCGATGTAAGCGATGGTTAACATTTCTTACAATGCCAATGTCTATGGGCGTTGGTGACCACTTACCATCAGGTGGCCCATATGCTCGTCCGCCTTCCTATACAATAATAAAAAAAAAATAATAATAACAGGAGCAACTTTGTTTGAGTTTTATCAATATAAAGTTGGGACACAATTTATACGTTAATATAAAATATAAGAATAATTAAAATAATCTTTAACTTAATACACACGAATACGAAACCTACATCTAACATAAAAATGAGTTTTAATATGTTTTTAATTATTATTACTGTTAAAATATATATTTTTCCTTTTCCTATCAATCCACAATGAATCCATCATAAATGCGACAAATCACATTATACGTGACGTCATGTCACAAGCCATTGGCGCGTATTTTGTTTATCGTTTTCATTATCTGTGGTGAAACAATTAGTCAGTCTGACGTACCTGTCAGAGTTAGCTGTTACATTCTGAAATCGAAATTAGAACGCCCACTTTTTGATACTTTTTAACGTTTTGTTTAGTTTCCAGGTGTTTATTTAGTGTTCTTTTTTTAAAATTAAGGTGAAGTTTCTTTTTTGTGTGTTTGTGACTGTGTGCGTGAGAGAGAAGGTCTATGAAAAGGTTTGTTATTCTTTTTTTTATGAATATTTTTTATTTGTAAAATATTAGCAGCACTGGATTTATTTATATTGAAATAAATTATTATAGAACTATACTGTCTTTTTAAGAAGTTAAGTAATGTTTTAAATAAATGTACTTTAGGAATTTGATTACATAAATCCAACGTATTAGAGACACATTAGGCTTCATGATTATCCAATTAGTTAATTTCATTATCGTTATGCTAATTTGTTAGGTAAATAAATGTAATGGCTATTGAATAACTGTAGTGTTACTCGATACTATGCATAATAGGAAGGTCTTGGGGAACAGATTAGTCACTTTGTGGTAGGTCTTGTGAAAACCCGTCTGGGTATCACCATTAATCACATATTCTACCTCCAAAAAGCAATACGTCGTATTGTTGTGTTCTAGTTAGAAGTGTAAGTAAGCCAGTGCAGTTAGAGGCACAAGTGACGTATCATATTTTCCAAGCTTGGTAGTGCATTAGTGGTGTAAGAAATGGTTAATTTTTTTTAAGGACAATGTCTATGAGCGGCGCCTCTTTCAAAAATACCAATTTAACAAACCAAAAAAGAACAACACGATGATTTTTTTTTCAAAACGTTTTTCATTTTGTCAGTAGATTATGTACGTAGCGTTGATTAATATATATCCACGTATCTTCACTAGCTGTGTGACATAGTTATAACGAATTTATTGTATGTAATGGATTGCAATATGTTCGATTTCAACTTGTAAGTTCTCGTATTTCCTATCATGTCACGGATTGTATTAATTTTAACTAGAACATTATGTTAGTCCTAAGTCAACGCTATAAATTCAATCTTATCTAGATTTCCGAATGTCTGAACTGAGTCGTGAGGTCGGTCGGGTGTGCCCGGAAGTCACGTGACAAGATATATGTATACATCCGGACAAACCTGAATGATTCGTTTTTAGCTAATATCTATTGTTGTCCGTCCTTTTGTTGCCGACATTGATGATTACAATGCTTAACGGGGAAAGGGTTTTCGTAACTGTTTATTATTAATTATTTTTAAAATAGTTTTGCCAATAGGACAGTCACAGATTATAACGGCATTGTTACATTCATATCATTATTCTCAGTGGTCAAGAATAATAAAACCCTGTCTGTCTAATTGCTTTAATGAAATTTGATATGAAGCAAGCTCAACTTAATTAACTTAATCTCAAGGAAAGACATAGTCTTTATATAGCTAACTCCTTCGGAAACACGCGACCAAAGATGCATTTAAAAGCTAGTAGAATCAAAGAGTGAATCGTCTAATAATAAAATGAATCGTCGAATCGTAGTAGGTTTATAATAATAAAAAAAACATTTTTTTATCTAGAGATGGCCCAGTGGACGCGTGAATCTTAATCCGATGATCGTGGGCTTAAACTCGGGCAAGCACCACTGAATTTCATGTGCTTAATTTGTGATTTATTTCATCTCGTGCTTGACGGTGAAGTAAAACATCGTGAGGAAACCTGCATGTGTCTAATTTCATTAAAATTCTGTCACCACTTCCACCAACCCGCATTGGAGCAGTGTGGTGGACTAAGCTCCGAACCTAAGGCCTTAGCCCAGCAGTGGGACATTCACAGGCTGGTACTTTTACTATTGTTATTACTTAATATGTTTCAAGTGAATACCATCGTAGTATTATATATATATATATATAATATATCCTGTACGCAAATCAACGAATACAAAGTTCTCGCTTTATAACAAACATAGGATGTTGTGCCTTACAATGCCTATTGTGAAGAGTGTTTGGTAAATATGAATATCTTAGCCGTTGTTTATAAGCTTCCTCGTTATATCCATTGCAAGTTTTCGACTTAACTCACTAACTTATTGTTAAAGTTAGTCGTTATGTTTTCAAAAGGCCTGATGAACTGCCAGGGCATAACACACCATGCTGTGTGACGCTGCATTGGTCCAGTCTTATCTCAAAGAAACAATGTTAAGATTGACTATGCAATTCTGTAAGAATTCACTCCATTACTCACCCAGGAAATGTCGAAAACCGAATTATGGTGATATACTACTTTGATGGGTGTAGTCATGAAATGTCATAAATATAATGGTCAATGTTGCATGTAATTTTTTGACATTTCAGAGCCGACTTCTGCGGTGATTTTTGAGTATGTTCTTACAGAAGACCTGTAGGACGGCTATTTCCTTTCTTTTAAGGTACCGGGGAATGCCGTCGTTCTTGTAGCTCTGTGCTACTAAGAATTTCACGATGGAAAAACCCAGTAACTTAATCATCTACCGGAGTCTTATGATCCGTTCAATCTAGCCAATATATTAATGAGAAAGTTATGCTAATGGGCTGCGAATGAATTAAACGATATAGTTAATAGCTTTACACGCTCGAATTAGCAATACAATTAGACATAATATTCAAAAGAATGATAAATTCGAAAAAAAAAGTATTGTATAAGTGTTAGCTCTGTGCCGTTTGGATTAGTACCACGTACCTCATCATCGTTTTCTACCGCGAAACAGAGATATTCAGTGTAGTGTTCCGTTTTGAAGAGTGAAAGAGACAGTGATACGTATGTCTTCAAGGGTCAGCATATTTTTCTTTTACTATCAGGTCGTTTTGCCCGTCCGCTTATCTATACTAATATATAAAGCTGAAGAGTTTGTTTGATTCGGCTAACCTCAGGAACTTCTGGTTCGAATTTAAAAAAAAAAAAGTGTTGTATAGTCCTTTTATAGAGGAAGGTTCTAGACTGATTTTTATTCAATATATTTTTTTATTAATTATACGCGGCTGAAACACAGCTAGTGTTAAATAACAAAAAAAAAACATTTTTCGGTTGATCAAATACCGTATTAACATATTAAAATTAGCATTATTATTTAGTATAATAGATGTCAAAACAGATGATAACTAAACAGACGCAGTTTACAGTATGATATGTGCTGATAACAGTTATTGTTGCCATTTGATATTGAATTTAAGTTTTGTAAGTATCGTATATTCTCAAACGAATCAAATCAAATCTTTGTATAAAAATTGTACTATATTGAGATTTTTTATCGTTCGAAACCTTACGCAAAGAAAAACCTTTGCGTGATTATTTTTTAAATAAACTGACTTTTGAACTTTGTCAAAAAATACGGCTTTTGCTTCTGAAATTAAAAAAAAATAATTTTACATTTAAAACTTTGCAACCCAATACGACTTTGAAAACTTACTTTCCCTGGAAGTTTTACTTCAATATTAAAAAAAAAAAACAAAAACAAATGAACGCTAAAATAATGGCTATTAATACTTTTATCGTGTTCCAAGGAATTCCAAATTTAAAAAAAATACCGGAACACAGCCCGTAAAATATAACATCTTGGCATCAATGAAGCAAGACAGACGTTACACGTAGGGAACATGTTCACAAAGCGCTACCTGTCGCGTCCCCACGTTGAGAACAGGTAGCCATTGTGTAGACACTTCCGATGTAGGGTAACCATCCATGGACCATGACAGCACAATACCTGTCCACTAGAAATGTTTTAATAGTTGCAAT
This sequence comes from Nymphalis c-album, assembly GCA_963151315.1. NCBI lineage: Eukaryota > Metazoa > Arthropoda > Insecta > Lepidoptera > Nymphalidae > Nymphalis > Nymphalis c-album. The sequence goes on from OY720601.1 coordinate 1,461,628, forward strand.
TTTGATTTTATTATAACTAACCAGTTCCATTCGCTAATATTAAGATGTAATAAAAATCAGAATTCTATTAATATTTATAGGTTCTTCAATATCTACATGATAACACTAGAATGAAAAACGATGGCCTTCGGGTTACATTCGAGTAAAATTATAATAAAAAAATGTTTGTCAAATTAATTTACTTAGATATTTAACATCTTAATAAAATGATTGAATTTAAATTTGATCAACAGTTCTATATTGTAAGGCTTCAATCTTACTCTTCTTGAAATGTCGAGAACGATGTGATACGATATATTTCATAAATCATTTGGGTTTATCCTAGCAGAATACTGAAATAATCCCTATGATTCAAAGAAGCAATATACCTAAAGTGAAAAAATATAAATTGTCCCCGATACAAAATAAATTAAAAAAAAAACAAATGTTTGTTTTGCTCTTTAACTTTAATATAAGAACTTAGCAATGTTTTAAGTGCAAGCTTCGTCGCGTCGATAAAACACATCAAAATCAATAAATTAGCTTGGGAGCTACAATGCCTCAGACAGACACAGCTACACAAGTAACTATACTTATAACAACCTTTTTACGTTAATTAATAAATTTAAAAAAGTGCATGTAGTAACAAGAGAGAATCGTAGTAAAACATTAAATTTTATCGCTTTCTGCAGATCACGCCGGTAGATAGGAAATGTTAACGTATGTACAATGCTTGTCCGCCACGTGGGGATGCAGGTAGCTATTGTGAGCACCATTTCTCATCTCATAATAACCCTATAATATCTATTTAGGTATATCTGTCTCACTTGCCTCTTATTAAAGTTAAATGCAATACAATATTCATTGAAAATATTACTATGTTTAGCATACCTTTATATACAGGGTTAGTAAGTCTTTTATGGGACAATGTATACGCTTTCGCAGGATTTTAGAAAACGTACCAAAATATTCAGCTGTGAAACTCAAAAAAATGGTTAAATACGATATTATAAAACGAATGACGTTTTAGATAATTGCACACCTCAGGAATAAAACTCGCCTCCAGGCCATTTTAAGTAAAAAGTCCCAAGGTTGGTGGCGCATTGGTGATGTAAGTGATGGTTAACATCTCTTACAATGTCAATGTCTATGGGCGTTGGTGACCACTTACCATCAGGTGGCCCATATGCTCGTCCACCTTCCTAGGCAATAAAAATAATACATATCAATGTCTGAATTGACACGGAGTATAAGTAAATATGTTTCACAACGATATGGGCGGTGAGCACACATGATTGTTGCTATTTTAATAGTTTTAACGACTATTTATCGTTTAAACAGCACGATTTGTTTGACGAGAGTTGTAGTTTTGTTTGCATTTAAAAATATATATATAGACGGCAAAAGGATAAAGAAAAATGTATATACCTACATACATATAAAACATATACCTTTCAAATGTGTAGGCAGACTGCGAAATGACCACCTGGTAATTGTCACAACTGGTCTTAGATATTGACACTGGAAATATTAAGCAATCCTCAATGCGCCACCAAACTTCGGAGCTAATAATATGTTATGACCCTTGTGCCTGTAATTGCACTGGGCGCACTGGCCCACTCACCCTTCAAACTAAACATACTAATTACTGCTATTTGGTAGAATATACCTATTTTCTCTTTCACTTAAGCATAAACAAAAAAATAAAGCTAGTAAGGCAGCTGTGGTACCAGCTGGTCCTTACCAGCTTTAGTACCTGCTGGTATGCTGGAACAACACAATCCCTAGGATGGAATTGAATCAGTCCTTTTATCATCAGCAGGCGGACTACCCACCTTAGAGTCCTGGGAGCCAGAAAGGCTTATTTAAAACAAGCAGTAGAGTTAGTTCGATATTATTTCTTCAGACATTTATAACGTGTAATTTAAAAATAGATTATATATAAATAGCTTCTCATAACCACTCTTATATATATCACTCCTCCCTTCAATAATATCATACTAATGCGACATGTATCGTATATATTTATATAACAAACAAAATATTTCAAAGTAAATAATGGGCTTACATAGATAAAATTTAATTAGTATTAAGAATAGAGTAGGTATGTGAAGTGTGTTTAAAAAGTTGAACATGTAGGTTACTGGTGTTTGTGTTGTATGGGTAATTGAGCATCAGGCTTTAGGGCATTTGACATAACAAATAACCACGTAGCACCACGTTTAAGTATTAGCTACTAGTTACCGTGTAAGCGGGGGGGAGGTGGTGTTAGATGTAAGGTTACCCTATTGTGCTTTTATGTATCCCTGAGAACCTTTATGCCAAATTTCATAATGATCGGTTGAGTAATTAGACGTGAAAGCTTAACAATCAAACAGATAAACATACTAACTTACGCATTTATATTAGTAAGGATAGTTTATTATACAATCATCGTATTAATCACAAAATTGAATTTATTAATTCGTCGATGCTGAATAACTGTAATTACGAGTAAATAAATTGAGTCAGACCACAGAACGATTTAAAATAAAATAGCTAGACTGTTCTACTCGATCGACCTTAAAATTAACTCAGCCAGAATTATCAGACTGCGGTTATTGATAAACGCTTTGGAAATACATCATTTATCGTTTTTATTATCTTTGCATTGGTGAGTTTTATTATTTATATTAAAGGAAGGACCTGCTAATGAACTACCCGATGTTAAGTGATCATCAATGCTCATAGATGTTGGTGATGTTAGAAATGTGAACGATTACTTACACCGCCATAGTGCCACAAACCCTGGGAATGAAGATGTTATGTCCCTGTTGCCTTTTACATTGGTTCACTCACCCTTCAAACCGGAACGCAACAATTTATTTGGGGATAACGTTTTATCTTCCATTCTTCCATTCATCTCTATCTGTAGCATTCTATTCTCAGCCCAGAAATGGGACAGTCACAGGCATTTATGTTACTGTACAAATATAGTTTCGGAAATATACGGTACGGTTGGCGAAGAAGTCTTTACAAGTGGTCTCAAACTTTTGGCCGGCGGTGTATGTATCCAACCCATCTCCTTATAATCGTCCGGTGTACGCGTTCTCACATTATATTAATGTCTTAAGTGAATTCGAAATATGTTGCACGTTAAAATATACATATAAATAAGTAGTAAGTACTTGCTGAAGCACCTTTGTTAATATACGTAATGTAAAGGTCCATTGTGTACATGGTTATATCGATGATGTCAAAGCTAAGTGTATTCGTTCATATTCACACGGCAATCGGCATCTATAAATTTAAAACGTACTGATTTTGCTGTAATCCCTTTTCAAATTTCATTCCGAATTTGAAAAGATAACTCGAAACTTACGGCGAAAAACAATGCTTTGAAATGTAATTCTTATTCTTCTTATCTGTCGTCACACTCTTGACAGAGTGCTCGTGGTCGTCATGATAAGGGTGGTGGCAATCTTCACAATTCGTCGCCATTCCTCTCGTACAGTTGCTTGAAAGCCGAACTGTGAGACCTATATATATCTCATACGCATTAATATATATGACAGCATAAACTAATATTAAGCCGCTGTTTTATGTATAGACAAATATAATTAAATTTAAAACATTCAACCATACGAAAATATTTGAGTGAGATAAGTTTTTAAAATCTGTTATTTATTTAATACAGAGCTGACAAATTCCGTAAATCCTACGTTTAAACGAGTGTCGTATATACTTTGCATCGCCGCTCTGAGCTCTTGATCCACAAATGGCTGTGAGTTGGGCGACGGGATGACCACAAACATTGCTCGGATACAATTTAAATATTTATTCATTTTATTGGATGAACTTTATAATGAGTGTAAATTGTATGTAATATTATTCAAAGATACAATTTTCAGTATAAGATTTCAATTCTTATCAAATTAAATATTTCTTTTTTAAAGTGGGTTTATATGCGCTGTTTTGTATCGTAATTTTCCTGTATTTTATTGAATTCAAGAACCGTTAAGAATATCTCTAGTTTCTGTTTTTCATCATTTTGATTACAGTCACTAAAATACAATAAAAATTGTATAATATCCTGCTTTAAAATGAACTAATACTAGCGATTACATATTAATTAAATTAAAAATAGCGTGTGCATTACGAATTCCAAATAAAAGTGAAATCTCTCTAACATCTTTATTGTGTTGGTTTATGTTTAATTTAGTATTGTGGTAGTTTTTAGTGTTTAGTTATCGAATATGCAGTTTTAATTTCAAGATAATCGACAAATAATTAAGTTATAATTATTTGTCGATTATCTTGAAATTAATAAATTTTAAACTTGAAAAATATCTTATTTTATCGCAATATATAAAAATGAACAGAAAGATGAATGATAAACCAAAAGAGCATAGTACTAGGAGTACTAGTTTAAGTAATAAAAGAGCATTAATTACAAAAATTACAATTTTTTTTTTGGTACAATGTTAGGTATGTCCAATATATTTCATCGATGTGTGGACACACTAGTCTAGATCTGTTTTTGTGAACTTACTGCTTGTATTTTGTACTGAAATTGGGAATAGGAGAGAGAGAGAATGGTTCAATAAGCAAATAGATTTTAGTTAAACGAAACAATTTATATACAAATAGAACTTTTCGTTAATACTTTTATGATTTTTTATTTACTACCGAGTTATACTTATAGTATTTTGTTATATTTTTTGTTACTAAAAAACTCGGCGTCCCAAATATATTTGTTGTTTATTAAAAGCTAGCTGTGCCCCGCGGTTAAACCTGCATATAATTAATAAAAATGTAATGAATAAAAATCGGCCTAGAGCCTTCCTCGATAAAATGACTATACAAGACATTTTTTTTTTATTCGAATTAATAGTTCCTGAGATAAGTCGGATCAAAAAAACAAACTCTTAAGCTCTTTTTACATATATTAGTATAGATATGCTAAATCGATATTTTTCCGTAGACGGGATTTTTTTTTGTAATTTATAAAGATGATCGGCCCAAGGCATCTTAATATCCTATGGTGGGCATTATTAAGTACATATGAGTACATTCAAACTAATTATTTAAAGTCGTGTTTTTATTAAATTATTGTATAAAGGTATCGCTTGCGTCTGCTATCTAGACCATACACTTGGTTTTATTCACCAAACTCGAGACGATTGGCACGAGCTGCCTAGTTGTGGAGAGACTACAATCGTAACAAATCCCACAGTTCGTTTTAACTGTATACTGAACTGCATTTTATTTTCCCCTAAAAATTTTTTTAACATTATCTATGTCATATTGGTTATTGTGAGGTTTATGAATATTGTTTTGACTTGACAACGTCTAATAAATCGATGAACGCTGGCTGCTTGCACGAAAAAGGATGACTCATTGTCCCGTTACGCTGATTGTACGCTTGCGCCGCATCTATCTATGTTGTCAGTTGTCACGTTAAACTATCGTCCGTAAACCGACTTTAAAGACAACCATTTTTTTTATAGTTTTATACGCTATCAACGTTCTTAAAATAATTAATAAAATAAGTACTAACTAGTGCTTTTAATAAATATACTTCATTGAAATAGACTTTGATAAGCAATTTTAAATCGACAACTTACAAGTTTTTTTTTATCTTTAGATCTTAGTCCAAGGAAACCAACCGCTTAGCCAATGTCGCCGCCAGCTCTGCATCATTTGTCATTTTGTATTTCGAATTGTTTGTTTCTGTTGAGTAATTATAGAGCAACAATTTAATAATCCAGTTTAAACTTTCAACGGCTTTGTCGAATGAACGAGATTGCGTTTTTGTCAGTGTTGAAATTGTTTCAACTTTGAATCATAGTGTAGATTTGATGTAAAATGAGTTTTGTTGAAGTATTATAATGTTTATTTGTAGAATATTATATCCTATATTGTAAAAGTGAAAGTGAGTTTATCTATTTGTTTGTTTGTTACGCTTTCACGTCTTAACTTATCTATCGGTCATTTGTCGTCGTTGAAATTTTACATTCACGTGTTCAGAGATACAGAAAAGAATTTTGGTTACTGTAACAATTGGCTCTAAGCCTTGAAGTTTTTATTAGTAGAAAGAAGTAATACGTCATAATCGTAGATATTTGAAACACTATTACAAATACGATACATAATGTAATTAATTAATTAATAACAATGTGTACTATAATAGTATTTAACGAACATCTTTGTAATTTTAATGGTATGCAAGTGCATTTTTTCCCATTTCTTTGGTCTTCATTTAAACCCCATTACAGATTTAAACAATTCTATATGGCAACACATTCGATATTTAAATTTCGAATTATAAATCCGTTACATAAAGTCGTGTGCACATAGCGTGTCGTTTCGCGTCGCCGCCTCCGAGTTACATCTTCGCCCTCCAGACTAACGAATAGTAAATAAAATATTTAATTTTAAACCCTATGTTATTGTGATAAGAGTTATGAAGAAATCTTCTCGGAGGGGACGCTTTCGTCTCATCTTTATAATATGATGTGCATTTTGAGTTTTTCCGTCGCAATCATATGTTAGTTTAGTTGAAAGTAAAATCACTTATTTACGTTTCTCAAAAATAAATTATGAATAAGTTAATGTCGTAGTAAGAATATTCAGTTTTTGTGAGCACATTCAAAACTATTTTAAGTAATATTATTTTGGATTTCTAATTTAAAAGCGGTGGTAAGATACATCCATTAAAATATCAACCAGAACAGTTTGAAGCAAAACGCTTGAATTGTACCTGAGATGTAAAATATTAATATACATATTCAGACATGTACTGCCTTGGAAAACTAACATACGTATTATTAGTACTATTGATAGTCATGTGTATTTTTAATAAAAATCCACTTGTTTCAACTTCCAGACCCCGCAGGCGGTCGGGTTCCAGTATCGTGGTCCTCGGTGCTGAAGAAGAGAAACGTCCGCCACCGGATGACGAGGCCGACATGCTCACTATGCTGTCACTCACAGACACCGGTTTGTAAACCTATATATGTATTGATAATAAGTCTTCATATAATGAGGAAAAAAATCTACAAGAAGCCATATTGGTCGGGCAATTGCTTTCGACGATTCTTTATCACCAGATCGTAAAACAAAAATTTCGGAGGTTTTTAGTGTAATTGTTGATGTTAATTTATTTTTTAACTTTTACCATACTATATTTTTTATAACTAGGTCTTAAGTCGTTATGGTCTCGTGGCTAGATATAAGGCTGCTGATCAAAGGCGCAAACCCCAGGTCGGGCCGGTAATATTATTTCCCAAGGTTGGTGGCGCTTTGACGAAAGGAATAAGGAACGGTTCTTATAGCGCCAGTGTTGTTCCACCAGGTGGCCAAATAAAGAGTTGATCTGTGTTCATAGCCTTAAAAATCCATCACACACAAAATGAACGACTGAATTGATAACTACCGTAATATGAAAACACATTTGTGAAGATGAAAGCATGCAAAATCATAATGATTATTATGACAACAAAAACTTCGAACTAGGCCTCTGTGTGTCAAATCACCAGTTTTCACCAGAATGGATTTGCCACGCGGCGCGTGCGCACGTTTCTTCTACGACACGTTTAGTTTCCACCGTAGTAGGCTATTGGATACCATGACCTAAAGACGTCTTCGAATATACAGGCCTAATGACGTCATATACTTTACACTCAAGTAAATATGTAATTGAATATTCATAACACATGTTATTTAAATACAGTCCGCTCACGAACTTGCGTTTTATTTTTGTTCGTTCGCTTCTGTTTCGAAAGAGCGCATCAAAAGGCGGTTAAAACCTACTGCACTACATTTGGTAGCAAATCTCTTGTATCCTTAATGTTTAATGACATCGTTAAATATTCAAGAAATACAAATTCAAACATTTCATATATTTAATATTTGCAAAATACTTACTGTTTTACAATAATGTACCAAAGTGACTGCCTCATTTGTCTAGTGGCTTGATATAAGGCCGCAGACTCGATGGTCCTGGGTTCAATTCCCAAGTCGGGCCAATAAATAGTTATTGGGGTTTTCCGTCAGAAAATTCTCAGTAGCAGCCCGGAGTCTGGAAGTTGGAAGTGTGTACACTCCCATGCCTCGGAAAGTACGTTAAGCCGTTGGTCCTGCGCCTGAACTCTTTCCGGTCGTGTCGGATTGCCGTCCCATCGGATTATGAGAGCTAAGGAAAAGAGAGTGTACCTGTGTCTGCGCACACATTTGTGCACTATAATATCTCCTGCGTAGTTGGCTAATCTCTCTTGAGATTGGCCGCCGTGGCCGAAATCGGTCTGGAGGACCTTATACTATTATAATGTACCAAAGTAATAGTATTCGCTAATGTATCTTAATAGCACCTCTTTGGTCTTGTGGCTCATAAGGCTGCTGATCTCGAGGTGGGATCAAACCCTGAATCTAGCCTATAAAATATTATAGTTTTTATTTTATAGTTGCCAGTGTTAACTCTTTCGTGTCTCGTACAGCACGTAAAACCGTTGTTCATGCGAGAGAGCTCTCACTTGTGGTGACGGGTTGCCGGATTATGAGAGTGTCTGCCGTGACCAAGTTCAGTCAGAAAAACATCAGTGTCTATTACATTACATATATTACTGAAGATTCATTCTTTTATTGAAGTTTGTAAATATTCAAAAGAGAATGCACTAAAGATGATGCTTGAGAAGTAAAGTGTCATTGTGTTCATTTCATTCATTATATTCAAGTCATTACTACAGTCTGCTGAATTATTTTTCTTTTTTTTGATATCCCGTGGTAACTGCCAGTTTCGTTGAAGTTTTTTAAATTGTTTATGAGTAAGCAAAAGTCACCTTCGCTATTATTGAATGTCATTAACCAAGTTTAAAGAAGTTCAATGCGCTGCAAATAGACTATTTCTTAAAATTTGGTAAAAACACTTAGTTGGTTTAATTGTTTGGTCATAATAATTGTGTGCTCGATGATAACGATAAACATCGTACGGAAACTTGCATGTCTCGCTCTACTATATGTATATGCAATTCATAGGAACAGCCTAGTAAGGAAGTCAAAATTATTGCCCTTAAAAGGAAAATAACTCAAGCCTAAAATTCGGCTTTTTATGGAACCACTTACTTATACACCAGTAGAATAAAACTGTAGGTCATAGCTATGCAATGACGATTTAAAATGAACACAAAACAATTGTCGATTCGTTGAGTTCACTAAATCAAAGTCATCTAATTGTACATTAAGAATATCGCGTGATTTTCATTATATTGCCACAATATCGTGCATCGAACGACCTTCGCGAAACAATGGACTGAATAAAAAATAAGGAAAATAATGTGCCGTATTGCTAATTAAGTGTATTCTTAAACTTTTTGTTTCATTACGTCGAATTTAAATATTTTTTACCGGTTTTAAATGCGAACTTGTTGAATTATTAATAGCGTGTAATTGAATTGTACGTATGTTATAACGAGAATTATTTTTGTTATAAGCATGACAGTTACAGTTAAATAAATAAATTCAAGTCTCAAATATGAATAAAGAAATAAAAATAGCTGCAGTACTGATTGGAATGAATGCAAGAATTCTACCAGCATTTCCACTTTGAATCAAGAAATGAATCTATGTAATTAAATAAATTAAGCTTTAGAAATCACAGAAAATGTAAACAAAGTTGGAAAGTAACTTGATTGGGTTATTTAATAAAGTTTTATATGTATGTGTGTTTGATATAGCTATATAAACAACTTCACATAGTAATAGCTGATACAATTATAATAACGGTTATAATTAAAATGATATAATTCAATTAAGATAGCTTGCGAATGTCTAAAAAACAAAGCGCCTTTTTAAGTCGGTTAAAAATAGAGTTGCCATCTCCAACAACATATTTAGCGAGGGCCTATTGTTTGAAAATAGAACTCCCTTAAACCCTTATATAGTGACCTTTTTCATTAATACTGTGCGACATTATTTTTTTTGATTAAAAAATATTAAGTAATAACTAAATAATAACAAATATGCTAAAGGATTTTTTTTACTTTAAAAATGCATTAAAATTTATTAATATTTTTTCCATTACACTTATACTTAAATAGGCACAAAGTCTTATTCAAATCTGTACTATACAATTATACCTCAATATATATTTTAATCTTTCGAAACTCACAAACACTTCCTTATCATTGAATATGAATATATTCCACAATTACATTTAAAAAAAAATTACAATACAAAATTACTGTATTTTTCTTAATAATTTACATTTTGAGGTGTTGAAATATATGAGCGGTAGACTGACGCCAATTGACGATGCAAAGTGCCTGTTACTGTTAAGAATACTTTGCGGTGAGAATTTTTAAAAAGTAAAAAATAACATTGGAAACATACTTTAACTTTAACCGTAATTTTGTCTAAGGTTTTTAACTCGCCATATATATTCTGTGTAAGTTAATTATTTATTAAAGTGCTTAAGATTGTTATATAGATACTTTTTAATGACTTAATATGTATGTACATTTTGTTTGGGCTCCATAAGTATAGCTTGGAGTCGTATAATGATTATGGAGATGTTACGTCATATTTTACTATTGTTTACTATTTAAAAAAAAAACAACTTGTAATATAATAGATTTGTTTATAAAACTTCCAGCAAAGAGTAATTAGTATAATGAGAGATAAAAGTCGTTTACTTAGTCACTATTATGAAAACGAATTATATTTTTTGCATATGATTATATTTATTTATATTGTTTCGAAATAACTGCTAAGAACTGTAGATACTGTTAATCCACCCATTTATACTGCATACTAAAAAATTGAGATATCATGAATAAAAAAGGTGCATATACTTGTCTGCAAAGTACTGCTTCGTATAAATTAATTTCATGCTTCAGTGACTGAATTTACGGACGTTAAATACATAATTTAGTACTCTGAGTGCATGCTAATGGCGATCTACTTGACTGATAAGTAAAAGCTTTTAGTTGTTGCCCACTGCGATGCTATGTCCTTTTGTCTTCTTGATATAATTTTTGGAAATTCTATAACCACAAATGTAGAAGATTTTCTTCATCACCAGATCATCTGATCATCATCTACGAGTTAAATTTTAAATACAAATTTAATCCATGAATGAAAAATCAATGTAAGCCTCCTCTGAACCTTCCGATTCTACTTCAACTCTTAGATGTTTTCTGATTATAACCACAATAGGTTAAGTTTAAGATACGATACTTCTCGAACTTTCGAAAAAGAGGTTTTTATCCAAATTTCTCGCTATTAGAAACTGTGAAGATCTTAACAGCATTAATTGATGGCAAGATTGATTGCAACATGTCATGCGTACAATTTAAGGGGATACTTGCTTCCGTATCTCGAAGTGAAGATTGTCACAGTTCACTGAAGTGGTACGAGATCTAGCCAATGTTTATTTCTAGGTCCAAACGATACAAGGAATCTTCTATATTTTCAATCAACAAATACTAAAAAAAGTTATCATTAAAGTTCATCACCTAATAACTCAAATCTTTTTTTGAATTGAGTTGAACGAATCCTTAAAAAGTTTCTTAAATCCTATCACTAAAAAAACATTTATTTCTCAGCGCGATGCAATTTTAATGACTGAAAGTGTTTATATGTTTATGTATATAATTATATATCACTAGCTATATCCCGCTGTTTAAGCCTCGTTAAATTTAGATTATACAAGCATATTTCATATAGTGCTCATGCCATAGTGGTAACAATTAAGGTTGTAGCTCTGTTCCATATTAAAGAAATATCATTCTTCAATAAATTATCTATCCAATGTTGCAATAATCTTTCATATCAGATTGGTAGTTAAAAGATTATTGCCGTCAATCATATATTATTTATATTTTCGATATAGAAGGGGATAATTGAGACTTCGAGCGTCAGACGAGTAGGACTAAGATTAGGTTTTATATTAACTTCAATAATCAACTTTAAATTAATCATCAAAACAAAAATAGATATAAATATTGTTGCGTGTTATTCTGTAGCTTACCTTGGTATTCTCTCATTCCAGGCCCTCACCGCGAGATGGCGGTGGACGTCCCGGACAGTTTCATCGCGAGGAACAAGACGCCACCCCGGTACCCGCCCCCTCGGCCTCCTCAGGTACGCCTCCGGACAAGGGATGACGAACCTCTGCTATCCTCCGGGGGTTCTGGGACATCTTTTGGGAGCAAACAGAGCACCGTACTTCAAAGCAACATAGACATCTCGGGGCCCAGCTCTGACGGGTCGGGCAGCTTCAAAAACAACAGCACCATGGAACTGCTCTCCTTGCCGCAGAGCTCAGACGGTTCCGGAGTAAGTTTCGGCAGCAAGAAAAGTAAGGGTTCATCGGAAACAGCGAAGTGCGATTTGACATCAGAAAGATCGGAATCAGTAGCTTCGAACGCGACCCAAAACCTGAGCGATCATAAAATACAACTGCTGATCTCTAATGGAGAAGATTCTTTGCTAGACTGCAGGGTGGGCGTGGCTTACTCCGCGAGAACTGATTCCGTACTCATCCGAGAGGCGGTGTACGCTTCTTATAACCTGCCTCCTGGTTTTGACACGACGCCTGTACTGCTTGGGAGGGAGGTGGCGGTCGACGTGCCTGACAGTTTTGTGCAAATTGTGAAAAGTACACCCAAGTATCCCGGTACCGCGGACAAAAAGTATCCGCTGCAGGTAAACACGAGCGCATGATTCATGGTGTCATCGGGATGGGTTGGTCTGGATATAGGTTGGTTTGGTGCACGAAGGTACTGCTTGTTGAGATACTAGATGAATAATCCAATTTGCAGTAATGTATCTCCTCCGGATACAGATTACTATTGAATTTATTTTCAAACATTTTTTTAAATGATTCAACAAGCATTACTATTAAAATATTTATATTGAGTTGGGTTTAACAAAGTTTTTAAGATTTCACTAATTTATATTTAACATAATTCTTGAAACAACTATTGAGAAAATTATTTAATCAGACATTTATAAATACGAATATTATTTTCGAATTATTGATACTTGTTTCACGATATATATATTATTTATATACGATTACTAATATTTAATTTAAAATGAGCAAGATTATCGGTGAATAATACTATTAGAAATTAATACCTTTTAAACGTTATTTAGTGCGTGACTAGCTAAACATTGCTGTCTTTTCTTTCGTATGTCAAATCAATAATGAAAGAAAGAGTGAATACAGTGTTTGACTTAACAGTTGCTAAGCAACGCTTGTAAGTAAGGCTGTTACTTTTTAAACAGAGTGACGTATATCAAGTGTTTGCAATTACATATCTTGTTAATACATTATTTCAAAGTTTATTTACTACTTACAATGAAATTAGATAAAAAATAGAAATAAAATTATCACCCGTAGCTGTAATTCAATGGCATTTACTTAATATTTAATTAAGTATATAATATCGAAATATATATAAACATATAAATAAACCGTTCAAATTTCCGGCAAACAATCAGTCTTCAAGCTACATAATTTATCAAATTTTCTAATTTTGAATTTGCTGTCATACTAGGAGATATTATGATTTACTTTTTAAAACTGAAATTTCACTATCTGAACTATTGAAGCAGTGATATCAGATTAGAATAATATATCCATATATAATTAATTATTCCGAAATGTATCAAATAAATATCAACTGAATGTATGTATGTAGGCTATCGAAACTATGACAGCATTTGTTTTCGGCAAAATATCAATATCCTTCAAAATGGCCGACCGCAGGTCAAAAGCCTACCATGGTTGGATATACGATGAGAATACCATCATGATGTTTACCTTCAAGAACACTAGATAAAATACAGTACATAAAAAGTTAGTCACCTGGATTTGAATCATCGGTCTTCGATTAGAATCCGCGTGTTCTATCCACTGTGCCGTTATGATATATAATATTATATTTTATTAATAAATTACCATCCATTTTATAATATTTACTGTATTTTCTCTTTTTTCTTCACTTTCATTATCATTAAAATAACTCATTCACGCTTCTTGCACTATTGTCCGCGGTAACGAGGTAAAATTAAGCGATAGTAATTATTAATTTAATAATTATTAATCTAATTAAAAGTGACAGTCAATCACAGTTGAATCATCCAACATTTTCTAATTGAAAGTCAAACCAATGTTTTTAATTTAATTTTTAGAATATATGTGCACCTATATATTTTATTTTGGAAACAAACAGTACAATAAATTCTTAAAACTATAACATAAAATTAGCACACATACCAGCTTTCGCTGGCGACTTTTCCGAACCGATATGACTTAAGAACCTTCAAGAAGAGAGCGTACTCTTTCCTAAAAGGCCGGCAACGCATTTGCATGTCCTCGGATGTTGCAGATGTCCATGGGCGGTGGTAGTCACTTTCCATCAGGTGAGCCTCCTGCTCGTTTGCCCGCTCTAACATAAAAAAAAGCTTCCACTTATAAGTAAAAACATAATAAGAGCAGAACAAATATATTATGAATATCTTAATATAATAATAATAATAATAAAAACTATGAAAGAAGAGATATACTAATATAATACATGACGTGTATTCCATCAATCCGCATTTGAGCAGCGTGGTGGAGTAAACTCCAAACCTCCTCCTCAAAAAGAGGAGAAGAGGACATTCACAGGCTGTTACTGTACTGATGTAACACCTTATTATTAATTAGAATTTAATTTCTATTTCCACGGCGTTGGAAAAAATACTGCAGACCTGAAAACAATCGGTCAAATAATTAAAGCGGAGTCTTGTTATTTTAAACTTATCAATTATTTAGCTCATATTGTGTGTAACATCATATTTTCGTACGTTTTATTCCGACGCTAGCATTTTTTTAGACTTGTAAAGAACAAAGAGTAAAGAGTTTGTTTGTTTGATCTATAAAAGTAAATAATCCTAATTTTGACATCTCTTATATAAACAATAGGATGGCTTTTATTATATGTCATAATATATAACTTATTCCAATGAAATTAAGAATAAAGACAAATTGAAAACTTTGACATTGAATTGAGGCGATAATTGGTCGAGGTCTTGAATAATCTATGATATTCATTATGGAATCGCATAAATGCAGTTTTAAACATCAGCAAAATTATTGGATCTTTATAAGTCAAATTAAAGATATCAGCAAATAGATTGAATTGTATTATATTATAAATAAATAAATATTAATAAAAAAAAATTGGTTGCCTGTAAAGTCGGTATACGGGCGAAAGTTTTACGTGACAACGACTTTGAGTGGTAAAATAATTTTAATGTGAATATTCATTCGTATAGTAGGAAGAAGGATGAAATAATAGTAACAATTTAAAACATTTATTTATACAAAGAATTATATTTAAAACATTAATTTATACAAAGAATCTCGCACTGAATTTCACTTTTTATGTCTGTCTCTCTCGCTCTTAGGCGGGCTAACCATGCCCGAGTGGAAGGGACGCGTGCCTCTCACTCGCTCTCATTGTGAGCGCATAACGTGAGCGGAGCGTAACGCAGTTTCTTGAAGTGTCACCCGGCAATCCAATTTATAAGACGTTGTCACGTCAAAACTATTTTTATCACATAATGTAACAGAGCTATTAGCAAATTGCATGGAATTTGTAAAACTAAGCTTTCTTTATCTTTACTTCTTTGGTCGGAATAGGCTATATGTATAAAGTTTTTTTATTGTTATTTAGTCATATATCATGTCGGGAAAATATTTCTAAACTTTATTAAATATAATCTTAAATCTAATCAGTCTATTTTCTTTCAGATTAATTATTATTAACCATTTTTCTTTCTTTTCAGGTTTTCATGGGTTTTAATATACATATATTATATTATTATATAAGACTTAAATTATGTATAATAAAATATATTTGAAAACTTACTTTAAAAATATTTAGAACACAAATTACTTAAACAAATATGATTATTATTTTTATCCATTCATTTCAGCCTTCACTCATGTCATCATTCAAATTTGCAAAGTACGATAGCTCTTTCTTCAAAGATATTTTCATACAAAGTTTAATTCCCTTTTATCACTATCTTAGAAGTTAATAATAATAAATCAAAAATCCTTCATTCATTCTTCATTCTTCTTTATTCTTCACAGTGGTAACCTTGTAGAAAGAGCCCATATGCAAATGTTCATGCTGTTAGCCCCTGTAGTAGTTGTTTAGGTTGTGAGTTGATACGTCAGTCAGATATAATATATAAGCTAAAAGTGATTTGTTGTTATAAAACATTTATTTTATTTTTAAAGTCAGTTTTCAAACGATAGTAAGTGACAAATTTTCTAAGCATGAATCTTTATTTAGAAAGATTTTTATTGGTAAATGTTTAAGCATGTCCTTAATATATATATGTAAAAATATTTAATTATTGTAATTTATATTAGAATGTAAATTGTTATTATAAATAACATGTAAATTTATGTAATTTCTGTTTTTAACTTTTACATATTACTGCTTGAAATCTCATGGAATGTGGGTATTTGGGGCCGAAAATTAATTTTATTTTGTGTTTAATTATTTTTTAAACTTTAAGGATTTATAAAATTATTACAAACTAAGATTCTGGAAATAGAATATAAACTATTATGATATTATTTTATTAATTTGAGCATCACTCGAGTATTGTTTTAAAATTTAAATGAATGAGGGAAAAAATCTCATAAATTACAAAAATAAATTCATGTAGTCTGTTATATAATATTTAGTCTGTTGTGTGTTGTATGTTTTTTCTTTAATATTGGACGGATTTCAAGGAATAAGTAATAATCGAATATACTTCTACAAGCTTCAATCTGTCATTGATAGTTAAAAAAGAAACAAATAATAAATTAAAATCATTTATTGTTATGAAGGCATTTGATATGATAATTTGAATTTAATGACATAATGAATATATGCTCATTCCACTATGTCAATATTAGCAGGTGAACGGCACAGCAAAGGGAGCCCCGGCGGTGCCGCCGCGCGAGGCCCCCCGGGACGCGCCACCGCGGCCCCCAGCGCACGACATCACACGGGACCAAATCGACTCCATCAAGAAATATCAGGTTAGTGATGTAAATAAATAACATTTCATGAAATAAGGACGTTAGGTACTATTATATAATGCTTTCATGCATATTATTTATCGCCACTGTTGTGGTTGATGTTTCTATTTAAAAACTGTCTTTCGACATTAACTCAATTTCTATGTTTATAAATATATATATAAGATTTATGTGTATACAGATAATATATATATTCCATATTATTCTGAACTTAAAATAATTGACGAAACGGATTTTTTAGTTAAATTATGAACGTGAATTTTCTCAAGGAAAGAAACAGTTAATCTTTGATAGTAAACTTTTTCATAAATCTCTTTTTATGTAAAAAAAATCTAAATGTCATAAACATCGTGTTTTTAATCACTGGTCAAAGTCAGATTAACTAATTTGATTTTAATATAAATGGTTAATAGTTATTGGTCGCTTGTTGTTGATGACGCATTGAACGACCAATGAGCGTTCAGTATTTAGTCACATTACAAAATTAAACTTTAACTATCAATTCATTATAATAAACTGTTTAGTAAACGTGTTTAAAATACGTTCATCTTACATAATCAATAAGTTTACTTATATTCCTTGAGAAAAACCAACTTATCTGGATATCATTACGAATACAGTATATGGCAGGTCTAGTAGTCTTAATATAGGTTTTTTTTATATATAAACCCTCAATGAAAGCAAAGCGTGTATGACGTAAAGCTTTCATGGAATATGTTATATATTGGAAAACTAAATTTAAAGTTCATGTATTCATTTAAAGTTATGATTAAAAAATTGTTGTTGATGCGAAAAGTTATACAAAAACTAATTTTAAACTAATATGAAGTTATATTTCTGTTTACATTCTCAGTTTATAGATTACTAGCGGTTAGTCAGTCAGTTAGTTAGTTATATACAGCCTTTTATATATAGACTATATCGATTCAGAAATCACACAAGTACTTAACCTATACAATATATTATTTTCTAATATAATATTGAACTTGATGATTGAACAAAATGAAATGAAGCAAAATTATGTTCTTTTTTTCACACGCCATTTTTAAAGTACTAAGTAATTAATAAAACTAATAAATATTAACTGAAAACTTGGTAACCTATATTATATTCTCCAAATAGAATTTCAGTTTTTAGTGAAAAAGTGAATCGCGCCTTACGCTAAGAAGTCATTTCTTCAAAGTGTAGTGACAAGTGTGTTGGACGCGCTTGTTTATTTTTTAATTTATTCATGGCTTATTAAGCCAGTTATCGTTGATAACATAAAAAATTACTATCCATATATCTAAAATATTAATTAATTAAAAAATATATATATTTGAAGCCGGTTAATCACCGGTACTTCGTGACCTTATAGGATTCCAAGGTTTAGATAGGGATTAGTTTTTTTTATTGAATATTTAAATCTAAATTTATAATTTGACGCAGTTAATAATATCATTCATATGGCAATTTATTTTTACATTTGCCATTTACAAAATTAAAAAAATAAGGCGCTTTACTGACATCTTTACACCTGAATCACGCTATTGTTTTGTTACTTTAGTATTATTAGGTCTGTAATTTATTAACGAGTTTCGTTATACTATTAATGGCTATAAACATATATGACAAAAAATCGTTAATTTTATATACGTGGATTATCATACACGATATATATTTTTATGTAATTAATATATCTAAGATTTTTCATTGGTGAAAAGGAGACTTTATTATCGGTACAATTACTATCAAAAACATTACGTAGACTATATTTTATTTTTGTTTTTTCAAAATATAATTTGCGTTAGCTTTATATATGTTTATGTTCTTTATGTTTCATACCCGAAAACAATATCCATTGTAACAATGCGATGGGATGTATAATAATTTGAAATGTAATTCGCAAAGTTTAGAGAACTCGCTGGCAGTGTTATTGAAAAATTCTTTACATTCCCGTGGAACAGACCGCGGAATTTCTCGTGTACAGGCGCCTGTTATCACAGATGTATTTTAAAATTTGAAAATAATACACGAACAAAACATTGTATGTTTCATTGAAAAACATAACAAATGTAATCTAATTTTATACGTCCTCAGTCGCGAATCCGTGATTAGAAATTAGTTAAAAAATATTTGCTTACTAAATTATATATTACTGACTATTGATAAATGGCATAGAATATGTGAGTGGGTCGTAGTTGCACAAACCTCTACCAAATCTATAACTTCGAAATTAAATAAATTCACCACTGATAAATCTTCTCGGAATCTTATCTGATAATATATATTAAAGTATCTCCGAAACGCCTGTAATGATTTGGCTTAAAATTAGTTTTTAGATAGGAGAATAAATAATATTTCACAAAACAAAATCATATTTTTACAACTACATATTATTAAAGTGGAGCGAAGCTCGGTCGCCCAAGTAGTCAACTTAAACTAGGTACATACTTATACAATTTGACACATACAATGTTATCCATATATGTGTGAGTGACAACGCGTCTCTTTTGTTGTTATTTAATGTTTCGAGTTTCCTGCGCTTTGTCCTCCCTTGTTTCGTCGGCAGGCATTTCGTTGGTAAACCATGCGATTAGATTAATTTCGGTGAAACGTTCCGATTTGCGAAATAATTTAATCGTGATAACGGCTGCGTTCAAGTTAAGTATAGAATTAATGTTTTATTTGTTTGTTTATAAGCGAAGGTAAAAAAATCTAGTTTTATAAAAAATATCTATAAACTGTATTTTGAATACATTGTTCTATAAAAAAATGGTGACGATAGCGAATTCATATAAAAGAATACAATGAGCTACGTCCATTTTCGTGTGGGTTTTTGAAACTGTAATGATTTTCCGGGATAGTTTTTTTTTTAATAAATATTTTAAATGTAATCAGGATAACCAGTGACCTCGATATACGTAAGGTCTTTTGATAATATTGTGAATGTGTGCGCAAATTTAATGAATGTCTTTGATATAATATTACTTGTCGATTGAAAGTCGTAAGATTTGTTAAAGGGTCGGCTTGTATAATTATTATCCTTTTTTGTTCCTACGAAATACTTCACCCGTCTCAATTCTTTACTGAGTGCACTTACACTTACAAAAGTAGATACCCACGACCATCTAAAAAATATTATCAATAGCCATGGAGCTGTTCTCCATAAAGTACTTCGTTTATTTTTGTCTTAAAATTCAAAATTGCAATATAGAGAATTGAATGATGTAAAAAATAATGAAACACCATAACAATTTAATTAAATTAGTTAACGTATATGCGTGAATTATTATGTAAATAAACATATCTACTACATAAACAGATACACTACGAATGATAATAAATATTCAAAAGCATTTTGCTATTAATATATATTTTAACTTCAACAGTTTTTTTTTAAGTCCTATGAAATATTTTATTGTATTTAAAATCCCGTTTCTATTTGTGTAAAACTGATTGTTCTTTTTTTGTCGTTGGTAATGACGTATTTAAATGGGTGCTCATTGTGAATCAGGGCCCGATCTCCGTCGCTTTACTGGCATAATTTACTGGAAAATACGAGATATTTACGGTTGATTTAATTTAAAGATGCAGCCGTAGGGAACATCTAGTGTACTATAGTGTTGTTTGTTGTGTATTTTTAGATGAGGCAAGTATTCAAAATTGTCCTGTTTTCACATTTATTATATGTTCCAAGTACGCAAATGGGCAAGTAGGCATGTTAGCGACGCGTCGGTGTCTTTGACATTGTCGTGATGCGAGATACCTTCGAGTGTTTTCGGAACTCCTTTGTGATTACCATCTCACCTTAACGCTCTGCCTATTTTTATTTTTTTTTAGTTGTGTAATACTCATGTATAATACACATTTTGTATATTTTTTAATACTATAATACATATGATGGAATATAGTGAATACACAAATTTTATACGTTCAGTTTTATTTTTGAACTCGAAAAATTTCAATGTTCAAGTAAACAGTGTTGGTATTAATAGCTGTCGTTAAACGACACTACCCCGCCCGTGGGCCGAAGCTTGATGGTGTAGTCTATAAGCCTTTCTCAACAAGCTGACACATATTGTGTCAAAACTAGCGTAAACTTTTATTTGGATGGTTTTTATTTCTTCACACACGAACCTCTAGAAGAATTTTCGTTAAGCGCATCGATCATGACGTCACTGGCGCAATGGTGATGAGAATAAATCCACCAGTTAATGCATTTCCAAGTAAGGCTGTCCGTCTGCCTGCCAATCTGCCAAATCCTTTTCTCATATTGGTTACATACGGTACTACGTCATACCGAATTTCATTGCAATAAAAATCCAGGGCAAAACATATATATTTCCGTATAATATTAGTAAAAGTATTCGAAGAGGTAACAAATTTGATAGGTAAATGATATAGTAATTCGCTAAAAGGTTTCTCCGTGTTATTCGTTCGAATAGTCCGAATTTATTTTCGAGAGTTCACTGTAAGCGCTTATTTCAGGTCACAGGGACAGAGCCTCACATTTTGCGAGGATAAGCTTTATTATACGGATTTCGTTGTGAAATTTTATCGCAGTAAAGTAGTGTTTTATGCTTCGCGTGGAATTCGCAAGTCGTGTTCTTTGTCTACATAGTAAGTGTATGAAAAAGTTTATTTAGGATATGCATATTGCATACAAATGAATCCTAAAATGTAATAGTCTTAATATATCGGATTTAAATCGAAACTTAGTTTCTTAGTGGATTTAAAAAACAAAGAAAAAAGTTAAAATTATGCAAATGACATAAGAAAAAGCTTAATTAAAACAATTAGATATTGTAATAAAAATACTATTAAAGTGTGCTTCTAAGTTAGGTTTGTTGTTTTACTGACCCCTTGTAGTTGTAACAAAGCTCTATTATACTTGTAACTTATAATAAAAATAAAAAGTAATAATAAATATGAAGTACTATAATAAAATTAAAACTTATTAAACTTGAATTTCCACGAAATCAATAAGCAACTTTATGTCGTCTAGCGGCGGATAGTCGGATAGACTAGTGCATATATTTAGACAAAAATTCGTTGGCTATATCGAAAAGTATTATTTTTGGCTGTTCCGATTTAACGTAAAATAGTTTATCGGCTAATACTCGAAATAATTCTATGGTACTAGACAAACGTTTTCCATAATCATCATGCATAATGGCGTCTCCTATGACCGCAGACCCCAAAACATATCCAGTATTCTTAATAAATAGTAGAATTGCAATTAGAAGTTATTTTCATGAATAGTATATTAGGTATATACTTACTTACTGGTATTATATGTTGTATTTATATGTCACTTATAAATTATACTTTTTATGGAATATTTCGTCGTTGATTTATCAGCTAACATGATTATATTTTAACTACATTTCGCCCGCGGCTTATCCCGCAATCGAGAAGGGGTGTTAAAAACCCCTTTAATGATTATCACTTGTGTAAAGTGAAATTGATAGATATATAAATAAATAACACACACCTTTACATTTTTATAATATTAGTTTTTTTTATTTATTTATTGTATAGGTAGGGAGACGAGCATAAAATGGACCTTCTGATGGTAAGTAGTCAACAACGTCCATAGACATTGGTATTGTAAGAAATGTTAACCATCGCTTACATCGCTAGTGCGCCATCAACCTTGAGAAATAAGATGTTATGTCCCTTGTGCCAGTAATTACACTGGCTCACTCACTCTTCAAATTGGAACACAACAATACAAAGTACTGCTGTTTTGCGGTAAAATATCTAATGAGTGGGTTGTGGTGTACCTATCCAGACGAGCTCGCACAAAGCTCTACCACCGATTTTAGTAAAGATAAGAAGTAATTACTTACAAAAAAATGGGTAAGTTAATTTGTTCAGTTGTTGCATCTTAATAGTCATGTTGCAATGGCGTTACAGGCTAGTTTCGCGTGTAATTAAGAAAAAGGGCGAATTTCGAGTACTTTCTTTTCGCGCTTCTGTGTCATAATACCTTTCGAATTGTGTAAGCTTCCCCTCTTTTTACACTAACTCCTCAACATTGGTTCGCGTTAAATGTTACTGTTTAACTTTACGTAATGTTTTATAGTCAACCAGATTTCGCCCGCGATTTTTGCAAGTGTTAGATATAAAAAAGTAGAGGTGTCCTTCCTTGGGGCTTAAGTTTGCTTCATAGCAAATGTTAAGTTAAATCAAAAATAGTGAGTTAGTTTCGCATTCATATTAGTATAGATTGGGAAAGTTTGTATGAAAATCCTTAATCTTTGAAGAAAAGGCTATGATTATTGGTATTTAGCCACACTTTTATCAATAAATAGCCTTTCTAATACTAAAATACTTTTATTATAGATCCTGAGATTAGCGTACAAACAAACAAAATCTTCAGATTCGCCTAAATAATATTTTATAATGAATTCTAAACAAAATTTGCTCATTTTCGATATTAACATAATTTATTGTTTGTTTACGTAATTTAAACAAACTGACTCGTCTATTACAAAGGAAATTACAGGTTATTGATCGAAACTGTGGTAAGCCGGTAGTATGTACACTGACTCAATGTTTACTGCGGGTTGGACCTCCGCTTATGATAAATAGAATACCTTTCAGTGGCTAATAATTAAATAATTACTTAATTTTATAATTAAATTATATTTGTATAGTTGAAAAATAATAATCGAAGTTACAAAATATATAATAAAACACGCCAAATACATAATAAAACATATATATAACAAATAGTTCCCAACAGAGGGCGCTAGTAGTATGTAAACTAATATTTTGATATTAATGTTAACAATATAATGGTAATCTTTACTTGGTGGTAGAGCAAGCTCGTTCGGGTAAGTAATACCCATTCATCACAACCGCCAAATAGCAATACTTATAATTGCTCTGTTTCGAGCCAGTGTAATTACAGCCACAAGGACGTTATATCTTAGTTCCCAAGGTTTGCGCATTGACGATGTAAGAAATGGTTAATATTACTAGCAGCTCCAATGTCTATGGTCGACGGGTGAATGGTCACCATATTCCCTTCTTTTTTTATATATTTAAAAAAATCGCTCAATCATTTGATTTAGGATTGATGAGCAAAGATAAACGAAAACAAAAACATAACGTACAATTAATAAATGTTCCTTAAATGGTCATAAAACAAACAATATTTTATGCGTAAAATAAACTGTTACGTAACATCGTCGTAATTACGAATATTTGTAAGCGATGAATTTTTTCCTAGTTTCTTAAGTGTTTGTTTCTACCACCGAAACGAGTTATTCTAGTAATGACCTCAGAGAGACAGCTGTAACGAGAAAAAGATACTCATTTAAGGAAACATCTATTTATTTAACACTATATATTACATTCATATATGTCAAAGGTCAACGAACTTCACAACTGTTCTAGAAGAACGCATTTCGTACGTAGTGGAAAGTTGAAAACTTATGATGAATACGTCATCATCGAAATAACACTCAAATGTTATGCTATTAATAAATTTCCGATATTTGACGATCGTGTAGTCTGCTGTGCTATTCTTAGCCGTGATATGTTGACAATCGATTTATGGTGATATACTATTTTGATGCCTTTATTATTGAAATGTTATGCTTATTATGATCAATATCGCATAGCACTTTCTGTCATTTCACGATCGTTTTCTGCTAGATTCGACTTCTGACAGAATAGCTCTTCTGGCCTGGTAGAACTCGTCTGGGTAGGTACCATCCACTCATCAGATATTTTACCGCAAAACATCAGCACTTGGTTGGTGTTCCGTTTTGAAGGGTGAGTGAGGCAGTGTAATTACAACACATGTCTGTGGGTGTTGGTTACCACTTACCATCAGGTGGCCCATATGCTCGTCCACGTACATATGCAATATATATATGTATATATCTCCGTTTATATGTTAAGGTGCGTTAGACGTCGCAAATACCGATTACGTATAGCTCTAATAACAATTTAATGTTGTTTTCCGGTAGTGACAAGTTGACAAATAATAACGTATATCCCACGGTTTGCAGCGCTTTGGTAATGATAGGAATGCCTGTAATGCCTTAGATTGTGTTATATATCAAGTATCATTATCTATAGAGGTATATAACTATTTGTATGATAGAATATAATTTATTATGTTTCGGTAATAGCTTCACATTGTCGAAGTATTTGTGTAAGATGTTCATTTAAAAGTGTCAAAAACTATTTCAGTTTTTTTTATTGTATAGGACGAGCATATGAGCCACCTGATGGTAAGTGGTCACCAACGCCCATAGACAATGGCATTGTAAGAGATGTTAACCATCGCTTACATCGCCAATGCGCCACCAACCTTGGGAACTTAGATGTTATGACCCTTGTGTCTGTAATTACACTGGCTCACTCACCCTTCAAACTGGAACACAGCAATACAGAGTACTGCTGTTTTGCGGCAGAATATCTGATGAGTGGGTAATACCTACCCAGACGAGCTTGCACAAAGCTCTACCACCAAGTAAATGGTAGTTTATAGACTATCAATAAGTAAGTGTAATACTTTAATGTTGAATAAAGTGTTTTGATTTTGACTAGTTAGTGACGCATTAAACGTTAGTACTCCGCTCTCGTAGCGTTATGTTATATAGACTTTAGCCTATCTCAATAAATTCTATTTGTGGCGAAAATCTTTCAAGAACTTGCATTCAACTGCATGTACTGCCTATGTCCGCTTGCTTTGTACAATAGTTCATCAAATTGGATTACTACTTTTTTTTAAACGTCACAACTGACAAAACTTGACAAGTACATAACACTAAGACACATCAAAAATACTCGCTTTACTCCTGGTTTTGTCCGCGTTTGCTTAAATTCAATATATCTCTGTAGGATCAATCACTCTCTGGACTCTGGAGTCTACCGTTTCTTCGCCATCAACAATTCCTGACGTATTACGACAATAAAAAACAGACAAAGTTATTTAACAATTTCTATATATATTTTAACCACAACACACAGCAATGGATTGTTTTGTCGTAAAAGTAAATTTATTAATCTTAAGTTTTTATCTCAAATAGTTTATAACTTAGTTGCTAACTTTTTCTATGTCAGTCACTTATACAAGTATATAAAAAGAACATTGTGTTAGAAAAGTTTTACTAAATACTTAAAATTGTAAAACGCTTAAAGAAATATACCTTAAAAGAGTCATCTGTAAAGTAACAGCCTGTGAATGTCCCACTGCTGGGCTAAGGCCTCTTCTCCTCATTTGAGGAGAAGGCTTGGAGCTTATTCCACCACGCTGCTCCAATGCGGGTTGGTAGAATTCACATGTGACAGCATTTCAGTGAAATTTGACACATTTGAGTTATCTGAGTTCGTTTCATCTGACTTTTATTCAATAGTGTAACAGTTATTTTACATAATAAGAACATTTTCAAATACACTCTATTTAAATACTATATTTACAAATGTAATTATGATCGAAACGAAATAATGGGCGTTTAATTAATATTTATAACGCTGGGAAGCCGTAACGTATGCGGTTATTTGCCTCTTGTTTAATATACACCGTTTCATAATTTCCAGTAAACAGTAGTAGGTGAGGCGGTCTGGTTGCGTCAGCGAATTGTTAAGGAGTTTGCGGGTTTAGTTACTTTGGACCGAGTTTATTGTTGGATGGGTAACCGAAGTTAATTTTAACTAGAAACTTTTTATTTGGAATAAAATTGAATGTAAGACCCAATAAATAAATCAACCAATAACACGAGTCTTTATACTTACACTCGCAAACAATCGGCGATTGTCACCTTTCGATTTATTAAGGCAAGAGAACGCCTTCACAGTCGGCTACAAAAGAAATAAACGAAATAATATTTACAAAACTGGTGCGCTATGGCACTGCATTTGTATCTCCGCTTTACGAAACTCTCCTTTGTTCATTCACTTCTGCAGCCGACTGTACGAGTAACTAGGTTTCGCGTAGGGCCGGGCGACAGGCGGAATCGGTAGTATGCCGCGATACTTTGCGTTGGAGTGACGTTTCGTGGGTTTTAAAAAAAAGTTAGTGTAACTTTTGCCTCCAATTTCAGTTTGACAGTGTCAGTGCTAATTGCCATTTCGAATGTGTTCCTTATTTGAAAGTGTTGAATGGCCATTCCATTAAGTGTCGTGCTGTGCTTGAGAAATGTTTAACAAGAATTTTGTAAATATTTATATTTAATCGTAATGCTGATTTTAATTGAATGAAAAAAATAATAATATAGGTATCTATATTTGAATTAGGAGTTTTTATTAAAATGTAATGGTTGGCGAAGTTAGAAATAAAATGTATATGTTTCTAAACGTATTGCTTGACGAATTTATCATATCTTGAGTGTGTGGGTGTTTACGAACGTATGTACGTATTTCGATTGTGTTTGTATTTATTTATGAAAATAAGTCTTTATTTTATTCACGACTGTTTTGTAAGGTCAGACATATTTTAATATGGCATTGTGACGTTCGTTTATACGTGTATCTTTTACCGATATAATAATGAATAAGTTTTGTAATTCAAAAATTTAAAACATGATTAACGATGTAGACTACACAGATAAGAATATATAATTTATATAAAAAAGTATTTATAATTGATAGAAGGTTTATTTTGGGCAGATTAATCTCTATTAATCTGCCCAAAATATATTCAAAG
The DNA here is from genome assembly GCA_963151315.1 of Nymphalis c-album. Taxonomy (NCBI): domain Eukaryota; kingdom Metazoa; phylum Arthropoda; class Insecta; order Lepidoptera; family Nymphalidae; genus Nymphalis; species Nymphalis c-album. Next base: position 1,489,335 of record OY720601.1, read on the forward strand.
CCTCTGCTTCGAAGCAAAACAAACTTAAGGAGCCCATTTTTTTTTAATCTAAATATTGATTGTAAATCGTTAGTCGTATGTATGTTCTTGTTATGAAATAACTCGGGGTCGCTTATCACAACAGATGTAAACAAGATCTCAATTTACGGTTATCCCGCGGGAAATTTGTTGTGTTTAGGGATACTTTGGTGAAATATTGAAATGTTTTTGTTCGGTACAAGATTAACGATAAGTGACGCCTTGTGGTTGGCGCAAAGGGATAATATTATATTGGTGTCTAATATAGGATGGTAATGAAAGAGCCGTGATGACTCAGTGGTTAGAAGACAAGAATCTTAACCTATCTGAGCACTACTCAATTTTCATATGCTTTATTTGTGTTTATTACAAACATTTTAGTTGTAAATACCGCTGGTAGCTAAACAGCCGCAGGACCGGCGGTCCTGCCGGTCGTTTCTTGTTTGAAGTCCCATTGCATTGTGAGACTGAGGGAATAGTGCCCACTTATGTTTGTGCATATTTGTGCACTACATATACCTACATATACTGTATATAGCGCGTAGTTAGCTAGTCCTTGAGTATGGCCACGGCGGCCGAAATTAATCAGAGCAAATCATCGTTATAAAAGGCCTCGATTAAAATAAATAGTTTTTATAATTAATTAATAATAATGTTCATAAAAACTATTCAAATAGACGATTACAATTTTGAACCGTTTAATAAGATTATATTAATTTTTGCTTAAATTCGTCTTATTCTTAAGACATTGTAGACAGATAGACATTGTAAGAGTTGTTAACCATCTCTTACATCGCCAATGCGCCACCAACCTTGGGAACTAAGATGTTATGTCCCTTGTGCCTGTAATTACACTGGCTCACTCACCCTTCAAACCGGAACACAGCAATACAAAGTACTGCTGTTTTGCGGCAGAATATCTGATGAGTGGGTGGTACTACCCAGACGAGCCTGCTCTACCACCAAGTAAAATAGCTTAAAGATTTGTGATAATTATGATTCACCACATATAGTTATTTAACATATAATGAAACTCTATGATCAACATACTAATAAGCTATGATTATAATAAAGTAGTATGTATCCTAATTATTGGTGAGCGAAATAGACGCAAATGACGCTATAATTTCGTATAATGCCAATTAATTATACTGATCTCATATTCTAATGATTATTAATTGAGTTTTGTTTTTTAAATTAATGGGTAGTTGATAACATATAAACATTTTGCAAATCTTGAAATTACCTTTAATTAAATTGCGTTATGTAGAAAAAACTAGAAATCGATGGCAGGGCCACAAACCGGACTTAATCAAAATCATCCACGGAACACACAAACGCATTAAAAACGGTTCAGTTGTTAAGACGAGTTCAGCACACGTACAAAAAAAGCATACACATACATATACATACATTTTTTATATCATCTTTCTTACACTGATAATAAATGTCAATCGTATACACAGACTCCACCTCTACAGAGCAAACTCACTTTACACTCGACGAAAAATAAACGATATTACCTTTCTTTATAAATAAATTTATGGACTTATTGATTCATCCGATATCTTGCAATACATACAATTTTCCATCCCTCGGCCAAATAGTCGCCTGCGAAACTGTAAGACCTTTTCTCTTCCTACCTCTAAAACAAAAGTACTTAGCCACTCGCCCTTATACCGCATGTGCTTCACTTATTAATAGTATTTGTTGTAATTATGATATTTTTACTGACAGTTCTATAGCCTCATTAATTTTTTTATTAAAAACACTATTTCATTAACTTATTAAAAATTAGTTAAAAAATAAAATAAATTGTAAGCTTTGTTTTTATTGCTATCATAGGCTAGAAGCTAATTTATAAGCGCATGTCGTGTCTACATCAAGAGAAATGTAATCATATGTTTTCATTGATTGTCATTTTGTTTTGTAGACCTATGAACATAAAATAAAATAAAATAAATATACAAGATAAAATTGAAAACGAAAATACTTAAAATATTGGCACCGATAGTAACTCTTGAAAAAATTCGCTATCTAATATTCCAGCCGCGGTAATAGACCACAAATAGTACACGTTATTTTGTCGGGTAACACCCTCTTCAAAGTCCACCCTTATCGTATTAGGTTAAATTTATTTCGAAATTTGTCCCTTGTACATATATATCAAGAGGGTCCTTGTAAAAAGACTTAAAGTGGCTGAAATTTTATACCCTTTCCAAATTAAGAGATTGAATTAAAAACTCGGTGCTTAAGTACTGGTATTATTTATTTATTCTTTCAAATATTTAATTTTATAAACAGTATTGTTATCGTCAATGTCATTTATGTAAATATATATTGAAAATCGTTCTTAGGAGCCCTCGGCCCCACATTGGGTAATCTGTATCACACTACACCTTTGTTGTGGATAGAGTAAAAAATTTGAACAATAACTTATCGTGCTGTTTTAATACAAATGAATGTTAAATTTAATATAATTTGCAAGAAACTATGTACTACATGTAATTATATATATTAAATATAATAAAAATATTATTGGTAATAGAATTTTACATCGTATTAGGGATGTGACATGATGTTTGAACTGATGGTTCAAGCATCATCATATAAGGGCGATTATCAATTTATCAGTCATTCACACTTATTCAGATATTCAACCGTAACTTGTAGTATAGCAGTTATTATAGATCAATGTAACAGCATGTGAATGTTCCACTGCTGGACTCAGACCTCCCATCCTTTTTTTGAGGATACGGTTTGGAACTTATTTCATCACATTCCATCAATGAACCTACGAAACGATCGAAACGCGTGAACGTTCTAACCACTGGTCCATCTCGGCTATTATAGAAAATTGATTTAAATAATTAATAAGGCTGTTTAATCAGGACCGTTATTAAATCTATATAAACTAATAATAATAAGGTCCTCCAGACCGATTTCGGCCACGGCGGCCAATCTCAAGAGAGATTAGCCAACTACGCAGGAGATATTATAGTGCACAAGTGTGTGCGCAAACACAGGTGCACTCTCTATTCCTTAGCTCTCATAATCCGATAGGACGGCAATCCGACACGACCGGAAAGAGTTCAGGCGCAGGACCAACGGCTTAACGTGCTTTCCGAGGCACGGGAGTGTACCACACTTCCAACTTCCAGACTCCGGGCTGCTACTGAGAATTTTCTGACAGAAAACACCAATATATATGAAGTTATAATAACTATTTATTGGCCCGACCTGGGAATTGAACCCAGGACCGCCGCGTCTGCGGCCTTATATCAAGCCACTGGACCAACGAGGCAGTCAATAAGTCAGTATATAAACTAAATATAGCTCTTCTCACTTGAACGGTTGAAATGAATAAGAATGTTGTTATTTCCCATTTGAATTGAAATTCGGATATTCCTCGAAGAATCAAACCACTGGAAGACATAGATAGAAGCCGGATGATACCAAAGTAATCTATTTAATATATCATTCGTAACGGAGGTATCTTCATTACTCGTAAGCATATATTACAATCAATACAATGTATGTGTTTAACGACATAATTAAAGTCAAGAATTAAATAAATATCCTTGTTATCTATTAGATGTTATATTGTATGATTGGTTACTTAAGCATGAAACACATGATTCGACTACAAACGGAGCTGTATCGTTTAATATATCAGCGATTTGACCGCGTTTGATCACTCTCATTAATCATTTAGAATCACGAGATTTTGGATTGATGTTTGAAATCCCTGACATAAGACCAGTTGAGCTATGGATTCGATACGACTGTTTGAACTATGCCAATATTGTTAAATACGATATCACTATCACTACATATTAAGTATGAACGCGATAAACTAAAAAACTACTATTTACTTTAAGCATTTAATGTATATTATAATTGCCCTTTACATCACCCAATTTAAATTAATATCTTAGGAGTTATCGTTATTTTAAAACTATCGCGAACTAAATAAATTCAAGCGGTCCCATACCGATCATACTAACGCGCGATGCAACCGACTGAGCGCCCCCGCGTCCCGCTGTCGCCCACTGTGGCTAAAAGCTTATACAATACTACGTCAGTTTTAGGAATATTTACTTTGCTACTCGGGCGAAGCCGGGGCTGGTCGCTAGTCTTAAATAAAGCCAATGGTGGGGCACCGCATGGGTATATACGTAAATACATACTGCTGTACTTAACACTGCTTAAAGGGTGAATCAGTGAAAATACACATGTTTAAGACTATGAGTAGGTGGACACCAAAATTGGCGCTACATTCGAATGTGTAATGTATTTGTACGACGAGTCATTAGGTAGCGCTTCATAGTACGTAGAAAAAGTAGTTTCTTATGCTGAAAGTCTTAAAAGAATTGATGATGCTTATTAAAGTATCAGTGTCATTGCCAGCAGGATTAGATGCCAAGCTACCCACTATAACCAGTGAAACGGACGACTAACCTGTCTTTGAAGACTTCCTTTGAGGGTATATCAGGTTAATGAAAAGATCCTTTACAGCGAGAGTTCTTCGATAATTGCTCGCAGCCAGTCTTCCTGCTATAATAAAAAAAAAATAGAAATATGTAATAAGTATAAAAAGTCATTTGCGGTGCGTTCAGATAATCAAATCAATCTCTAATATCGGATCAATTTGTCAAATAAATTATAATCCCTATCAAACAATATATGTATGTAATATTAAGTATGAACTAATTGTTAAGAAAAATGCAAGACATAAGCCGGATGCACTAGATATCGTTGGCAAAAAGAGGCTTCAGGTTAGCGCCTGCCGTATTTACTTACACCTGTCCTTTAAACGTGTTCATAATAAAAACTGTCCATCTTAAACTTCGAAGATGTCATCGCATAAAAACTTGTCGAGTGTGTTAGACAAAGAGCTAGCAGTCAATACGTCTCAGGTAAAATGCCTTATAAATGCTGGTTAATTGCCTTATAAATGATCGTGGAAATCATTTATCGTGTTTTGCTACCGTTAGGTTAGAGCAAAAGGTTGTGCTAGCTTGAACTTTAAAAGAGCATGAAAACTGTAAATTTTCATACGTTTTATTAGTATATTCATATTGCGCTCCTCGGACTCGAAGCAGCGTGTTTGTGTTTTATTATTCTTACAAAATGAAAATCGCCATACACTCAGCGTTAATTATTTTTTCTTTCTACTCTTTGTAACTAATGTGTAAACGTTACTTTCATTTTGTAATTAGAACGATACAGTAATGTACGACATTTTTATTTATACATTAGAATTACGACCTTTAGAAATTGGAACAAAGATAGCGATTCATACTTGCAGACGAACCTGATGATCGGCTTAATAATGAAACAAATCGAAGACGTTTCCATTGCTACGACACTATCGCAATCAGAATTGATTGCATTTTGAATAAATTTGCTCGTCAGTGTGTTTGTATAATAAACGCCAGGGTTGCTAGATTCTTGTAACTGACAAAATTGTAATATGTCTTAATAATACTATAAATATACTATATATTTACTTTTATATTATATATGTATTATATTTACTATATTTTTGTTATATATATATAATTTTTGTACAATAATGTCAAAAACGTTTAACGCATTTCAATTAAACTTGGTGAACTATGTGATTGGATCTAGGATGCTGTTTTTATAGATTTTATTTAATAAAATAAAATACAAATTTCAGTCAATTCAACGCTTGTATTTCTAAATGTGATACGTGTATTAAAAAAAACCGTTGTTTTGTCGGAAATCTTAACTTATAAGCTATACTATAAAGCTTTATAGCTTTTTTCCTTTAACTTTAGCTCAACTCTATAACTTTTAGCTTTATTCCTTTTCACAAAGCTATAAGAATCATCAAATTGTATTTGTAAAACACTGCAATCAGATTGTCCGCGCGCTCTCGGATTACTGTAGCCGCGACATTCATATATATAACCACAGTTTATTTTCTTATCTTGTGTTTTATCCAATATATAATATTAATAGGCCGGTACGGAATGCTTACAGCCAGTAATAATATTAACAACAACATGATAGATGTCGATATATTTTTTCTAATAGTCGCCATTTTAAGTTTCCTATCTATAAAGATCCAATTTGGGTTCAATCAAAATTTTGAGATAAAAAAAGATTGTATTGTATTTTTTTCTCGAGTAATTCTAAGTAGTAGCCAAGAGTTTGGCACTCAACCCGTAAGGCGTAAGATCATGCGCGTATATTCTTGGTCGTGTTAGATTAAAATAAAATATAATAATTCTTTATTCAACAAAGCTTTTACAAGCATTTGTGAATTGTTTTTCAGGATGATATCAAATGTATCCGAGTATAGGTACATATATATTTGTTAATACAACTAACCACACGCCATCATCTATATAATCTTGTATTAAGTTATAATACCTTATTTATTCATATTGAGGAAATGGTTTGCCGCCCCATCGGAATAGGAAACCGCTCTTATGTTTGTGCAGATACTTGTGCTCTGCAACATGTCCCGCGCAGTTGGCTAGTCATTGCTTGGTTATCATCGTCCCATGATGAGTCAGTCAGGACATTGACTTCTATGTATTGTCTATATATAAGCGAAATACCACGAGATCTCCTAAACTATAGATAGACTTGAAATTTGTCACAGTGACTCCATCGCGGACATAGATGCTCACTAATAACGGATTTTACGCAAATCCAATCCAATATGTATATTGGATATATATGTATATTTTTCTTATCAACCATTTCGAAGCCAAGACTATTATCGAGTATATAATATAACTGATGTGTCAATAGTGCAATAGTTGACTGGTCGGTTATATAAAGTGTCGCAGGTTCGACACTGATCCCTTGATCTCTTGGACTACCCACAAGCTAACACAAGCTTTGACGAGCCGCGGTTGGCGTGGTTGGTAAGATACTTTCCTTTCACGCCTCAGGTCGTGGGTACGATTCCCACCCAGGACAAACATTTGTGTCCATGAACATTTCTGTTTATCCTAAATCTGGGTGTAATTATCTATACAAGTATCTATTTACAAAAGAAAACTAGTATACCTAAGTATGTCAGATATCTGGTTTTCATAGTACATGCTCTGCTTAGTTTGGGATCAGATGGCCTTGTGGGAATAATGTCCCAGGATATTAAGCTGTGTGCTTAATTGGTAGGTAAATGAATATATAAGAAATAGTTATATAACAATGTTCAACGTTACATGTTAAGTAATTATCAAGTACAAATAACATTTATCGTTATTCTAAGGTCATAACTTGGACAGGCGCTTTAGAAGGTTAGCGATCGTTGAGAAATCTTTGAAACATATAATATCGCTCGCAATAATATTATCGTGGAAATATCCCACAGTTTTTTTTGCTACACTATTAATGAGGTATTTTATGTCATTATTAATTTATACTAATTAAATTATGTAACAGTACTTTGAAGCTTCGGCAAAAAAAAAAAACTTATCTAAACTAGTCATAAATTAACGAATTTCATATTTAAAGTAACAGTAACATCCTGTGAATGTCCCACTCCTGAGCTAAGGCCTCTTCTCCTTTTTGGGGAGAAGGTTTTGGAGCTTATTCCACCACGCAGCTCCAATGCGGGTCGGTGGAATACACATGTGGTAGAATTTGAGTGAAATTTGACATATGCAGGTTTCCTCACGATGTTTCCCTTCGCCGTCAAGCACAAGATGAATTATAAACACATAAAAAGCGCTTGAAAATTCAGTGGTGCCTGCCCGGGTTTGAACCCACGATCATCGGTTAAGATTCACGCGTTGTAGCCACTGGGCCATCTGTGCTTTTATCACAAAATATTACCTAGCTGTGAGTCTTAATATTGGTACTACGATGTCTATAACTATTTTCTTATAAATATGTAACTGGTATAGTTCCTACTCTCTATAACATATCTAGTTTCAAACTCAAACAAACCCTTTACGGAGTCGATTTTCATAGAACCCTTCTTAGTTGATGCTTACGGAGCTTAAGGAATAGCTTATTAAATTTTACGTTTATAGACCTTAAGCTTGCAGAGAACTTTCTGAAATTGAGATAGTTATGTTTCATTTATATATTATGTATAATATGGAAAGTTATATAGATATATGTTAAATGTTAGAATATATCCAAAATCGCTGGATTAAAGATTTTGACATATAATAAATAAAAATTTTAACAAAACAAAAATCGACTTCATGGGAAAAACAAATTAATATGCACTAAAAAGTAAAAAAATTATTGCGTATTCTTCTATAATTTGATAATTTACTTACTATTTTCTACTCATCAATATGTAGGGACGAATGTGTTGGGTGGTTGATAATGTATTTACAATTATTGTTACTTTTGGAGTCGATGTTAGCCAAGGTGGGTTTATAACTACATACTTAGTTAGTTATAGGTGAGATGTGCTTGAGTCGCACGCGCAACTTAACGAGGCGAATAAAAGTCAATTTGTAATGTGTAAGTTTTTGTTTGTTTTTAAAGGATTCCTGTATTATTATTGCTAGGTATATTAGTGGTTCCTTAAAAAAAATAAAAAAACATACAGACGAATTGATAATCTCCTCCTTTTTTTAAGTCGGTTAAAAATGAGATTTGGCACCCAAATAAAAAAATGAAAACTTCGTAGTGTAATAACGCCTTACTACTTATATGAAAATATAATCGGTAATATATATATTAGAGACAAAAAGTATGTCTTACTTTACATGCTTAACAATCGCTTTCCTTGGAAGATACTTTTTTCGTCAGTTTCTACACTGCACCGAACGGATGAAAGAGATAAAGTGCTAAGGAATAATAACTAATTGTCATAGTTCCTAGATCTTTGTTGTAAAATTAAAAAGATAATTATATCATAAATTCTATTCAAGTTTTAAACTCCATACCTTAGCGCGTACAAGGTTTTCTATTTTGCGCGAAGTTTTGACAGCGTATGAGTGTAGTACTTGTTTTGGTCAAGAGCTATTTATATTGTACGTAATGGATAACGTACATCGCCAAAGTTTGTTTCACAAGAATATAAGTAGAAGTTACAATATAAGTTTCACCAAGAACAATGTTACAATATCAACGTTGAATAGAGTTCTTGAGTTAAAATTAGACGAGCTGCAAAGTCAAGGTACGAGTATAATAAATGGTTCCAGTAATTTCAACTAATGAGAACTATTCGTTGTCTTACAAATCCTTTGTGCGTACAATCGATACATAACGCCCGCCTCATTATCTCTGACACAATTAAATACCAGCTCTGTGCAAGTCGGCGTTTACTACCGGCATTGTAATGAGAATCAAAAGATTTTAAAGTAATTTTAAACCGTTAAAAAGTATTTTTTGTCCATTTTGTTTCTATCTATTGTCAAATGTTAAAATTCAAGTTGGCCAAGATGGCCAAGTGGTAGTCACGTGGATGTTGTTCAGGAGTCGTGAGTTTAAATCTGGGTTGGTACAGCTGAGTTGAGCTTTTGTGCTTTAAGTTTATCTAGTACTAGGACTTAGAGGGAATATATATTTAGAGGAAATCTAAAAGTCTGAAATAATTTGAATACATGTTTCTATTACTTTATACAAAATCCTTAAGACATAAAAAATTTGGAGTTTTGTCACAATTTACACTTGCACTCTACTTATTAAACAATACTTATTGCATACCGTTGAGCCATTGAGGCTTTAATGATTCGCTCAGACCGACGAGACATCTAAACAGACACCCACAACAAATTAATTATACATATATTCAAAATCTTAGAAATAATACTATATATAGTCTAATAATAATACTAATAATATTAGAGATAATATAGTTGTTATAATTAATTTAATAACTTGTAGTGAAAATAAACTCATTTTAGTTATTCCATGAGAGGGATAACCTCTTAGAACTCCTTACTGTCCATGTCGCAGTGTCTCGAGATATCTTAGACCTCGGAGGGTATGAAGAGGTCATAATCCGCTGTTACGTAACGACAGACGTTCTCGTTCTTGGACAGAAATATCTATAGCCTCGCGTAGACTGTATGGCCCAAGTCTTAAGCTTATATACAAAAAGAAAATATGAATAAATTATATTCAATCATTGACCACTATTATTATTATTATTATTATTTATTAATTGTAAACCAAAAAGGCACCAGAATAATATTAGTGAAATGTTAATGTATGTATGGTTAATGTATTCTTCGTTGTTATAAAGGCTAACGTTTAAGGCCTTTTCGGGTCAATTGAAGGTATTAGGTTTTTCTGTTAAGGAATTCTTAGATCGACATAATGAAATTACCTTTTATCCGTTAGTCTTGTGAATCTCCTCCCATCAGATTACGAAAGTGGTGAGAATAAGAGCGAGTGTGTTTCCGAACACTTGAGTCCTTAATGACGTTGACCTCAATCAGATTCGACCATCAAATTCTCCCCCCCCCCCCCACCGCACCTGCCCCATAGGTCGCACCTCTAAGTGTAATATTTTGTCATATCTGTGTGTTATAAATAACAGAAAACGATGAAGACGTAAATTCTTTAAGTACACGTTGTAAACAATCCGTTTGCGCTATAACATTCTGTTCGTCGTAAATTCTTAAAGATGAACAATCAAATAGAAACATGTCTAAGATTATATGAAATAAAATTTTAAATGTATACTTCGTTTTATTGACGTTTATCTTCAAATACGTCTTGTTACTGGTGCATTGAGTATTGAAGTGAATGATTGATTTATTGACTAAAAGTAACAATAACATATTTTATGACAATAACAACTCCTTATTAATTTCAACTCGTACAGAATAGGATGTTCAAAATAAATTATTCATCAATCAATATATTCACTTCACATAAATTTTAAATTTCGAAATAGAATCGTTTTTTTTTTAATATTTATTTTATGTCATAATAGATCTTTATGACGTACATTGGCCAGTTATTATTTCGTCACAAGTATTGTGAGCTGATGTAATCACGATGGTCATATCTTGGTTGCCATGGTTGTGCATTGATTACGTAAGTGGCTTACAGTGCCGGTATACACAGGCGAAGGTTGAATTACCATTTTTTGTGCCATATTTAAATGAATTAGAAATAAAATATACAACTTCTCCAACTGTGTTACTAAAGAGATTGATAGTCATCTGTAGTTGATGTCGTGTAGTTACTTAACAAAGTATTTCGCCTTGGCCTCCGCTAGTTTCACCTTCATTACTTATCGTTACAAGTCGAACGAACTTGAACGAAGTCATGTTTTCAATGGAAACTATTGAAAAGAAATATAGAGATAATATAAATCTCTATTTTTTTTTAATAGTTTGAAATAATCTGTTGAGGTTTTAAGCCTAGTGTTCTATTTCATATATAAAATATTTTTGGTAAAGCTGAAGACGTTCTACTTAAAAATCTTGTTGGCTGTGTTAACCACCTCCATCCTACCTAGGCTTCTTTCTTCCTCATAGCCTACATCCGAAGCAGTTAGCCCTTTGACCTATTATTTGTCCTATTTATATATGTCACGAATACAAAAATACACTAACATAGTAATTAATTACTAAATAAACTCCGCAACTCGTTTACTGCATCTGTTTCCAACTTAGACCACACCTTAATGGCTCAAGGGTCAGAAAAACGCCTGTATTTCGATGTCAGACGTCTAACTAAACCAGAGCTCCATGCTCACCGCTTCTCCTAATGAGAATACTCTAAATACCTCGTTTATACAAAGCGGTATATTCCTCAACCCAGTTCTGGAGAGAACACTTTAAAGTAGAGCAGAAATAAATATACAAAAAAATATTTAAAGAAATACAATTTTTTAATGTAATTTTGTTACCGAATATTTCATTGTTAACGTCTTAAATTGTTCCATAGAGAAGAAAGCCTTTGATAGTAATAAACGGTGTCGTGTACCAGTTTTTTAACAGATAACGAAGCAATACAATAGTTTGTGATAGAGTTATCTGTAGATGCATTTAGTTGACAGCAATATTATTGCTCACTCATCATGTGTTCTAATGCAAAATAGTAACACCATTCCTGTGCACCGGATCCATTGACCCAGTGTAATTACAGAGGTACAGGAGAGTACTTCTTAGATTATAGTAGGCTGTAACAATTAATTTGTTTTAAAGGAAAGCATATAGGCAAACGAGACATCTGATATAATGAAACAAATATATATAATATATATATATATTAGGTATAAACAAACAGGAAGCCATAACCACATATAACCATATAAGTCACCCATACTGTATCAAATACCATTTGGTATATATTGCGACCAAAACCACAGTATCCTCAAAAAATCGTTTTACATAATATATGATTGTACAAATAAGTGCATTAAACTTGTATGAAATTATGTCAATATAACAGTTTGTAAGTCCCACTTTTGGTAAAAACCTCCAGTCCTTATAAGGAGAGAGAGAGAGATGGATACTTGTGTTAGAGATTCATCTTACTCATCTATATTACCTTACAATGTTTTATTTACAAACAAAATGAATTAAGCAGGTGAAACTGTAAAGTTTTCACGTCAAATCTGTCCAAGTATTTGAACTCACGAACTTTGGCTAATTCACGTATTCTATCCACTGGACTATATCGATTTATTGTACCATTATGTTGGTATCAAAGAAACATTAAGACGATAAAATACCTACATAGAAAGTTTTGTATAAAAGAATAATTGAATACATTAAATCATAACTGTTACGTCGATTCTGTAGTTAAATGTACCGGAACAAGTTACATCTTTGATTGCGAACTTGTTTGATAACGTATTCATGATATCAAAACGATTACATTGTTAAATATTATTGAAGTGTACATTTGTTTATTAATAGTAAAATACAATACTTTTCTACAATAGTTATATGTGTTTCGAGGGCAGCGTACCTTTTAATACTGAGATTTACTTGATGGTAGAGCTTTGTGCGAGCTCGTCTGGGTAGGTAACACCCAATCATCAGATATTCTACCGCAAAACTGCAGTACTTGCTATTGTTGTGTTCCGGTTTTAAGGGTGAATGAGCCAGTGTAATTGCAGGCACAAGGGATATAACATCTCAGTTCCCAACGTTGGTGGCGCATTGGCGATGTAAGCGATGGTTAACATCTCTTACAATGCCATTGTCTATGGGCATTGGTGACTTCTTTTACCATTTTATGAATCTATTTTTGTTTCTGTAGCATTCAATAATCATAAGCTTACTTATAAATTTAAATAAAAGGTCTTTTACTCTTTTAGATTTTTATTGAGAAGATAAACAGTTCCTTTGATATTTGAAGACACAGTGCACCAGGGAATATGAAATATTAAAAGTATCTAGTGAAAAGTTATTGCTATAAAAACATTTATAACTCCTTAATAGTATGGTATTTGATATGTAAGGCGTGGCGTGACCTCCTATAGTGCCAATGGCTAAGGTGAAATGAACAATTTATCAGGAGGCCCTTGTTAGCCTACCTGTCTACTACTAACCCAATATAAATAAAACTTACAGCGGACGACGCATCGCGTTTCGGAGAAGGTTTTAATGTATAATATGATTATTTTAAATTTAGACAATTTACGTAGCAAGCATGAATTTTATGTTTGTCTTAAAACGGTGTGTCAAAAATATTTTACTTGAAAGTAACATCCAGAAATTTTGAACTCAAAATTGATTTTCTTATCGTCTTAAAATAAGTTTAATTTCGAAAATTAATTTCAGTACAAGCATAATTATGCGAACAAATTTGAATACCGAATAAAGATTTTATAACAACCGACATACAAATACGAATTTTGAGTGGTTTTATGTTAAGTAAAAATGGTGTTCAAGCTTTTAAAAAAGTATGCGAGTAATTCGATACACAAAATCCTCACCGAAAAGCAGCTGCGAAAATATTCCATGGGTGGTATTAACATACCAAAAAAGTTCCTTCATAAAGTTTTATATTTTTTTTTTCTTATTTGATTTTTGATAACTTTTGAATTTAAATTTAGCGGTATAATACCGCTGTTTGCTTATCTCGAAAACTAGTTAAAAACTTCAACTGTTTTGTATTTAACTTTACAGTACTTTAATTAATATTTAGTCACTCTTAGGGGAATGGAAGTAAAATATTCTGTCCTTAAATCTAACTGTTTTATCGACGTTTTAGTTTAATCGGTAAAATAGGCTTGTTTAAATTTGTGTTCGGAACTGCAATTTTTTTAAATGTTTATTTATTTATAAGTAAAGTACTCTATACAATTTAATGCAACTTTTTGAGATGAGATCGTATTTGTTTTATTAAACTCTACATGTAAGTCATATTAATTATTTTCTTGTTTTTGTGAGTGCGTGTGTCACATAAAAGATGTGCACATCTGATTCGTCATGTTATAAATTAATATAGTTAAGATATTTTTTTTTGATGAACCGGTAAAATAACTGTCGTTATTCCTTTTCTCAAATGAATAATAAAGTTAAATAAAGATCATACATACGCGAAACCATGTTGAATTGGCTTTAGGCAGTGAAAACTTGGTTTTATAAATTTACCTTTATGTAGCATACAATGAATGTCGTCGAATCTTTGATAGATTCGTTTATTATATATACAAAGATTATTATAGTATTTCAACAGCGAAGAAGGCATAGTGTTATGTCGGCAATGCTCGTAGTGCGCGTGATAGAAACATACAGAGTAGGTCAGCCGCAGGTTGCCGTCGAAACCGGTCCAACTCAACCTACCACTTGTTGCTTGGTCAATTCGACTTTAAGAGCCGACTGTTGTACACAAACTTTATAATAATACTCTATCTCTTTCACTTGTATCGCGTTAAAAGTGATAACAAGTGCAGTCATTTTTGACACTTTATTATAAATTGACGATTTTGTAAAATTGTAAACAACAAATGTTATGAAGTGATACAAGAACGTTATGTGATTAAATAATAATAATAATTATTATAATTTTTTCGGTGTAGAATAACGTTGAACGCAATGCCTATTAGCTCTCTGACTACACGCTTTCATTGCACATGTTGTGAGTTTTCTCCAAAACATTGCGTATGTAAAAGTTGTTGAGAACGTAACAGAATAAATCAAAGGGAAAATAAGGTATATTTGTATATTCCATATAAGATATTATTAATTTATTTAATCGAGACCAATAATATGTTGCTGGAGCTAAAATCTGATATGACAAATCGATTACTCGATACACCAATATAGTGAAACTTTGTAAACAGGTATATCCCAAAGACAAACGGTTTTATTTCATTTTATTTATGCAATGTTTGTTAAGAAAAATCTTACAAACTGAATTAGAATAAGCCCCTCTTAATAATATTGAAATAGTATATTATGTACGAGTACAATTATGCCCTAATTCTAAGAAACTCTAGAGCGGTTATAATATAATAATTGAGAATTATAATTATTAGTAAATAGCTTTACTACAGTAATGAACTAGAAGTGGTGCAAAATACTAATATCATATTGTTTCAAGGACTTAATAATATGCAAGTCCAGATTGATAGCGCCCACTTGTTCGTTACTCTAAATCCTAGCATTAGTACTTAGTATAATTTGTGTTTTCATTAACAGTGTTATTTATGACTTATATTCGAAATGTCTAGAAGACTGGAATCAGTCAGCATCAATATTAAAACAAAGATTGTTACAACATATTTATGTTTCTCTTAAACTGAAGTTTGTTTGCTTGATCCAGCTAATCACAGGAACTACGGGTTCAAATAAAAACAAAGAAATGGTGTTGGTTAGTCCTTTTATCGAGGAAGGTTCTAGGCTGATTTTTATTAATCATACGCGGGTGAAACCGCGATGCACAGTTAGTGATTCATAAAAAGGAATATAATAATTATAATAGCTATTATAGGCACAGTATTCTGTTTCACATAAATTAATTTGATATCTATTAATTGAATTTAAGAAATTAACAATATCCCATTCTCTTATAAACCTTGAGCGATTTATTTCACGTTTCTTGCTCAATCAACGAAGATTACCTAATTGTAATTCAACTTGTTTATTTTACACTTAGTTATGCGTACTAGAAATAAAACTGATACAAAGTGAAGTTAAAAAACGATTAAGTATATACTCATCAGATGTAGTAGGTACATTCTTTAGCTGTTCCATTTATTCTCACGATATTTCCTACTACGTGCACAAGATATGAAATATTAGAACATTTTAGTAACTTATTTTATGTTAACAATAAAAAAAAATGTGTAATATATTATGTAAATAGTCTATCAATACTTATTTCTTATGACTAAATGAATCACATGACCTTGAGTGATGACCACAGACCTTAATTAAAAAATTAAAAAAAACGCTACTAAGATACTATGTTTCTTATGCATGTAGTACTAGCTTACTAACCCTTCGAATCGATATATGCCATGTATTGCCTTTTTTCACTTATCATAATATGCCAAAAAAACATATTACTTATCCATAAAACCGTAAATAAATTTTAAATGACAAAGACAACTTATTTTTTTGCTGTTAATATTGCCATAGTTAAAAAGTACATTTAAATTCGTTTCGTGAAAGCTGTATATAACCTATTTACTTTTATATATATAATCCGATTTGAGCGTATTTTGCAACAAAATAATAGTATAGAAATAGTCTCTTGTTATTTAATATCGTCTAAAAGATAATATTGATATATTAGACGAGCGTCTTCAGATAACGGATATGCCCTGAGAACTAGACCGTTCTTTGCCTAGATAAGCTTATCCTGGATAGATTATCGTAGTCAAGTGAAATGGAGGCCATCCGAGCTTTAGGCTGGCTTACGAGGGCTGTAACGAGCGAACTCCCGAATCTTTAAAATCAAGTGCGTCATAACCTTAGAGATATTTATTTTTATATTTTCTTTAGAACTTATATTACTAATAAACGAACTGTTAGTGTTCATAATACTATTATTATTAGTTATTTATTTTTTACTTACTTGATATTTATTTTTTAAGAATATTTCGATTTTGAGTGACTTTAAAGTAATCATATGAGTGATTCAAGAATAATTCGAATCATGTCAAGTATTCCCCGATAAATAAATTAACAGATACTGATATCATGAATTCAAATAATACATATATTTCTTATCAGTTTATGTTTATTTAGCAGCCAATTTTATATGACGATCAGAGGAATTATTATCTTTCTAGTGAGAGAAATGATTTTAATTGCGTACCATTTTGGCGCGTTCTGCGCGCCTTGCTAAGTACTCGTAACAGAGTATCGTTAAAAAGGTATTTCAAAATATTATTATTTTAAATAATTTCCGATTATTAAGATTTACTCTATTGATTATAAAACTATTGAATAGAATAAAACAACAATAGACTAGTTGTAGCAAAAAAAATATTTGGTTTTGCTTTGATAAATTTTATTTCTTATAATTGATATAAAATAATTTATTTTATAACGTTGAAGAGCAAATTACGAGGTTTCCATTTTAGATATTTTCTATATATCTTTAAAACATATAATACTATACGATTAAAATATTAACGCGTTGTTATAATAATTATCTTTTATATTTAATCAGTTTTAATTCGAAATTTCGAACGTTTTACGAAAAAAATAACAAGTTTCAATAAACCCGTACACAGTAGGTCGATAGTCTATGAAAAACAATTGCGAGATACGCGAAAATAAATTAGTCACATTTGGCTGCGTTTATATAGTTTTTACAAACACAAGTGTAAAACGCGTGCGCAAATTGTGCGGTTACTGTTACGCAAATAATCGATTAGATTGTGTAATTTAACAAGCTACCCGTCCCGGCTTCGCACGGATAGCATAATAGAATACATAAAACGTATGTATCGTTATACATATAACTCTATTGGTTTATGTGGCGAACGCAAGTTAAACTCCCAGTCGGTTGATTGATTGATGATTTTTTCCAACATCTTCAACTATTATCGTCATATTTCATTGAACTTACACAATACCATAATGAATTATATGCTTAAACCTTCCTTATGAATCAGTCCTTCCTTTGGTGGAAACCATATGAGAATCAGTTTAGTAGTTTTTGAGTTTATCGTGCCGACAGACAGAAAGACAGACACGACTGTTATATATTATATATTTGACTGCCTCGTTGGTCTAGTGGATTGATATAAGGCCGCAGACTCGGTGGTCCTGGGTTCAATTCCCAGGTCGGGCCAATAAATAGTTATTGAGGTTTTCTGTCTGAAAGTTCTCAGTAGCAGCCCGGAGTCTGGAAGTTGGAAGTGTGTACACTCCCATGCCTCGGAAAGCACGTTAAGCCTTTGGTCCTTCGCCTGAACTCTTTCCGGTCGTTTCGGATTGCCGTCCCATCGGATTATGAGAGCTAAGGAAAAGAGAGTGCACCTGTGTCTGCGCACACACTTGTGCACTATAATATCTCCTGCGCAGTTGGCTAGTCTCTCTTGAGATTGGCCGCCGTGACCGAAATCGGTCTGGAGGACCTTACCTTACCTTATTATATAGTGTATGATAGTATTAAATAAAATATCTTGATAGACATTAACTTTTAAATTTAATGTTCGGGTTTAACCGAATTAAAAAATTTTATCACAATATGTAACTATAACAATATGTAACTACTACTACTTAGTATTGGTTTACACAATGGCGGACCTTTGCAGGTAACATCAATTCACTAGCTAATCTACCGCAACACAAATGTTCGGTGTTGTTGTGATTGGCTTTTGAAATTATATAAGCAGGTAGTAAGATCTTCGTATACAGAGTTAGCAGTGGAATGCCTTAGTAATTATTAACTTCATTTCACTTCCATTGCTCAATGGAACATTCACTCCCCAAAATTTACATTTGGTACAGCTTGACTTGGTGGTAGAGCTATTTGCAAGCTCGTCTGGTTAGGTACTACACACTCATCAGATATTGTACTGCAAAATAGCAGTACTAAAGGGAGTTAGCCTGGAAAGGAGAAAAAGGTACTACGTGTGTTAACATTCTCGCATTGTGAACTTCCGTGTTCAATATCATGAACTAAATTAATGTCTAATGTCTGTCGCTAGTATTTGTAATCTACGAAGTGTTCTTTTTGTTTAAAAAAAAGTATGGAGGAAGAAAGGAGGTTTTAAGTGATTCATAAGTTTGTTGAGTAAAGGTTTAAGGATTTGGCTTGAAGTTTATTCCATGCAGGTCAAGTTTTCTCGCGTTTGGGTTGAACTGGATTTTACTGGATTGCACTGGATTGAACCCGCTTCGGTTAACATTCCCATGTTCTAATCACAGGCGTCTCGTACCTACATTGTGTTACATGAACGAATTCGTGGTGTCGCATATTCGAGCAATGCGATTGTATCGTCAATACGATGGCGCAGCAATGCAAGTTACTTCATCAATTGTTAATCGATACGTGACGTGGGAATTTATGATTAACAATATCTTAAATAATTCATACGATTTTGAGCTTTATTACAAAGCGTTAAACGTCTCTTATGTTATGTTTTTTTTTTCTCTGGTTTGTACGTTTGGGTTTCCCATTAGAACGTTGTAAAATAAGTTTTCAAGGAAATGAAGCGAACAATATGCGCAAAATATTATTGAGTACATGTTAAATATATACATTGTTTATATATCGCGATGTTAATATGAAATTCTTATGAAACACGCTTTATAGTTTTTAAACTATTCGATTAATTAAACTTAATCCTAAAATAATATTTAATATAAAACAATTTATGACCTAATGTCTCAATGGATAAAATACGTGGATCTTTGACAAATATCGTGGGTTCATATTCGAACTCATACAATTTAGTTTTAATGTTAAGTTCACTATTATATGCTCACAATATTTGTAAATGTCATGAATGAATATGTGATGAAATTCAACCACGACTACATCCATTGATTCGCTTTTAACCAGCGTCGTGGGAAAAGCTCTTGTGACTTGTGACTCTAGTAATGTTATAAACTTTTTCTTAACCAGTCGTGATGACCAATAGGATATAACGCGGATCTCAAATAACGTATTCCAAAAGTTATTCTAGACTCAAATGTAATCTTATTATCAGAAATTCATCGCGTCTTAATTCATACTTCAAACATTATTTATAAACATAAAAATATCACGAGAAATATATTCAAACGATTCAAATAATACCATTATGTCACCTGAGTTTAAGATACTTAACAAGTAACCCACGTCTCCATTTCCACTGTACACAGTTGTTTAAAACTTTACTAAAGTTAACAGTCAGTCGACACAGTTTGCGGGCAAAGAGCGAACATTGCATGGAAACCGCTTGGCTATCAGTTGCTTTGAAGAGAATTCCATTTGTGCAGGCTCACAATTGAATTGACTTAGGTGATATTGATTTGCTTCGCTATCGATTTAAAGTTTGTCAGAAGTAAAATATTTTCTAATTAAGTTCTGTTTGAAACGCTTGGACCTTGGAGTAATAGTGCCAAAAAATTCATCCAAAATATTACTCCCCGCCTTATTGCCTCCACTGGTGACAGGTGGGCTGGTCCATTTTTCGCCCAGAGAATCGGAATTGCGATTCAAAGGGGAAATGCTGCTAGCATTCTTGCCACCATTCCACGCGGTCACGACTTGTATAATAATTATTTTTAAATGTTATTTGTATTTAGTTAAGGTTTTAATGTAAATAAATTATTATGAGTTAAAATTAAAAAAAAAAAAAAAACAATTAAGTTCTTTGCTCAATATTTTATCTAAAAATAGAATTAAATGTACTTTCGCGGCATATTTACTGTCAATGTCATTGTCATTTTAAAACAAAAAATAAATAACAAAGATCCGACAACAGAGTGCCTAGTGATAGATTTATTTCACTTATTAGATATCTAACGTTAAATTGTTAAAATGTCGAATAAGTAAAAAAAAACTCGCACTGGGCACACTGAATAGACCATCATAACTTGTCAGTTTTGTCATCTATAACTCTAAAGACTAATCTATCAAGACGGATGACGACAGACACTTTAACATGTAACAGTTTTATTTGTGTTTGTTGTGTCTATTCATGCATTAACTAAACATGTGAATGGAACAAAACTTTCTATATGGGATTTCTATAGTACTTGCGATGAATACGAAAACAAAAATATGTATGTACTAGCTGTGTCCCGCGGTTTCACCCCCGTATAACTAAAAATATAATGAGTAAAAACCTACACCCTTCCTCCGATAAAAGGACTACACAACACAAAAATAATTTTTAAAATCGAACCAGTAGTTACTGAGATAGCCGGATCAAACAAACAAACTCTTTAGCTTTTTATATTAGTATAGATTATACGAACCGTTATTGTAAAATGTTAATAACTTGAATAAAACGTTTTCGTTAGTAGTTTATATGTATGAAAATGATAAAATTCGATTAATCAATTCATTTACAAATGAATCGAATCTGATGTTGGAAACGAGATTCTATCATGAAACGGACTAAAGCTTTAAACGCGATTAATAAAATTAAATGTACAATTTAATTAGCTCGGGCTTAAACATTGAAGCACATTGCGGTATTTCTGAACTGTTGGAAAAATGTTAATTAAATGAAGGACTTCAATGTTTAATATGCCTTAATAATTACATTTCCTCTTTTATTTTCAAAATTGGAATCGAAAATTGGAATGGAAATATTAATAAAAATATCGCAGACATTTTTAAATGTCCCCCCCCCCCAACAATAAATAAAAAAGTATTGAAAACCATAATCAAACATTTAACGAATAATACGTTAAATGTTTAAAATAAATCTTGTTTATATTCAATGTCTGCACACTTCGTTTATCAGTTAGAATTTAAACTCTGTACAGTATTACTAGATGATTTTGTTGTTGTAAAATTTCTTTATTTTTCGCTGGTAATATGAAACTGAAACAAATATTTAATACAAGTATCTCTTCTAGCCAATTTTTCTCAATTCAATCTGTAGTCTCAACCAGTGCCAGACAGTGCTAAGAATCTACTCAAACAAAGCTAAATTTTATTTGATTATATTTGCCTGTGTGTCCATGCCCTTGCTCATTGAAATAAAGAGTATTTATTCATTGGGACAGGAAGCGGGAAGTACGTGACTGCTTGCGTTTCTGTCGCTATGGTGACAATACCACACAATAGTGGTGAATCAATGCTCTCTGTCCTTTTCACACCTTTTGTTATCACGTATACGTGAGAGAGAAATATAGTGCAGCAGGTGATTCGTTATATCGATTATGTAATGCTTATGTTGTTTACGAATAAATTTAATTAGTATTTTTCGTACAAATAAAAAAGAAAATTATTTCATTTATATTCGAGAATAATTTTTCGTTATTAATCGTATCAAATAATATAGTGGAACAGGTTTAGTCTGTGATCAATAATGATTTAAAAAAAATATGAATCGTATTTTTTCAATATATAAAAATAATCTTCGGTTTGATTTAATCATTTTAACAGTATAAATAAACGATCACAATCGCGGTGTTTTACATATTCTACGTATTCTAGAATAGTCGAGAATTTATGATACATTAAAACTTCATTGGTAATAGATGCCTGTAGAACGTTGTAGAAATAACTTCATTGGGAATACACCATTATACACGTGTGTTGTATTGATTATCCGTGGTTATATAATTTAATACGATAGTTATTTTTTGTTATTTTATTTATAAGCACTTTTTTTTTATATTAATTAAGTGAAAAACTGGTAATAGAAAAACTAGCTCGTTATCGTAAACTATGTATGTTAATTAAATTATTAACACTTTGATTTTTTTATCACATATATAATCTTTGATTAGTATTACACTTTGTTTATTAATGTTTTATTAAAAGTATTTCTAATTTATTAATTGGCAGAACTAAAACTATTTGCGGGATTTTATTATAGAAACAACACCTTCAAATATGTGTATAAAAATTATTTTATATTAATACAATTATAGATATTATAAAATTATAGTGAAGGAGTGAACTATTTAATATTGTTTCTTGTTTGATACTTGAAGTTCAAGTATCAAGATGCAACGTTTCTTGTACAAGTTCGTCTTCAGAAGAGCGTATTATATAAACAAGGTTTATGTAGTAACAAGCTGAAATTACTTGAGAGTATTTTCAAGTGCGTTTAAAATAAATAAAATTATAGTTAACATTTAAATTTCTTACATATATATTTCACAGTTTTTCTATAAAATTCTGCAGTCTTTCCGATACGTGTAGAGGTTGGGTTGGCACACAAGGGCTTTAATGGGTAAACCTGACATGAACCGGCGGAGGAAACTACAGGAGTATGGATATTTTGATAAAGATTTCCATCAGTGAGATATTCGTAACTTGTTGACACAAGTTGTTTTATGGAAGGTTAGAATATGTCGTTTAGTGACGTAAACCATAGTTATGTTAAATTACATAATTACATATAAATACTACAAACGGATGTAAAAATAATGATCCTCTTTATAACACATGCGCGGAACATTCTAGATTACCATTTAAAATTATCACCATTTTTATATCAGTAACAAAATTTATTAAAATAAATATAATTATTACAATTTCGATCTTGTAATTCGAAGTACGATTGGCATACAAAAATACTAATTTACGGGCGAGAATAGAACTCACTATACTCAAAACTATAAGATGTTTCTGTTCAACAGCGTAATAACAACTTAGTACTGTAGTGTAGTTGATTCATAATGAAACTCCTTGCAACGATATAATAATGCTGTCATAAATAATTAAAAATAATAATATGGGTTTTGATTTGATTTAAAATACGGAGTCGTCGAACACTCAACTGTTTCTAACATATACATTTAAAAGCTTTTTATTAAGTTCAGTATTTAGTACGTTTTGATCATGAATTTTAATACAGTTCCACGCAACTACTTTATGATGCTGTATGATGGACATAAGTGCTGGTGAAATCCCACGTAATCCGGTATCCAGGACCCAGGTACCGTTCAAAGATTGGCGTCAAAAATAAATGAAACACGTTCATAGATTAAATTTTCATTTTATTGTACATTACAGTTTAATTAATGAAGTTACGTTCAAAAAAATCCTGCTATTAAAGTAGAACACGGTAATTGAAGTTTGAAAGAAACTTCCTGGGCGAGTCTTACATAGAATATACTATATTACAGCCAGTGGCGTAACTACAGGGTGGCAGGGCGGGCAAGATGCCACGGGTCCCGACCCGACGAGGGCCCAGTCTGAGAGGCTACGAGCTCAGTGCTTTATATTTAGATATTTTTTACAGGCGCACTGGGGGGGGGGGCATTGTGCACTTTCCAATTTTGCGCCTTCACCGTCAACAAGTTAAACTGCCTATTCAAATTTATTTTTCGCCCCTGCACCTAGGGGGCCCCATGCCGCATGCCCCATGACTTTGCCATGACTTTGCCATATATTGGTATAGTTACGCCACTGATTACAGCTACAAAGTCGGCTAATACATTTCTATTTCTTTTCACAATAGCTACGCTTATAGTGTGTAATAGTTAATGAACTGGAATTATCATTTATTCAACACCAGAACATTACGAAGATCTTTTGATTGGTTTGCGAATAAAGTATTGCATTTGATTCAATTTAATTTAATAACATTGGGGCCTATTAGTACCTTTAAGTTAATTTTGCCAGCGAAATAAAATTGGCATCCTGTGCCCGATGTAGATACCAGTATTTGTTTAATAGTCTGCTAAAAATATTAATTTAAGATTGTGAGTGTAAGCCGAGGGAATAGTACTAAATTTTCATTTGCTTTTTAAGTTATAATTTATATCGTGCCGACGGGGATTGTCGAAAGATAACATCGTGCGAAAATGTATCGGATGTATCGGATCTTCATGTATCGGATGAAAATCTGCCAGATGTATATCCATCGCCGTTGGAGCAGTGTGGTACCAGCTTAAGCTTATTATACCCTTCCAGCTTAATTTTCACCCAACCAGCCAGCTTTCAGTATTTTTCATGATATATTATTATTTTATTGGCATTTAATAAAAGCTCGAGATAAAACCTTTATTCTACCCGTACAAATTTGGCATAGGCAGATAGTTAGTATATAAGATTTAGAAATTATTTATAGTCTATATGATAAATGATAAATGAAGTCCATTGTTTCGTAATTACTTGTGAATGAACTTATTATTTTTCTGTGCTGCGAAGTGGACATATGACTTTATAGATTCAGTAAGTTATTTCTAGATAGAAAGAATCCCGCCGCCCTTTATTGAAGTCCATATGATTCTGAATTTCAATAGCGTCTGTTATTATTCTTGGAATTGGAAAATTCTATTGTATTGCGAATATATCATCTATCGGAGCGAATAGAAGTATTTTAAACTAGCTTTTTTATGAAGCTGTAACACAACAGTTTATATATGAGTGAATAATAATGTCTTGAAAATTCTAGTCTCTTGTTATTCATTTTGTTTTAATGAAATAACATTAAATGAAATAACAGAAGTTTTATTCGGTGTTGTGATTTTGGAGTTTGTACTTAAATCATGACATAATTTTATAGATCTTATATATGGAAAAAGTTTAAACACATCTTCTTAATTACATCGTAACAATTGCGCAAAATCCGACAAGAGTTCTTTGATTTAATGTTCTTAATAAAATTTTTTGTAGTTAATCTTGTGTTAATACTAGGAAAAAAACATATCTGCTTTAGAACATGGTCGAATAAACTGACTTCTTGACTAAGGAGAAATAGCAATGAAACCCCTTATTTCAGCGACCTAGAAAACTTTTCGATAATATAGTTCATTTGTGCACATCGAGCGAAACCCATTGGTTGAAATTTAATAAAACTTGGCTTAGTCATATTCCCTGATTCCAACATATTATATGATGTATACAAAATGCAAAATTGAGAATTTCAATTTCATATCGAATTGAACGAACGTGCATTGCTCGTGCTTCATATAAAAGTGGCGGTTGAGCTGTCGTTTGGACGTTATGTAACATGTTGACGAACATTCTTGTCAGTACAGCGAGCCGAGCCGTTCGCTGCGAGCTCCGTCTGCTACAACTCGTTGTCACTTTATCGCAATCGAGTCGAATCGCGATCGTTGCTGTGCTGATGCTGAAGTGCAAGACCGGCTATTGTGGAAATCCTTGTGAGAGGCCGTCGTTCAGCAATGGAAGCTTTCCGGCTGAGATGATGATGCTGAAGCTGCTTCCTACACTATGCAAACAGATTATATGTCTTCTTAAAGTCGAGCACGTCATCGTAGAGCGAACCTTTAGTTGAGTGTTCGTTGCTCATTGCAAGTATTACGTTACGAATACTTTAGATAATACGCCAGCGTTTTAACACATTTATGTCTGATATGCGCATATAGAAAATCTCTAGTAAGTACATAATATGTAATCGATAGTTGAGAATAGTGAGACGGGTTACATTGTTCGGAAATTTAATTAACAGTTTTTAACATAGTTTCATGAAATAGGATAGCGATTATAGGAATAGTATGTGCAATCAATGTTCTTATTTTATTTATTTAAATTATTTTCTAGGGTTATATTTAATTACGCAGTTTATGTATGTTCAACTACACACATATATAGTAATATGTACACATATAATGTGTTTATGCATGTTTTTATATGAAAATATGAGTACGTTTTAGCGGACGATATAACATGAAAATATTTTATTCTTGATAACAATGCTAATGGTCTTATGTGCGATTAATATATATAAGTGTAATTACAATAATAATATTAACCATTTGCATTTTAGACTCATTCTAGAGATAAAAAAGGAACAGTAATACAGTAACTGCAATAGAAAAAAATCTTAAAATTATCCCGCGATTGTTTGTTCCGACACAAATACTTAGTTTATTTTTTAAATTATGTTCTAGTTTTGTCTTTCCGGTGCAGTTTTGCTATATGCTCGTCGACCCAAGCGATAGTCACTATGCTGAATATCACAAAGGTCGACTCCCTCGATTCTATAAAAAAAAAAAATGGTTGTCTGTAAAGTCGGTTTACGGACGATAGTTTAACGTGACAACGACGTAACAAAACATTGATGAAATGACTGCAATCGAGTGAAAGAGAGATAGATGCGGCGCAAGCGCACAATCAGCGTAACGGGACAATTTTTCGTGCAGCCAGCGTTCATCGATTTATTGACGTTGTCACGTCAAAAATATTTACAAAGAATTTAAATAGCGTATTGTATAACTCAAACTCAGTAAATGTTTAGTGACGTAATAATAATAAAGTACTTTACCTGTACACCAAAATACAGAAAAACAATGTGACAAAATGGAGTGTCTAAACAGCTGTTCAAATACTACAGACTACCTAAGAATAGAGCTTTTAACAACATACTGGCCTATCCTGTCTCGGATCAGGCAAGAATGTTGTCTAGTAGTAGTAGTGGAATGAAGACATCGAATTTTTTTTTTTTTAGTAATAATAATATAATAGTTGTAAATATATAATAGTTGATTCTTGTATTTATTTTGTTTAGTTATTTCTATAGGGATGGAATGATCACTCTATGACCAAATCCCTCTAAAATAAAGATAAAAAAAATAAAGGCATGTTGCATAACTCAATTACATAAAATTTGTTTTATATGCGTCACAAATATTAGCCTAAAATTTAACCCATTTTTATTTTTTATTTTTTTATTATTATAACAAAACATTAACAAATATTCATAAGAACACAAATATAGCTTTCATATTTAAATGCGCACGGCCGACCTTGCAGAAATTTCACTCGCAATGCAATTGTTTTTTAAAATCCATTCAGTGTACTGCTCTGAACAAAAAGTACACAAAGCGTTCCATTACTCGGCCCTCGTTTAATTTGTAATTATACGGACCAACAAATGAACGCAGCGTTAATATATATTAATTAATTTCAATATTGGCTGACTGCGTTTTTGTAAACATTTAACATCCAACTAAGTGGTAGTTGCAGTGTTTGTAACATGTCGATTCAGAAGGGATATTTATGATTGCTTATTTATGCTACACTTAACGTAGTTTTTTATAGATACATTTCAAGAGAAAAGTGTCGTATTTGAATGCAATGTTTTTTAAGTCATAGGTAGGCGCACGAGCATGTGGGCCACCTGATGTTTAGTGGTCACCAACGCCCTTGGACAATGACAGTGTAAGAAATGATAACCATCGCTTACATCGCCAATGCGAATGAACATATCAAAGTAATTATAACTAACAAATTAACGGCGTCTCAAATAATTAAGTCGCACTTAATATTTGACTGACGTTTCAGTATTCGGCCGATACTCACTTGACTACTAAGTATTTAGAATTCATGATTTAGTATATGTTTAAATTTTTCAACAGCAAAAAGAATCATGGTTGTAAAAAGGTAATTAAAAATAATAATTTCATCCTGCCTGTACGTCACCACAGAGCATTAACGCTGTTACTTATTTTATAAAACGAGTTGTGGTTTAAAATCTATAATACCAAATTAATAAAATTTTATCCGTCGAATTCAAGTCATATCTGAGTAAGCGCCGTCAATAAATGTCACCAGCCTCATGTTAAGTTTCAAACAGCTTTGAACTTTTATTTGGAAACTTTGAAATTTCCTTAGCTGACATCGACTCCAAAAGTAACAATAATTGTAAATACATTATCAACTACACAACACATTCGTACCTACATATTGATGAGTAGAAAATAGTAAGTTAATTATCAAATTATAGAAGAATACGCAATTATTTTTTTACTTTTTAGTGGATATTAATTTGTTTTACCTATGAAGTCGGTTTTTGTTTTGTTAAAATTTTTATTATGTGGTTTGTAAACGATTTTATTGACTTGTGAATTCAGTTCAAACATCGAATATCATCCGTGGCCCCGTTAATTGGTTTAATTCTATGATGGAAGTTTTCAATCGATTTTTATGGAGAATTGTACGAGATTTTTAGCAGAATATTTCAATGAAATAATAATTTCACAAGTTTTTACAAACATTGGTTGGTGTTTTGGACAAGTCCGTCTGGGTAAGTTCCACCCATTCATGATATACTCTATCGTTATATACCTGGATTGTTGCCAGCCCCTTTGATGGGTGAGTTTGCTATTGTCACTACAGGCACAAGGGACATAACATCATAGTTCCCAAGGTTGATGGTGCATTTGCGATTAAGGGATGGTTGATATTTACAGTGTCTTGGCCACGAGCGGCCGTGGTTATATACATCAGGTGGTCCATTTTCATGTCTGCCACGTAAAAAAACCCACAGAAAAAGCTGAAGATTTATTCAAAACTACCACTAGTTATAGCAAACAGTCCGGGTTAATATAAGGTACTATTTATCCCCATGATGTCATAAAACGATATCCGAACAGCAGGCAGAAATAATACACCTAAACATAGACTCGATCCGGATCATAAATTATTCTGAGCTGTACATAAACCTTTTATCCCTTTCAGACCTTCGAGTATAAATAAAAGTGTATCCCAAATACTCGTCCAATAACCGTTAAACGTAAAAAGTTAGGTCAGTGACTAAGGGGTTTATTTACGAGGGATGATTCGAATTTCACTCTGCTACCTGAAAAAGATGCGAATTTTGAGAGTACAATATTTATAATTTACAATATGGCTGCCTACCATACGCCATCTTGGAATATCCAGTGACGTCATATAAACTTAATACGCCTTGATTGGACAATTTATGTTCACACTAAAATTTGATATTTACATATATAAAGAAAATATATTCGTTATATAATTATATACTCTTTGGTTAAGGGAGCATTAATAAAGAAAATATTGAAAGATATTTTTTTTTTATTTCATTGTTATTTAATAGGAACTATGTTCCTTGACCTTTACATTACACTTAATCACGGTTATTTAAATTAATATAGTTATTACTTATGTAAAAAACATTAAGTACCTACGTAAGTTAAGGTTGAATACTTTAATTACATTATGAATATTTTTTATCGAAAATAATTTGACGACATTTTTTTAAATATCGAACATATTCAAATTTTTTTTATCTGTTTGGTAACTAGTCACTTTAAAAATTCCAAGAATTCACCACCATATGGCTGTAAGGTGATGTCGTTCGTACAAGGCGAGTCTATGTTAGGTTATCTAGGGTACAAATGTAATACCCATGTCTCACACCTGTCTCACCTGTTGACCTAAGTGGGGCCGGTGCGATATAAATACAATAAGTGTTTCTTGTTTTTTTAATATAATACCGCTAGCAATGTTACTTACACGCGTATTTTTAACTAGCTGATACCCGCGACTTCGTCCGCGTAGCTTGATATATTAACGAAGTTTTCTTATGTACGAAAGAAAAAACATCAAAAAGATCGCAAGCAAAAATAAACTTTGTTTAAACATACATCACTGAACACGCAGTTCATATACAAATCGTTGTTTCTTGAAACTTTAATAACTTTTTATTAAATGAAGATATAGCAATATTTTTTTTGATAAGGGCCAAGTATCTAAGAAATAAAATTTAGACAATTTCATTGAAATCTATCCAGTAGTTTTTCCGTGATACGCGCACAACTGCAGACCTCTATCATTTTATTTATATAGATAAATAAATATCAGTCTTCATAACACAGTCGACTTCTTTACCTAATTTCATCAAAATCCGTACATTCGTTTATGTGTTATTGTGTAACAAACAAACGTTTCGAATTTTTAATATAAGTGCGATTGAAATTGATAGTATTACATGTTCATCCTAACAGTTAAAGTCAAATGTATTATCGCCTGAATGAAAAATCATAAGTGACGTTAACTGATATCTTGAGATATAATATCTTGAAACATGAAGACGTCATCGTTCGTCTAAGACCAGATTATATCGTATCCGTTTATAAACCTTTCATCTAAATTCATCATATAATTATTTACATACAAGTTTTAAATATATACAACTATATCTTTTTTTTTCAATGATAATGTTTCTTGAAAAAACTTCGTTGCCAAAATGCAATTGCACGACAAGAAAGTTGCAACCGAACCGCTATATTATGATAAATTCAAAAATTAATTTCATAGAAATTTTGTTTAAAATTTATCTCTGACATTTCAATTCGTGGAACGTATTTTAGATAAACTGAAGTAGCGTTCATAATGTTTTCCATTTCGTTCTTTAACCGCTAAGTAAAAACATAAAAATGGCTCGCGTTTAGGAAAATATTTTATATTGAATGAAGATGATAATGTCACAACTCACAGTTATGTGGATAGCATTTTAACCTAAATTTTTCCGTCGGTATTAAAGTGCCTAGAAAATGGCAGACAGAGTATTCGTATAATGTATAAATGTATTCTTGACAATTCTATAACATTTACTATATTTTTATTATAATAAGTATAATTTAAATAGTCATTAGTTCTCTAAGACAAATAAGTGTGGCCACAGGTATTTAACCAATTACATAATAATGTATAAACTTGATCTAACCTAAGGAAAAATTGTAAAGAATTTGAAGGGAAAATTAATGTCCTTTTAACCTTTATACAGGGTGTAACAAAATTCGTGTCCGACCCGTGTAGTGGTTATTAGGTATCATGAGTCGGTTCTATTTGTGTAAAATAAATTAAAATATTACTCTGTATATCTAGACTCGCTTATATGAGATTATAGGACGTGAGATTAATTATAGAATATTATACAAGATTATAGCTTTCATTCCGAGGCTGAATTCATATTTGATACTTTAAACGATAATCCAAAAAAATCATTTTATAAATGTTAAGAAAGAAAGTCTGTTTATGACTGTTCAAAGTAACCTTGATGTATTATGATGTCACTAATCAATGAATAAAAATATTCATATTTTTCATAACAAAAGAGCTGCAGATGTCGTGTGTTAACAAAAGAAACAAATACACAAAATACGCCCACTACAAAACCAGCCGGTTATCAACATGACTGAACAATATCTGCCGTGACAAACTCGAGAATCGAGATAACCAGCCTCTGATAACACAGTGTTTATAGACCTGTCCGACAGCCTACACGCAAAACTGTTTTAATATTTAAAAAAAAAAGTAAAAATTAAGAAAAAAAATGGAATATGGCCCATAAAATATCTCGAGCGCGCCAAAACTCTCGCGCGATATGACGTTTCGAAGTGACAGATAAAAAATGAGTGAACTTTTTTTTTAATTTAAAAATATTTTTGTACAGTGTACAATGACGAAAATTATTCAAACCTTGAACGCGTATCTATTGGATACATCGAAATGTTGCATGTCAGTCGACAGATTGAAACATTTCTGCTTATGTCGAAGATATCAAGGCGATAATGAGGTAATCAAAAATGTAATTTAGAATATAATAAGCTAATACTGTTAATTAACTTTATGATCATTCATTTAATTATTTAATACTTAACGATTTATAAATCATTCAGTTTTGAACGAAAATAGATTTCAATTTAGGAAAAGTATGCCTCCTGTAACTTGATACTAATTTATCAGAAAAATCTCGAATCATCCTAATACATAGAAATCGCCATTGCGTCCTGTTTTAATGGAACAAAAATCTAAGTATCTAACAAGATAAAATACATATTTATTATATAGTTATGTTTTTGTTCAGAATATATCGTGTACAAATGACTAATAAACTTTATTAATTTAAATTTATTGATGTAATATTCACTTAATGTTAGATATTTATCTTGCGTATCGATAAATGTTATCGACAGCGCATTCTTAGTTATCGATATCTCGCATAACAATAATGATAAGGTACTTTTGATTGAATACAAAAAAAATACATCTATAAATATCTATGAAGTATATATGACAAAATCTTTTGTCATTATAAAAACTTTTAATGCCTTGAGAAGATTCTTATTATTAATATTGAAATTATATAATATAATTATTGAACTATTCAGATTGTTGACTATTATTACGTTCTTAGTGTAAGATTGCATTATTTTAAATTTTCCATTGCATATATGTACAATAAGTTCTCTATAATTTCGTGACGGCGGTCAGGAAAACTCGAATGATTTATCAGGAAAACCGCAACAACCACTTATAAGATAAACGTGCACAGATTAAAAATCACCTAACAATAAAATGACTGAGAAGTTATATCCACAAAACAAAAAGGATAACCTGAACTATTTAATCAATATTTCTTATTCGTAGTTAATGTTCCTTCTGACGTTTTATAGCTTTCCGTATTTCCCTGTTCTATTAGCTCATAAGGTTGATAATCTCTTGTCCTGAATTCAAATCGGGTTGCGCCCAATAAAATGCTATTGAGTTTTTCTGTTGATTAATTCGCAGTAGCACCTTGGATTTAGCGTTTCGTCAATCTAATTATGGGAATGCACTATGTTTGCGCACACTAATATAATCTTTCTTTCTTGACTATCCTCCGTTGAGAATGGCTGCCTTAACCGAAGTCGATCCATGTATGTCTTAGATATTCAAATTTAGAACACATTCTTGATATTCAATTTTATAAAAAAAGAAAATTCCTCGAAACATGACATTAATAGGATATATTTATAGACGAACGTAGCAATGTAGTTTCGAAACTCAAAAGTTAAACTTTTGCGATGTGCTCTAATTAATCCGGAAAATCCTTTGGCCGGTTAAACTAAAGATAAATAAATGTATGTTTATTTTAAACCTGAGTTCGCGTTAGTTGCGAACTCTTCCCTACATTCAAATTGACGTTGAATATAGTCGTCATTGATGGCCCACTGGTAAGAACGCGTGAATCTTAACCTGATCGTGTGTTCAAACCCGGACAAGCATCACTGAATTTCATGTGCTTAATTTTTGATTTATAATTCATCTCGCGCTTGACAGTAAACCTGCATGTGTAAATTTTACTGAAATTCTGTCACATGTTTCACCATTGGATAAGCGTGGTGGAATAAGCTCCAAAACCTCCACAAAAAGTTGAAAAGAGGCCTTAGCCCAGCAGTGGGACAAGTGGAAAAAGGGTTGTGACTTCACCAGACGAAACTAAACGAATATGAAAATAATGTTATTAGTATAATATATATTTACTTTTAATAATTATCTGGACCACTTGTAAGATAATTATGTCCATAGTTTTCTATCGCCGCCGGAACTTTTCAGGTCTGTCGTATATGATCAATCGAAGTGATGTTTGTATGTTGAATAGGAGTTGACTTTGAATTTTTCTTCGAGCAAACCGCAAACTGCTCCTTTGCATGTGTGACAGCGACATCTATAAGGTCTTTTCGTTGACAGCTGATTGGCTGATAATATCCGATGTTTATGGCAATGCGATTGTCGTGAAGCAATATATAATTGTTGTTATGTATACTAGTTTGTTTGTGTGTATTGGATAAAGAGCAAAAACGAACGAAGTATGAGTCCTATAGTTAGGTAACGATTTTATTATTCTCGGTACAATTTCAGTATCGATATTTATATTATTTTTATATCTCATCTCCAAATTTTTATCGATTACACAAGAATTTGTCAATAGTTATCAATGAAAAAAATTGAGGAACATCCGCTGGAAAACAGACGACATTCTCGTCTCGCCGTTGCCTAATTCCGTTACCTTATTACTACTGAACGTTAGCGAACGGAAAAAGAAAAAAAAAAGGTTTAAATGTTAACGTTAAGAAATTATAATACTTTAGTTTTTAATTCGATGTAATATCTTTCTTTTTTTATTTGATTTTCTTTGTATTGACTATTAATTTATAGTAAATTTTGAAACTAACAAATTAATCGATTTCGTGACGTCATCACAGATAAAATATATATATTTTTTAATTTATTTAAAATCGTAGTTTTCCCTGTATAAAACTTTTTTATACAGTAATTCTTCGTTAGGTCCGCAGCCGCATTCAGCCGTTTCCTTTTAAGTAAGTTCGTTCTAAAATTTCAACGAGTATATCTTGTTAATGGAAGAGGAAAAAGCGAGAAATGTAACACGCTTAAGTTTTGAGAAAATAAACTGAATTGTTAACATTTAATTCTGTTTGTATTAAACATTCTAGTTTTGTTTTCGTTTCGCATGAATATGATGGTATACAAAACTTTGTTATGTGTATAAGTTATTCAAAATAATAAACAGACAGAGTACATTATTTAATGCAGCGAATCGAAGACGTTAATGAGTAATTCGATTCTTATTCTAAATATTTCAGTTGAATTGTAAATAATAGTAGATACTAATAAGTTCAGTTGCTAAGTTTTTTGGTGATTATTTCAGCAGAATCTACATTTCGAGAGATCTAACTTTACACTCAATTTCATTATGTTATTTGAAATCTGTCATCCAAAAACGCTTAGAAAACTTTTTTTACTCAAAAAACAAGCAAATTGTAATAAAGTGTATTTCCGTATATCAATAAATACACTACGCTTTTTATAATATTAATATTGTATAACAAACCCCTTTGTATTACTGTTAGAATATTCTCTGAGAAAAAAACTCGTTCATCATACTATATATCCTCATAAATGTCAGAAAGTGACATGCGACATTGACCATTATAATGATAACATTTTAAGTATACGCTTAACAAAATAGTATATCACCATAAGTCGAAATTTTTTTTTTTTTTTATTGCATAGGAAGGCGGACGAGCATATGGGCCACCTGATGGTAAGTGGTCACCAACGCCCATAGACATTGGCGTTGTAAGAGCTGTCAACCATCTCTTACATCGCCAATGCGCCACCAACCTTGGGAACTAAGATGTTATGTCCCTTGTGCCTGTAATTACACTGGCTCACTCCCCCTTCAAACCGGAACACAGCAATAACAAGTACTGCTGTTTTGCGGTAGAATATCTGATGAGTGGGTGGTACCTACCCAGACGAGCTTGCACAAAGCTCTACCACCAAGTGGTATTTCACAGGATATGATAATTACAGAATCACACTCAACATTAAATGAAATTTTAATTTACATAGCCTTATATACCGAACTCGAATCACAATTCGTATCTCGTATAGCCGTTGTATCGTTCGTTATTACGTTTACGCTACACTGTAACCAATTTTCACGTATTTTCAATATTTCAACGCAGCGCCGTTGCAACCGCACTCGCTTATCGAATTAATTTGATTTAGCCTTGCGCGAACGCTATTACGTTATCCTTATCACTGTATGTCTAATATCATGCTATTTATTTTTACATCATTTTGATACCTAAGCGTTGAAACAGAAATAAACCAATGTCTATTGACCTAGAACTTACCATCGAATGACTTTTCCGTCTGTGTTTCTATAAATAGTAAAAACGTAGTTACTAATTTTTTTTTCAATTTTACAATCAAAGCTACTGTAAACGTTATAAAACTAACATTGGTTCGAAAAAAATAAAACATCTAAACTGAACGGAACTAGGGGAAAATGGCGGTTGTTTTTTTTTTCAATTTATTTGCTCGGTTCCGTCAGCCATAATAACGTTTTAGCTTTGACAGATCCAATATTCCAAATAACACTAATATAACGACACTTTGTATACAAATCATAAGTACTTTTCTGATAGAATTCACATCAATATTTGTGAAAAAATAAAAATAAATTTTCATGTCTGTGTTGTTTATTCAATTAAGCTTATAAGAGTTTTTTAATCGTAATGTTTATACTTGTTTTAGTTTCATGATTACTTTCTTCAGTGAGTCTAGTTTGTTCTATGGAGTAGCTCTATAGTTATGGTGTTTAGACATGAATAACACGACGTGTCGATACAAAAACAGGATAAGTGCGTTATCGTGTCCATTTTCCTATGTTTGTTATTGTTGTTGTAGAATTTTTATTTATCTGAAATACGTGTCATGATTTTATAATAAACTAGCTGTGTTTCGCAGTTTTACTCGCGTCAAAGTTCGCTTAAATGCATATATACACTTGTTTCATACAATTCGCTATATTGGTTAACGTTTTTAATTATTGCCCAGCTCCCGACGGACCTTGATTGTTTATCTAAACTATAATATTTTTCAATAAACGAACTATCTAACTCAAAAGATAATTTTAGCGTTACATACTTGGTGCTAAGGCTTTGTGCAAGCGCGTCTGGGGTAGGTACCTCCCACTCATCAAATATTCTACCACCAAACAGCGATACTTAGTATTGTTTTGTTTAGTTTGTTTTGTTGTGTTAATTAGCCTTTTTTTA
This sequence comes from Nymphalis c-album, assembly GCA_963151315.1. NCBI lineage: Eukaryota > Metazoa > Arthropoda > Insecta > Lepidoptera > Nymphalidae > Nymphalis > Nymphalis c-album. The sequence goes on from OY720601.1 coordinate 1,526,498, forward strand.
ATGCTGGAAAAACGCATTACGCTTTTCCCCCACGGGACCTTCTGTGACATCACGCTTTTACAGAAGGAGACCATCTCCTAGCGCCCCTCGCTTCCAAGCGTGTAACTATAGGCAAAAATGACATACAACGTTTTTAGGCGCATTGGCAATATAACCAATCCACCTATTGATTGGAATAGACAGTCCGTATCAAACCGGACTCAACACCAACAAACTCTCGCGTTATAATATAAGTATAGATTAATATTCAAAACTTAAGGCTACTTATAAACGTTGCTTAGTGACTGTTTATTAAAACATTAGTTTATCTCTTTCTTACATTACTGATTTGATATTCGAAAGAAGAAGACACAGCATTGCTCAAATCACCCGCTAAATCTTAATACGTAAGGTCGTTAATCTTTTTCTTAATTATCAATCAGAGAGTAGGTAGTAATCAAGTTCGAAGGAATAACTACGTTTATTATTATTATTATAGAATGATTTATGGGTGATCAGTTGGAGGACTTTGTACATACTACATATTATTTTATTATGTATTTCGTTAGTTTGTATGGTATAATTTATATTTAAAGTAATAAGTAACTACTTCTGTACATATTCTTCGCCGCTCCACGTCGTCGGGGTAACTTGGTGAATTTTAAGGTACATTCGCTTACTCTTAATACTATTCGACTCACATTTTACTAGTAGAGTTTTGTGCAAGTTCGTCTGGGTATGTACCACCCACTCATCAGATATTCTACCGCAAAACAGCAGTACTTTGTTTTGTTGTACAGTTTGCAGGGTGAGTGTAATTACAGGCACAAGAGACATAACATCGTAGTTCCCAAGGTTGGTGGCGCATCGGCGATGTTTTTTAAAGAAATGTATAATGCCACTGTCGATGGACGTTGTTGACCACTTACCATCGGATGGCCCATATGCTCGTCCGCTACCTATACTATATATTGGCCATTTCCAACGTGTTATCTTTGAGGTTACGATGCAGTTGATGGTCTCTTTGAAAGTGCGATTGGCGCTTAAATGACAACGGGATAAATTGATAATTAACATAATTCACGCGCTTTAAATGAACTTCTAAACTAAGCCTACCTGTTCCCCACTTCATAAATCACGCGTCTAGTAATTAAACTTGAAACTATAGATTTGGAATGTTAATTCTACTGAGATGAACCCGCAAGGAATTTTGCAAATACATTTGATATTACTAACGGCCAAATACTGAAACGTCATTCAAATATTGAGTGCAACTTAATTATTTGAGATGCCGTTAATTTAAAATTTCGCATACCAATTTCAATGTTAAGTAGGGTTTTTACTTAGTGTTTGTTTGAGGGGCTTTGTATGTATGTGTATATCTCCACATCCATCTGTATGTATAAGATATGTCATTACATATATAATAAGGATAACACGCATCGCAATAGATACACTGGTAAGGAAACCAGTTTGAACGTAGCGTTATTTATTATTGATAAACTCGTAAAACTCTTCGTGATTGACTCGCTATAGAACAAACAACAGTCGGCTGAAACATTCGGACGATACATATTCATTTATGTCCTAAATTAAATGGCACTGGATAGTTGTAGCTTGTGATTATTGTTCATGTCGCGATCGTCTGTCAAGGAAAACTTCGTGAGGAAATGTGACAAAAATTATGACAAAATGTAAACATTCGATACGCAATAACTTTCAACTGTGTTAAACCTCATTTCAATGGGAAACGATGCATAAGTAAAGTAACAGCCTGTGAATGTCCCACTGGTGGGCTAAGGCTTCTTCTCCTCTTAGTGAGGAGGCTTAGAGCTTATTCCACCACACTTCTCCAATGCGGGTTGGTGGAATACGCATGTGACAGTTAATACGTACAGACACAAATATGGATTTTTATGAACCTAAAATATAAGGTTTGTTTTTACTTATCATTCTTATGGTGAGGTCAATTACTCCAATTGGCTGATTGATTTGATCAACTTATTCGAACTTTTAAAACTCAGTATGCATTAATTAAAACTAAGTAACTCTGGTAATACAGGGTACCATTGATTTTTTTGTTGTCTCTTTGTAGCACATAGTATTTGCTTATTCTACGTAAATTTTTAATAAAAGTGACGAAAAGTTTTGATTAGTTTTTATTAACTAATTTGACTTCGACGACCATTTCTTTACTTAATTAATACGATGAGACGGCAATTAAATATGACCAGCGAGAATTATACAAGAGATCAAAGGTTTTACGTGCTTTCGAGGTACGAGAATATAAACACTGTACGTTTTCAAACTGCGGCTCGTTAGAGAGAAATTTCTGTCAGATAAGTCCAATAAGTTTTAATCTGCAGATCTGGGATTAAAACCCCGGTCTTCGGAATCTCTAGCTTTATAAACTAGCTACAGAACTAACGAGGTAGAAGCAGAAGTCACATGTTTCTACACGTTTTTTTTATTTATTACATCTCACTAACACGCTACATTGCGCACGCGCACTTGACCCTTATTCCTTTCACTGTTGTTTCATGATTACATATTTAATTTATTTTACTTCGTTTGATGTGATATTCGTGTTGGACATCTGCACGACGCACACGCAACACCATAAGTCAGTATAGACATTATATGAATTCTGATGTTATGTTATATTTTTTGGTATTATCTAATTAGTTATTATAGAGACTGGGCTGGAGAGTCTTTATGGAAATAGCTACTACTGAGTTTTTCGATTGTGGTCGTTGTTTGTTTGTATGAGCTTCGGTCAAGCATTTATTTTTTTTAAATTTTTTATTTGAATTGCGTTAGATATACAACAATACAGTTAACGTACGACGTCAAGCCATTCAACACTTTGAAATGAAATTTTAGTGATATGTGTCGACATTGTTAGTGTATTGTGAGCGATTCGTGATCTATAGATCATGGTATCGTCATCGCCGCGCGCGCAGACGCGCTCGCAACACGACGTTGACCCAGAAAGAATAAAGGCGTATTCGGTGAGTTCTCATGGACAAGTTTTCTTTTTTGTTAAACTAGTATCGTACATAACATACTGTCTCGATGTCGTAGCTTCATACATAATTGAGTACATTAATTATATATTTCCAGCAAAATTAAGGTGTTTTAAATATAAATATATTGACCGTGATCACTACACCACACGTATCAAAAGTTAAACCTATTTTCCATCGTATTGTGTCAAAAACGTTACAAGCGTAAGCGAGGTGTACTTAAGTTGAATGTTTAAATTTTAGACATATTATACTTTAATTATATTGGTATGGTTAGCCTTGTTAAGGATAATATTTCGAAAAATCATATCTCAACGAATATTTCCGAAGCAAACGTCTATAAAACGTTAGCATTGAAACTGGAAACCAAACGTAGCTGAAATAAAGAGATTTATTAAAAGTTGTCAGTAGTTATGGATGAAATTTCGAATCCAGAAATAGAAAACGAAAGTACTTTTTTTTAGTTGAAAAGCTTTATGTACAAGTTTACGGAGCATATTTTAAATTATTAGTTAATATCTATTATAACTGATTTCAACAAATACTTATACAAACTAAGTAGATAAAATTGTTAAATTATTTAGATATTATTAATTACTTTTTTTTTGGTTTTATATCACCGACGTAGGCTAATATTTGTCATGTATACATTTATTGTAAATACAAAAGTGGGTTTGTTTGCTAATTCTTCTTTCGCGCGATCGACTTGATTATTATATAGACTTTTTTTTAATGTTATCTTATAGTCGGTGGTAGAGCTTTGTGCAAGCTCGTCTGGGTAGGTACCACCCACTCATTAGATATTCTTCCGCAAAACAGCAGTACATAGTATTGTAGTGTTCCGGTTTGAAGGGTGAGTGAGCCAGTGTAATTACGGGCACAAGGGACATAACATCTTAGTTCTCAAGGTTGGTGGCGCATTGGCGATGTAAGCGATGACTAACATTTCCTACAATGCCATTATCTATGGGCGTTGGTGACCACTTACCATCAGGTGGCATATATGCTCGCACGCCTACCTATACAATAAAAAAAATAGTCACACACAGACGTGTTATTGCGCCTTTGGTGTATTTATATGTTAAGATATAGTTTTATATCACATCAAAATACTCAACATAGTAGCAGCATTACACTTACTTATTGATCGTAAAATTAGAAACTAATACCAGAATCAACGACGATAGTAATCAGCGGGATTTGTTTTTACCATGTGTTGTAATTGTTTACAAAATTTTCAGTTTAAAAAATAGTCGCGAGGCGATCGTTACCATGGTGATTGGTGAGCCATCACACTTATTACGGACCGAAGAGTGGCATCAACTTTTAAATCGCAAAAATGTGGCCAACGTCGTAAACATGAGCTTTTTAAATTTACATATTAGTATATGTGGGTCCGAATCTTGTAAAAGATCTTTTAAAAGACTTAAATCCTATCGATTAAGCTGAAATCTTCTATACAATTGGTGCTAGGTAGCGATAATACAATATAGTATTAAAAAAATAATAGATTATTTTCAGTTCATGATTAAATAAAAGCATGTTTTCTTTTAATAAGAAATAGTAATTTTAAATGGAAAAATGTATGCTATCCATAAAACAGATTTCAAACTCGTCTTTTTGTTCTGTATTCGAAACTAACTCAATATCTCGGAATATTTTCACATTTTCAAACGTAAACATCATAATTTCCAGTCGCTTAACATAGCGCCGAGTTCAATGGTTATGTAGTGAAATAAAATATGGATAACGGCCATTCGGAATGACGACTGTCTGACACTGCCTTTAAAGGAAAAAAAAACGTTATTCTATTTTGAAGTGTTTGTTGTTTTTAATTCAGAAAAATAATGTTTATTGTTCTTCAAATAGCCTTTAATTTTATAGACATTAATACGATTTAAGATAATATAATAGGTACCTGCATTGATATTCGGTAAGAACTGACTTAATTACTCACTCACTGATAGACTATTTTGACGCGTATATTCATGAAATGTTAAATTAATTATGTTCATTTTCGCATATCACTTTGTCTTTATGACATTTTGTCACGACCGTTCTCTACAGAATAGCCCGACTGCTTTAGAGGAAAATAAAAACGGCATCAAAATCACTTCATTAATTTTTAAATTCAAAACATCGTTATATTTTGAAAAGCATAATTACAAAACGACATTTATTAATGTTAAGGCTTTAATTAAAGTGGGATCATGAATTTAGAATGTTTATAAAATGTAGAAGCGCTTTCGGATAATCCGCCGAGGTAAAAAAGTCATCTTTTATTCGCGCGGCCATTCATAGGATTCTGTGTTTCTGCTAATTAGCGGCTCGTGAAGATGAAGTTTAATGAAGAAACCTTTGTCCTTTCTGCAGTTATACTAAATGATAAAAGACCAGCCAGTACCGAGTTTGAGTATAGTTCTCAACGTGACTATTGATCGGGGGTAGTCGCGTAAAATGTAATTCGATATGGACTATGTTTAAACTATGAACAAAATCTGGGCTGACAACTGGCTATGTGTATATCTAGGTGGATACAGTCCTTGTAAGTAAACTTAATATTATAAAAGCACAAGAAACAAAACATCTTAGATTCCTTGGCCGTCGAAGTATTGAGTGTAAGAAGTGATATATACATTCTATAGTATGTATGGTGGCGACTTACCATATGGTGGTCATGGTGGTCCATTTGTTAGCTGTTCAAAAATATCATTCATGATTCGCCATATTAGTTTCAATTACGTCATAAAACACCTAAAACGCTTATCCTCCTATCGAGATTAGTCTTAAAATGGTGGCATACATATATGCATACAAGTTCGTACGTAATGTGTTTTGTAACGGATATTTTATACGAAAACAACAGTGCGATGAATGCACACGCTACACAATGCAAAAATAAAAGCCATCGATAAGTATTTTGACGTAATTTTAATTGAACGTTTACGCTCTCGATGACGTTTGACATATCAATGATTAATAACAATATTTTAAAATTAAATATTTTATCAACGTTATTATAAAGAAAACATACAAACAAACATATTTTTTTGTCGATTCACTATAGTAATAAAATACGTGTTTGTATGTATGTATGTATATGCATACACGTAGCTGAACTCGAGTAACACTGTTTCTGCATGAATACGTCATGCGTACGTCGACACCCCCAGGGAGGTAAGGGCGTCCCTCTGAACTATGACGTCAAGAACCTTCCTTAAGAATTCGGAGGTCGATAAGATTATTTCGATGTTGTTCATAATTATTTTCTATTAAATATATTTTTTATTAGAGCATTGCGTTTCGTACTTTGCAAGTATATATGAATAAATGTATGTATATAAATAGATAGTAAAAAATGCGCAGGGTATATTATATAAAAACAGTTTTCAGTTTTTTCGTAAAAAAACGTAATTACTTTTTAAACTGAATATCTGAAAAATGATATTTTCGTCGAAAATCCTTTTCAATGTAAAAATATCTATTTCGTTGAATTAACAATTGTTTTGCAAAGTTTTCGTAATAGAAAAGCAGCATTGGGAGTGTGAACGTCGAACGATCAATATGATATTTTATATATGATATGATTAAACTTATTATAATTACGATACAGTTTTATAAGTATACACCAAAAAATAAATAAAAAAGCCTTTATTTCCAGTCAAATTATACAATACTAATAAAATTAAATTAATTAAGAGTCAATATATTTAATGTTTTTTTTTATGAATGTTATTATGAATAAATAAAAATTTTAACAAAACAAAAACCGACTTCATAGGAAAAACAAATTAATATGCACTAAAAAGTAAAAAAATAATTGCGTATTCTTCTATAATTTGATAATTAACTTACTATTTTCTACTCAACAATATGTAGGACGAATGTGTAGTGTGGTTGATAATTTATTTACAATTATTGTTACTTTTGGAGTCGATGTCAGCCAAGATGGGTTTATAACTACATATATAGTTAGTTATAGGTGAGATGTGCTTGTGTCGCACGCGCAACTTAACGAGGCGAATAAAAGTCAATTTGTAATGTGTATGTTTTTGTTCGTTTTTAAAAGATTCCCGTATTATTATTGCTAGGTATATTATAGTGTTTCCTTAGCTGACATCGACTCCAAAAATAACAATAATTGTAAATAAATTATCAACCACACTACACATTCGTCCTACATATTGTTGAGTAGAAAATAGTAAGTTAATTATCAAATTATAGAAGAATACGCAATTATTTTTTTACTTTTTAGTGCATATTAATTTGTTTTTCCTATGAAGTCGGTTTTTGTTTTGTTAAAATTTTTATTTATTTTTCGATTTTTAGTGAATCTGAAGTACACTCACTAATTTGTAGAATATGGGTAGACCTACTAAACGTGCAGCTCATATGAGACAGCGCCGTTTATATTATTATTTAAATATATTAATCTAAAACAGTGAAACGTAAAGAACAATGCATTTTGGTACTGAATTAATAAATATTAGTTAATATGGTTAAATGTATGAATATAAATTAACATGTTTTGATTAAATAGATTTAGTTGGTGGGGTGTTGGGCAGCCATAACATAATCAAATAGTTATTTCTAGTAATAATTAAGTAAACTGTATGTTTATAGATGTTGCGTTATACCATTCTTCACCATATTAAACTATGACGGAATGTCTGTATATTAAAAAAAGGGGAAGTATCTATATTATCCTAACTAATATTATAATTGCGAAAGTAAGTTTGTTTGTGACGCTTTCACGCATGTTTATGCGTGTAGTGGTTTCACTAAGCCGATTTAAAAAATTCTTTCACCAATGGAAAGCTACATTATCAGGGAGTAACATAGGCTACATTTTGTCCCCATATTCCCACGGGACCGGGAACTACGCGGGTGAAACCGCGGGAAAAACACTAGTAATCAATATATAAATATACATAAATATAACATGTATATAAGAGTACTTATACGATATATTATATAATTTTCAAAATTGGTCTCAACTTTTAGTAGATGTTCAAATATGTTTCAATTACAAACATAACATATATACTAATGCTTACATGCATAACTCATATTATAAAGAGGAAAGATTTGATTTTTGTTTGATTTTTTAATACGATTTAAATCAAAAACTACTCGACCGATTTTAAAATTTCTTTCACCCTTAGAAAGCTACGTCTTTGCCAAGTAACATAGGCTATATTATATTTTCAAAAACTTATAGATCCCTTCTTAAAATGGAGCAATGTAACCCAACGTATTTAACTGTTGCCTATAAAAGTTATTATTTCGCGTGCGCTGCGAAAACTATTGACGGTATATAAAGAAGTGTTTTATACAATAGTACTACAAGTACTTGATTATAACGATGTTATGGTAGGTGAATGATAAATCTAGATAGCCTATAAAAGATTCGGTCGTGTATCGTTAATTTGCTACTAAGAATTGAAGATTTCCGTTACTTTGTCATGGATCCTATAATCAGAATCTAACCAAACTATCATCAAACAACCCTTGAAGTATACTCTTTCCAATAAAAAAAAAATCATCGAAATCCGTTGAATAGAAATCGAGTTATTCGTCCATTTGTCGCGCACATACCTCATGCAAATTTACGACTTATATGGTTTTCTCATGGATTCCACTGTCAAAACTGGACCAAAAAAAAATGGGACCAATGGGAAAGCAAACCCTTTCAAATAAAAAAAAATTCATCGAAATCGGTTCACCCAGTAGAAAGTTATGAGGTAACAACACCAAAAAAAAAAAAAAAAAAAAAAAAAAAAAAAACATACAGACGAATTGATAACCTCCTCCTTTTTTTGAAGTCGGTTAAAAATACGTCAGGTTAGTTTGGAAGTATACACAAACGACTGTCCAAAAACGTGTGTTTCTTTATTCGACAATAATGCCTGATATTAAATGCCTGAACAAATTTGGATGTATGTTATCGTTAGAATACTTACAAACATCTCGATTACATTGTATATAAATTAATTAATTCAGAGATGTTTTTTTTTTAATTATTAATGTATAGTAGGTATGTTTATTTTTTTACATAACTAGCTAATGCCCGAAGCTCTACCCGCGTGTGAGAAGTCATATGTTAGGTAGGATATATCTTAAGTCAGCACATATATTACACCAAAGTTTATTAAAATCTGTTTCGTAATTTTAGCGTGAAAGACTGAAGATCCATCTGTCCAAATGTTATCCGTTTATAATATTAGTAGGATCTATTTTATCTTTTGGTATGGATGGCACCATGCTTGGAACCTACATGCAAGTTTCGACAACTGTACAAGGTTTCACCTCAATTAAATGAATAGCTTAGACCAGCTGACGAAACAAAGAAACATAAATATACTCGTAAGAAAAAAGTGAGTTTATCGCGTAATTTATTATTGTTATATTATCTACGGATTGTAACCCTGGCAACTGAGCTTCGCTCGGCTCATTATTACTTATAAAAATATAAGACATATTGCTTTGCTTTATTTTTTTATTTGTTTGTGAAAAAATGCGTTTTTCTCTGAATATACATTTATGAAGATATACTTAACTAGTTGTGCCCCGCGGTTTCACCCGCGTATAATTATTAAAAAAAGAGTGTGTGTACTTATGTACACGCGTTAGAAGTTATACTTCTTTGGCGTATGGAAAAAAAAAACTAAAATGCAGTAGTGATTAACGATAAATATTAAAATTGATAAAAAAGATTTTATTTAAATAAAAAGTATATAAGCACAATTTTTTTCACTAATATTCACAATTAGTAAGTAATATCAATCAAAATATTCAATTTAAATCACTACTGAATATAATTTATTAGCACATATATAATTCGCACTTGTATGAAACTAAAACACGTGTTGTGAAATTGTGAATGTATAAACTAGAAACATGTTGATAAATATTATAAATGTGAAAACAGTGATCAGAGGTGACGAGCGTACCAACATGCGCGACTAATATCGAGGTTCAATTTCTATTTTGTTGGTAGCTTTGCGGTTAAGCAGACAACTTCATAGTGTTAATTTTGTGTCACAGATGCGCGCGCATCTTAAAATTTCACTCTCATCATTTTTTCATAACGCGCCTAAAGAAGTATAACTTCAAAAATAATGAATTAAAAACAGCCTATAACCTTCCTCGATAAAAGGACTATAATAATAATAATAATAATATACTTTATTTCAACCAACATGGATCATATATTGTTAGTAATACAAGTAACTTAAGCCTATGTGTTAGTAGATTCTAAAGACTACTTTAACCTAAGACAGGATCGATTTGTCAGCACATGAATCCTACAACAGTGGTTCAAGTACAAACAATCGAACCTGTCAACGAATACCCTTAGGACGCCACTGGAGCTAGCCCGAACCCTACGCAACAGGGATGTGCACCGTTTTCGCATAGTTGTGTAAAAACAGTCTACATGCGCCTCGGCAAACATCCCCGACGCACTACAGAATCGGGGCAGACCCATTAGCATCCTGAAGGCATTGTTATATTGTACACGCAGGGCATTATACTGTTTTTGCGTGTAGTTAGCCCACAGGCTGCTCGTGTAGAATGAAGTACAGTAAGCTCTGAAGAGAGTGATTTTGACTGGCATAGAGCAACGAGCAAACCTGCGGACAATCATGTTCGCCCCAACAGACAAAGCCCTGCGTTCTCTCTCAATATCCGCGTCGTCTTTCAGGTCATAGGATACCACATGCCCAAGATATTTATACCGTTCGGTTATTTTTAATGTAATCCCGTTTAATTTAATAGGAGGTACAATTGAAGGCATCGGTTTTCCCTTGGCCTGAAAGACCATGCATTCGCTTTTCTTACAATTGTAGATTAAACCATGATTATAGGCATAGTTTTCACAAATGCTCAACATCTTCGATAACCCACAGACAGATGCACTCAGCAGCACCATGTCGTCCGCGTAACTAATGTTATTAAGACAGACTCCGTCTATATGACACCCGACACGCGTACTACTGAGCTCATCTATCAGCGCATTTACATATAGGTTGAACAGCTTAGGTGAGGTCAAGCCGCCCTGCCTCACCCCACACTCTAACCTGTACGACCTTGAGTAGCTCTCTGACCACCGCACAACATTGACCTGGTTATTATACCAAAATTTAAAGATCCTGTTGATTTCATCGGGCATACCAGTAAGTTTTAATTTCTGCCACAGGATATCATAATTAACCAGGTCAAATGCCTTCGATAAATCGAGAAAACAGGCATAAACAGGTGTACATCGATCGGAATAGTACTTGACAGTTTGTTTTAAGCACAGTATAGCAGATTCTGTCGAAAGACCCGGTCTGAAACCAAATTGATTATCATGTGGGTGTATATATCTATCAAGTTGACTATTAAGCAAGCCGTCAAACACCTTAGCAATGACAGTGGCAAGAGAAATCGGCCTGTAGTTGGATTTGTCACAGATGTCCCCTGTTTTATTTTTAATTATAGGTACCACCACAGTTTTCATCAGTGCCGCAGGCAAGTACGAATGTCTAATACATAGATTATATAAAAACGCTAGCACCCTGGCAAGATGAGGACCGGCATGTTTTAAATGTTCTATACTAAGCCCGTCATGACCAGGAGACTTACCCCGTGACATTGAGGCGATGACCTTGTTAACGTCATCCGCTGTGAATTGGACGCTAACCTCCTGACCACACGCTTTGTTATCTCCTCCAGACCGGGATGGCCCTAAAGGTGACTTCACCGTGAAATGATCCTTAAACAATTCAGCTATAAGGCTGTGATCACTAATGCCCTCAACACTCACAGGAAGGACCGACTTACTATTCGATTTATTTGTGGCTTTCCAAAAATTTCGGAAATCACTATACAACACAAAAAATTGGTTGCCTGTAAAGTCGGTATACGGGCGAAAGTTTTACGTGACAACGACTTTGAGTGGTAAAATAATTTTAATGTGAATATTCATTCGTATAGTAGGAAGAAGGATGAAATAATAGTAACAATTTAAAACATTTATTTATACAAAGAATTATATTTAAAACATTAATTTATACAAAGAATCTCGCACTGAATTTCATATTAACAAAATTTTATTTTTTATGTCTGTCTCTCTCGCTCTTAGGCGGGCTAACCATGCCCGAGTGGAAGGGACGCGTGCCTCTCACTCGCTCTCATTGTGAGCGCATAACGTGAGCGGAGCGTAACGCAGTTTCTTGAAGTGTCACCCGGCAAACCAATTTATAAGACGTTGTCACGTCAAAAATAACTTTTAAATTCGAGCCAGTAGTTCATGAGATTAGCCGGATCAAACAAACAAACAAACTCTTCAGCTTTATATATAAGTATAGATAAATATAAATACTAAAATTTAATCCAAATTGTTAATAAACATATAACAATAAGATTTATTCATTTAAAATGATAAGATTTGTGATATAATGACTTTCCATATTTCACATGAATAAAATAAAACCACCAAACATGTACAATATTTTTGTACTAACTGTGTTTCTTTCGTGTTATTTAGGTTGTCTATTTAATATATGGTATAGGTACCATAGTAATAAACTATATATCCTCGTGTTTTCAATAAAACTCGTAGTAAGTCACCTTTATTATAAAAGTGGAGTTTCTTATCTACCTGTATCTATGGCGGCTTGTTGGCTGAATGAAATTTATTCACAAGGAAAATATTATCGCAACGACTAAGTTGTTATTATTAGGATGTAAGTATATCGGTCATTTTTAAAATATTAATTAATTAATTCGTTATTGTTTCTGGACGATTTTGATCGCAGCGTTTTACCAACATTAAGATATAAGGTCCTCCAGACCGATTTCGGCCACGGCGGCCAATCTTAAGAGAGATTAGCCAACTGCGCAGGAGATATTATAGTGCACGAGTGTGTGCGCAAACACAGGTGCACTCTCTTTTCCTTAGCTCTCATAATCCGATGGGACGGCAATCCGACACGACCGGAAAGAGTTCAGGCGTAGGACCAACGGCTTAACGTGCTTCCCGAGGCACGGGAGTGTACACACTTCCAACTTCCAGACTCCGGGCTGCTACTGAGAATTTTCTGATAGAAAACCCCAATAACTATATATTGGCCCGACCTGGGAATTGAACCCAGGACCACCGCGTCTGCGGCCTTATATCAAGCCACTTACCATAGACCAACGAGGTAGTCCATTAAAGGCGCATTTTGAATGGTAACGTTATTGTGTTTTTGTTTGCCATTCTTTAATATAATTATATCTGGGTGGACCGCGGAATAATATTTGTGTAAGACATGCGGGTATTTGGTTTGTGTTTATCTTTTGTTTCTGTGGCTTCTAACCAGTGGTGTAACACGGGTAATCTAGTGACCACTAAGTAGAATCAGCGTTTATTTTTAATAATATAAAATTTTACGTTGTTTAAAAAAAGCATTGCTGACTGACTGTTCCTTTATTTAGAGGAACTTGTTTATATTTTATCACACGCATTATGCATACGTAAAGCTATACCATAAGACAGGAATTTGACCCTCAAGTATATTAAATTGATAAACAGACTAACTGTGATACGGCATTGTGATAGCTTGTCTTCTTTAAATATGATATTTATTGTATTCAATGTCCCATACCCAAATCTCAAGTTTAGAGTTTGTTTTTCAAGAATAGTTCCACATTGGGAACCAAAATCATTGTCAGACATGTAATAGTAGTTTAAATTTCTTTCGCTTGGCGGTAACATTTATAACACATATCAAACTGATGAGAGTAAATTCTTATAAACGTAATGTTGGCAGCCCTGTAGCTGTCGTGTAACAGCCTATATACATAGCATGTAACAACAGATTGCAAGGTCTCATGATATTTACTCAGCTTGCTTCTGTTATGCTAATCACCAACGTTAAATATTTGATAATCCTGAATTATGTTCGATGTTAACTCGCAAATTATATAAACTTTAGTTGAAGCTAATTCTTTGAAACATAATTATATTTAACATACACATGACAATGTATTACTAAAGTATAAAGATCATATCTGAGTTTATTTCAATAGAATAAATGGTTTCTTAAAAAGTAAAAAAGAAAAATATAGAAATAAATTTTAAAGACTTTATGAGTAAAAGATAATAGCGTAAACGGCTCACTAGAATGTAAAGGAGAGTAGTCTCTATTATGATGTCTATAGATCCAAAATTTAAAAAACAAAATGTAACCAAATGACGTCCACGATTGGCCCATGATTTTTTCCTGTTTAATCTGTCCATATAAAAATAATTATCTTGCACACCACTCTTTACTTTCGTTTTTAATAGTCACGTGACGTAAAAATCTGACCAGGTAATTTATTTTTAATTCAAAAATATTTTTAATTTTAAATAAAGGCAATAATGTTTGCCTTCAAAGAAATATTCATATTCCATTTATTTCCTTTAATTATGCGTAAAAAACGTGTACGAGTGCGGACGACAATAGCCCAAGGGGGTCACGATTTAACCTTTGAATTTTATATCGCCGTTAGCCACTGAGGTTTTTTTATTTATTTTAGGGAGTGGGGCCAAGAAACTTAATCAAAGATATTAAGTGGTATACTATAAGGACTATAAACCTTACCAATGCTAATAAAAATATGATCTGTTGCGTTCCATATGCTTGTAATATTACACTATCTCACCGACTGTTCAAACCAGAATGCAACAATGCAGAGTATAAATGTTAAGTGGTAGCATAATTGATGAGGGTTGGTCACAGGGTCAACCCCTATATATTGTCTTCTCACTACCTCTCGGTCAATGATTGTCATTAAGCTAGTATATGTGCGACGACACAAGAAAATGTTTTATAAATCATTCTGTATCGCGTTACATGATTAAATTAAAAGTTCAGAATGTAGATTCTAAAAGAACCGACAAGAAATTCGATGTCACACATGAAATATACAGTCAACTTTATACATATATTAAACGTCCAAATATAAAAGCGAGTAATAATTTTTAAAAAAACCTAATTGTATTTTTAATGGACTTTATATACTTTAAATAGGTATCGTTAAAATATAAAAAACAAAACTATTCTGAAGTGTCAGATTGAGTCAATAGTCAATTTCTAAAGCGATTTAATCCTAGGGCGCGTTAAATTGAATGCTCTCTCAAAATGGCGGGCCCGCTTTCATTCCTAAAATTCAAATTGGAAGTGATTGTGGAAATAAATGGTTCCTCAGTGAATTTAACTGGCTGCGGTTTATCGTTGTTTTAATATCGACTGTTTAATACTGAACTCTCGTGTTGACGTTTATTTATTTACTTATTTATTGAACGTTTTATTGGAGTTGTCCAATTTACAAAGTCATAAATATTCCACAAAACGTTGTGTTGTGAACAATAAAACACTATTAAATTATATGTAAATCTACACACATAGAAACATTAAGAACAAATGTTATGCAATTCTGTTTACTACTTCCCAAAATTAATTATATAACGACGCTGAGACAATCGATTAGCTCACTACATTTTTATTTAACTTTTATTCGTTCTTCAAAGCTATAACTAACAATTATAACACTTATAATTATGAGGGTTTTCTTTATCTTTATCGAAATCGTACTTATTTTTATTTTCTTTCTCAGGAACAACTCCGCCAGCGAAAAGAGGCGGAGGAGCGAATTGCGGCGCAAAACGAATTCTTGAGAAATTCGCTCCGTGGCTCTCACAAGCTACAAGCGTTAGAGTCCAACCCACCATCCAGCACAGCCTTCGTCAACGATGCGTACGAAGAGGATGCAACTGACGAGGCTGCACAGCTATATGCCATTGTTGGTGAGTACTGCAGCGAGTGCGTTCACAGCATAACTACTTTGTCGGTCTAGTAGCCAGTCCATAAGAAGCATGGGACATACTTGAGATCCTGGGTTCCAAACTTGAGACAAATCAGTTGAAACGGACTGATTCACAATTACATTATGTAGAACAATAGTTAATTTAGCAGAAAAGTTTACCTAAACATTTACAGCCTTATTTACGAATGTTGCCTAGCGACTGATTAGTTAAACGATGCCGTGTCTTCTTTTTTCGAATGTCAAATCAGGTATGATAGAAAGAGAGAAAGAGTAAGGTCGTTAAATATTTAAGCAAAATCTAAATGAACTTCCTTTGAGCAGGTTTTAAAAGGGACAAACCACCAAGAGCTACGTATTAAGAATGTTTTTTTCATACGTAGACAGACTTTCATTCAACGAAGTTTTCTTACGATGTTTTCCTTCGCCGCCAAGCACGAAATGAATTATAAACACAAATTAAGCACATCTAACCTACTACTGCTTGCCGAGGCTTGAACGGAAACCATCCATTATGATTCGTTCTAAACTTCTAACAATCGGGCCAGCTCGACTCAAAATATAATATGTTAGATATGATCCTAGTTTTATATCCTCTGGATACTCCAGATCGGTTTTGTTAATAGCCACATAAATTTCAAGTCCAGAAACAGTTTGTCCGTCGTAAACTACACGTCGTAACTTATTCAGCATTATTCTAGCGAGGGTCGGAATATTATGCTAATCCTTCTAAAATAAGATTATGTTCACCTTGCGTAATTTAGGAGAAATAATAATTTAATATACACACATAAACTATAATTCTCTTGCATTTCTAATGTGGTATAGTGAATAACATTTTTATTACTGAATTTATAAGTAAATAATAGTTACTGTACAAATCGTGAACAAGAACGCTAAGCAGCATGCACCTAAATCACAATTTTGATTTTCGGGGCGAAAAATGAACCAGCCTTCACGTCAGCTGTAGAGGCAATTAGACGAGGAAATAATAATGTGATATTAAATGAAAAACGTATCGTAAATATTATTTGTTATTAAAATGAGGCTTATTGTGAATACAAGATAAGAGTAAGTAGACGATAAAAAAGTAATTGAGGAACGTAGAATATTTAAGTTGATTGTTGAAAAACAATTCTTACTTAGGTATTGAGATTCTTGTCGGTAGTTCATGGTAAAGTTCAGTTCGAACCAGAGTTTGTAAGAAATTGAACTGTTTTTTATATCCTTACGTATCAGTTTGCCACTTTACTTATGTTTATGAATTGCTCAATTTGTAATGAATAGATCCACCAGGAAAGTGAATCAGGGAACTATATAAACCAATTATAAACTAGTCTGAGCCGCGAGGCCGCGTTACTTCCACTCCACGTGGCAATAGCTCGATCGTTTAATATTAGCTCGTGGCGACCTAGTGCCTCTAAAAGGGATACAATTTATCCAATCAATTAAACACACCCTTGCTTGTCCCAGTGATATTACTCGTTGTACCAAATAAAACAGTTTCCGAAACGATTGAATAATTTCGAAAGCACTAAATTGATTTCCAATAATATCAGGTTTTTTTTTAACAATAACCCAATGAAAAACTTTTCGTAGTAAAAATAATTTAAATATAGATACTAAGCACTTAAAAGATTTTACTTGGTGGTAGAGTTTTGTGCAAGCTCGTCTGGGTAGGTACCACTCACTCATAAGATATTCTACCGCAAAACAGCATTAATTGGTATTGTTGTGTTCCGGTTTGAAGGGTGAGTGAGCCAGTGTAATTACAGGCACATGGGACATAACATCTTAGTTCCCAAGGTAGGTGGCGCAGTGGCGATGTTACCATTTCTTACAATGCCATTGTCTATGGGCGTTGGTGATCACTTACCATCAGGTGGCCCATTTCCTTGAACTTTCTTATAATATATTTTTCTTTTAAAATAAGTTGTACATACTGTTTACTTCCGAAGCAATCGGCGGGATCAAATGATGAATGAAATAAGGATTACATAAATGTACATTTCATTGTTCACATAACTTTAATACATTACGTGTACGTACTATTCCAAAATAACTTATACAGCGTGCTTCAGGAGTTTCAAAAAAATTAAGAACGCCATCTAGTGACCAACAGTAATAAGCATGCTTAACTCTTAACACATACTTTTAAATAATTCGAGTGTGTTTATTCAAATCTTAATCACAAATGTTACATTTACAGATTATCAAGAAGTATGCGCAGCTCTGTCTAGGGTACAAAAAGCACTTAGTTCGAGCGGTGAAAGCGCTCTTGCAACTCGGGTAGCTGGGGCGGCCAGCGTGTTATTGTGTCCCGCGCTACGGACGGCGTTAGCTACGAGGTCGGCTGTTCTGACTGCAGTGAGGCATAAACGTACCGGCCTGTCGGCTCCGCAGACACATCGCGCCACTGATCGGTTAAAAGATGTACGTTCCTAATTTATCATTTATTTCCACTTATCACTATAGCACTGTGGATTAGGATTTGGGAAACTATTATTACCTAGCCTGACGCTTCGCTTGCTCTCAAAGCTCCCAACAATAATATTTATGATTTTTCAGTGTATAGATGTACTAGGATCGCATACGGCGTCAGGAGGCGAGACGTCGGCGTTGGCAGCGGAATTGCTCTCAATACTGGGAGGCTTGGAATTAGAGAGCTTGATACAAGCACACGACCAGGCCGCAGCGTTGTTGGACCCGTCCTGCTTCACGAGAGGGAAGAGAAATAAGGTAAAGAATTAAGATATACATTTAAAAAATTCTGAGAAAAAAAATTATTTTCCATTATTCCAAGTAGTATTGAGCATAACTTTATATTCAATCGTCTTTTTTATAATATTTATTTACAAATTATAAACAAAAGTACATATACTGTTCCAGACTGGCTTCAATAACTTCAAGGGCGACGACAAGTATATGCCGCACTCGCCTGACGACAGCAGCGAAAATATCAAAATTATAAAAATAGAGAAAACTAATGAACCACTTGGTAAGTCATCATATAAGCTATAAAGCGATACTCACTCATTCTCAGCGTAGACGTTATCGTCTTATATTATATGATATCAAAAATTTTATAAAACAATGAAAACAACCTTAACTTGGTTGCTACAAATAAACTTCAAAAATAAATAATATACGGTCGGGGATCCCCGTCAGGAACAAAGTTCTTTGCGATATTTTTTCGACTCAAAACGTGTTTAAAATGTAGATTTTATTTGATTATATTACTGTATTTTTGTCACATCAAAAAGCGCCTTAAACTCCTTTAAGCCACTCTCTAATCAAAGATTTAGAATCAGAAAAGAAGAGCGCCTGGTTTGACGCTCGAAAATTCGGCATAAGTCCTACTGAATTCGAACGCCCCACGCATCGCCTTTTGTAGCAATTCGTAGGCACGATGTATGGTCTCCATTTCGTCATATGACGTCACTTTGGGCCGCTGCCATTTAAATCTATTGTAAGCCGCATAAAATAACTTCGTTACAATAATTTAAAGAGATAAATTTTAAGATATTATTGAGTTATTTCGTTGTTTGCGTTAGGTGCTACAGTGAGGAACGAGGGTGAGGCGGTCATCATCGGTAGGATAGTGAGAGGTGGAGCGGCGGAGAAGTCGGGACTTCTTCACGAAGGAGACGAGGTACGTGGAGTTGTCAATTATACAAAATTATTATTTAATAATGAACGAATACATCTGTGAAATAAACCAAGACCTAAAATATTTCCTCGGTCATTTCACATGACGAGTACCTTGAATGCAGCAGGTAAACAGTCGTTATGTCCCCCAGCTGCTGGAAGTGAACGGTGTGAGCATGCGCGGCAAGTCGGTGCACGAGGTGTGCCAGGTGCTGGGCGGGCTGGCGGGCACGCTGAGCGTGGTGCTGGCGCCGCGCGCGCGCCCGCGCCCGCCGCCCGCGCACCGCGTGCTGCACGTGCGCGCGCACTTCGACTACGACCCCGAGGACGACGTCTACATCCCCTGCCGCGAGCTCGGTGAGGCTCCGTCGCACACACACGCACTTTTATTTGTTTGTTCTTACGAGAGCCGTTACTCATAAAACCTTTCTGTTTAGGAATAAGTTTTCAAAAAGGCGACGTGTTGCACGTGATCAGCCGAGAAGACCCGAACTGGTGGCAAGCCTTCCGGGAGGGGGAGGAGGACCAGACCCTCGCCGGGTTGATACCTAGTCAAGCTTTCCAGCATCAGTGAGTAAAATTATTTGTTTCTCTTCAAATCGAAATAATAAAGATTGAAAAAGTTAATATTTTAAATATCATGTTGTTTTCTCAATAATTTGAGTGAGTGTATAATTAATTTTTAAACCAAAGCGTAGTAGCGATTTCAAATCTCACTTATGTCCGCCTGTCTGGTATGTGAATAAATGCTGTATTATTTATTTTTGTATACACAATCATATTCGATCGATGATATAGTATGATGAGTGCTCGATTGGAGCTCCTTAAATTACCTTTATTATTCCGGTCGCTATTATTTCCGGCCGCAGGCGCGAGTCCATGAAGCAGTCGCTGGCGGGCGAGGCGGGCGAGGCGGAGGCGCGGCGCGCGCGCAAGGGCGCCACGCTGCTGTGCGCCGGCCGCGCGCGGCGCCGCAAGCCGCGCAAGCCCACCAGCGAGGCCGGCTACCCGCTCTACGCCGCCGCCGGCGCCGACGGTAACCCCACCCACACATACTTCTTCGATTTCCTAAACCACCCATTTTTTTAACGCTGGAAAAACGCACTACACCATTTTCCC
The DNA here is from genome assembly GCA_963151315.1 of Nymphalis c-album. Classification (NCBI taxonomy): domain Eukaryota; kingdom Metazoa; phylum Arthropoda; class Insecta; order Lepidoptera; family Nymphalidae; genus Nymphalis; species Nymphalis c-album. The sequence goes on from OY720601.1 coordinate 1,547,107, forward strand.
CACGGGAACGGGGCCGGTACCGCCCATCACCGATCCCCTGCTAATTTTTGTATACTGTAAATTTTTTAAGGCCACTACTCCTCCATTTTCTAAAGTTTTAAATTTTATTATTTTATTCATTTTTTTCTAATTCCAAATTATTATGTATTATTTTAGTGGTACCCCATATTAAAATTAGTTTTTTCTAATTTCAGAATACGAGCAGGAGGAGATTCTGACGTACGAGGAGGTAGCGCTGTACTACCCGCGCGCCTCGCACAAGAGGCCCATCGTGCTCATCGGCCCCCCCAACATCGGGCGACACGAGCTGCGGCAGAGGCTCATGGAGGACAGCAGTCGGTTCGCGGCGGCCGTGCCTCGTGAGTACTTACTATAATATATGTTCCGGACACAAGTCTCTTGTGTCTGTAATTACAAAATAACATCTTAGTTCCCAAGGTTGGTGGCGCATTGGCGATGTTAGCGATGGTTTACATCTCTTACAATGCCAATGTCTATGGGCACTCGTGAACACTTACCATCAGGTGGCCCATATGCTCGTCCGCATACTTATGCTTTAAAAAAGACAGTCAGTCTCGGTGTAAAACGAATCGATTATTTTGTACTTCGAGAATAATCAAGATGATTTTGTGATGAACGTTGCAGACACGTCACGCACTCGCAAGGACCACGAGGCGGCGGGTCAGGACTACCACTTCATATCGCGGGCGCAGTTCGAGGCTGACATACTTAATAGGAAATTCGTGGAACACGGCGAATATGAAAAGGCTTACTATGGTGAGATTTTTTATAATAGCTTATAATGTAATTCATATAACTCTATTTCTACTGTTTAACAGACTTCAGGCGACATGATTTTGTTCCAACAAAACAAAGTAATCAAAACCTTAAAGAATTATACGCCTAGACTTACCTAATTATTCATTCCTTCCAATGGTGAAGACCGTATAGAAATCCGTTCAGGGATTTCGAGTTTATCGCATTCAGACAGACTGTCTGTCTGTGACCTACGCGAGGGGGGACTTTTATAATATGTAGTGACTATGATACCATTCACAAGAGTACAGCTGCTCTTTACACCAGCACAGGTTTAAAGAATGATGATTAAGAGAGTCGGCTCATTTGAGATAAATAATACTAGTATATAATGGTATTATGAGTATTTACCGTAAAAAACATAATTTCCTTTTAGCTCTTTATTGATTAAATTATGTTGCAAAAATTGATACATTTTCATTAAATATTAGCATTGATTTTTTTTTTCATTAGGTGTTTATTCTTCTTTATTAATTTTATATAGTTTCAATAATTCTAAAGTTCTAAAAACATTAAAATGATTCATAAATATTTTAATTTTTGTTTTGTTTTATTTCAGGTACGTCCTTAGAAGCGATTAGGGAGGTCGTCAATTCTGGAAAGATTTGCGTCCTGAACCTTCACCCGCAGTCGCTGAAGATCCTTCGAAACTCTGACTTAAAACCGTACACCGTGTTCGTGGCTCCGCCGAGCTTGGAGAAGCTGCGACAGAAGAAGATCAGAAACGCAGAGGCTTTTAAGGTTATTAGTATTTTTAAATAGTAGTATTCCAGTGGCAGATCCACTACCTAAATTATATTTAAAAAAAATGAGATTTTATAAATAACTGTTTTATATGTTAAATTACAATCTAAATTCTACATAAAAAGAGACCTCTTTATTGTTAATTTCATATTGTCTGTCTGTCAGTCATTTCATATTGTCAGTCTGTATTAAGTTTTCAAAAATTTCAGTCTTCTATTTAATCTAAATATAATATATATATGTAATGTATGTGCAGGAAGAAGAACTGAAGGAGATTATAGCGACCGCGAGAGACATGGAACTGAGATGGGGCCACTTGTTCGACATGATCATCATCAACAACGACACGCAGCGCGCCTACCAGCAGCTGTTGAACGAAATAAACAGTTTAGAACGAGAACCGCAATGGGTACCCGCGCACTGGCTCAAGCAGACCTAGCGGGAAATTCTCCAAGCTGCATCCGAAGCAGCTAAAAGACTGAATCGAGTCGAAATTAATCAAGAAAACCTTCGATCTAATATGATATTTACGAATAAATTCGAAAGCGATGTGATATACAAAATGGCAGGCGTTGAAGGTAACAAGATGGCAACGTTTGGCGCCAAAATAATGTTACTGTTCTCGCAAATGGTTTTACATTTGCTATTTTACTTTTTAAACGCCTGCGACAAAAAGATGAACTTTTATTTGAAATCTGTGAGAAATGAAAAAAATAATGAAAACGGTATTATTAATAATTGTAATGCAATCGTGTTAAATCGTGGAGCTGTAGACAGAAGTATAGAATTTAGAAGTGTGTTCTCAAACGTAAAAAAGAGGTTTTAAAGGAGTTTATTAAAAGAGATCGGCTTCATAATATTAGTTGAAAGCTTTATTTATTAAAATAAAACAATTAATTTTCTTCTTATTTTTACGAAAAATATCTTTCGTAATATGCACACTCGTTTTTATTAAAAATGACTATTATTCATAATTAATATATTTTATTGTTCAAATGTGCGTATTTCAAAACTGAAGACCAAACTTTGTTTTTAAAAACTGTCATTTTAGTTCAGCAACATAATCATATAAATACACATATATGTTAAAATCTTTAATATTCATGCAATTTTAATAAAAATATGTAACGGTTAAATAATCACAACTAATAAATTAAATATATTAATCTATTTAAACATTTCAAAAATCATTACATATATTATAAATAATAAAGAAAATTGCCAAAATATTCGAATATTTAATTAATGATAGAAAATTATTTAATATGATAAAGTTTTTTATTACTGATTCATGATTTGAAATTTTGAAATAAACAATATATTACTTAACGAAATAGTTAAATAATTAAATTTTGCATCAATTTTGAAATCAAAGAATATATATATTAATATCATAACCTACACACAATATATAAAATGATAAATTCAATATCTCCGATTTATATAGTAAGTATACATTTTTCAGTATTCATTACACTAAATCTATTTCCTAAACCATATTTTTAATATGTTCATATAATAATAATGCAAAGGAATTTATATTTTGCAAATTTATTACATAAGTATTTGAATAAGTACTAAATAACTACGAAGGAAATCAAAATTATTCTCTATTGCCAAATTTGTACCGTAGATATTAAAAAAAAAATAGGAATTTTTCAAAAATTTTTCCCGTAGCTAGCCTCGTCGAAAATTTCTTAAAACGACGATAGGAATTTTAATCTATTAAAAAGAAACAAGTTATCTAAAAACAGTTTGAATAGTTTTTAGAAAAAGCAATATTTAAAACCCGTATCACACACTTTACTACGACATATCTAATTTTTATAATATTCCTATTAAAAGCAAATGTTTTTTGCCCAACTAATTCTCAATTTTGTCAAATTTACGATTTTAATATACCTTTAGGAACAATATTCATCAAGAGTTCTTGGTGAAGAAATTATTTACCCAATTCAAATGTACTTTTTTGTGACATGGCAGCATTTTTTTAAATCCTATTCTTAAGATTCTAAGACAATACCGAAAAATATAAACTTAAAAAAACACAATTCAATCTTATTTCAAAATTTAAATAATGTTGCCAAATTACAAAATAAGAGTGTTCAGATAATAATTAATTTTTCATCGAAATCCAAAGTTTTAAAACTAGCATGCATTACAAATTAGTCCTTATATTTACCTTACATGTAAGTAGATAGCATTGTGCATTCCAAATGATTTAGTGCCAAATACATTAAATAAAACGCCCATAAGACGTGGTCACCATCAATTCTTTTTAATAATCACAATTGTTTAATAAAATAATCTTTTATATACCTTTATAACCTATGTTAAACTCATTATAATGTGTGCTGATTTTGAAGTATCGTGTTGTAATATTTTTTATTCGAGATGAATATTCGTATTGTAAGTTGTTTGAATATAATTATACTTATGTAACCTGTGGAGGTGCTAAAATGTGTAAACTTGTTTTGTTCTGTCATGTTACGTGTGTCTAAGTTCGGTTTATTCGGGTGTGAAATATGTTCGACTAACAATATTTATTATTGTGTCGTTATTGCGTTTGCAATGAATAATTATCGAACGTTTTTCACACGCGCTAGCAGTTGTATGTGGATTTGTCGAAACTTCAAAGTATTGATATTATTATATAATTTATAAATAGTCCTGTAAATAAAATATATTGACAACGTAGCAATGAAATATTATAAATACCATGTTAATAGTGAACAATTTAATGTAAATAATAGAGTACCTATTAAATTTAATATCAGATACAAAGTTTGTTTGATTTATTTTATATTAAATGAGTTATGTCACGTTAGAATAACTATCTCGTGGAGAATGAGACTCATTACTCTGATAAATTAAAAAAAACTACATTTTCGGATTTATATTTTTTATTTACATCAAACATAAAGTAAAAAGAAAAAAATCTTACAAAAGTTAAATATTCGTTGAAAATAATATAACGATTATGTTAATTAAGTTTCATCTTTAATTTTTAATTTAATCTTTTTAATTTAATTCAATTACTAACACAAAAGTTAAAATAGAAAGTAAAAATAAAACAAAACCAAGAGATTGTGTCAGAAACAAGTTTAAACGGGACTAGATGTTTTAGGTGTTGCAGATATCTATCGGCGCTGTTTGTCACTTTCCATCAGGTGAGCCTCCTGCTCGCTTTCCCCCTTTTACATAAACAAGTCTAGTAATTTTTTAAAACTATTTTTGAACCGGGTACTACATTAAACTTGAAATTAGTAGGGGCTTGAAACACAGGTATAACTTGCCTATTTAATTTGAAATACGGTTGGTTAGGTGTTTTGTTTTTAAAATATTTTAAAAACCTAGATCGTTTTATAGTGATGATATAAAAATCAAAAATATTTCCATACATGTCATACATAAACATAATGTTATGAATTAAAATCTTTATTGTTGGCTCTTAACGTGTGTAAGCATTCGTAATTCTTTTCTATTTGAATTTACAAACTTCGGCTAATTCAGTTGTTGAATGAAGATTTTAAGCAAGTGCGTTTTTCGCGCTAGTTCTATTTGTGGATACTTACATAATTTTTCAATAGATGGCGTGGCGTGGTGGTAAATTTTTATTCTAAGAATGGACAAATAGTAAAGACATGAGAATGAATATTCATATGAAAATTCTGTTATACTTATAAAAATATTAATTAAATATAATTATGGCTTAAATCTCAGTTTCTAAAATATATGTATATGAAGCTTTAAGTAGACAGTTTTAATCATGTATTTTATAGTCTGTGTATATGGTTGGCGACTGACATTTGACGTTGACGTTACGTGTTTTTATTTGGGACAATTGGAAAGGAGCGAAAACTGACTTTTTAATGATAAATATTTACTCGAAAATTGTATAACTGTTGTTTCTTATATTATTACTTTAAGCAAGATGCCCTCGATGAAAGTGGAAGGAGACAGTGATGGGGACGGCGATATGTCTGGGGGAGATACGGAAAGATCTGGAGGTTCTTCTAGAGGCCCTGATCGTGATTCCAGCGCTGAGGAAGCTGATGAACCAGATTCTGATGACTCCTCAGAGATGGACGAAAGCGAGTGTGAGCGTCGGAGAAACGAGTGCTTGGATAACTTAGGTTGGTTTTCATAGGTTATGTTTACAAACAAATTTTCATATATGCGAATTTGAACCTTAAGATTTATGTAAATGTTTGTTTATTTATTTACTATATTTTATGACGATCGACAAATATAAAAAAGCAAAGAAATATATTAATCCTTGTAATTGAATATATTAAAATTTTATTTTTGTATATTTAAGCTAAATATTTTAAGCCTTTTTTAAACTTAAGGTTAAGAAAATGGTTTAAATATTAAATTATCTTTGTACAAAAATATAATTGATCATATAAACTTCCATCAATCAATCAACCTTTTGAATGTTTAGGCAGACCCAAATATTCTAAAAATTTTTATTCTTATAAAAAATAACCTAACAAATTAAAGTCATTTTAGCCTGAAAACAATGTTGTTGAAAAACTAATAAAATATATTGTATTACCAATATTAAGACCAATTTTTATACTTATTTTCATAACAAGTTGTGATTAGCTTATATTTCCCACTAACTTAACACATAGTTTGAATGGTAACTACCAAGATAATTTTACAACATGTTCCTACTTTACCTATGTTTGATAAATGTCCCAACAAACTTACTTATACTCATAATTTGTTGCAATTCTATATTTAATAAGTGTTAGTGTTATTTGAACTTATTTCAAAGACAAACATTTAATAAATATCTTATATAAAAATTCCAGCTAACCTGGAGAGACAGTTCACGGTGCTACGAGAGCAACTCTATAATGAAAGAATGAAGCACGTCAAATATCAACTCACTGAGGTTCAAGGTGGGAGATCACAGGAGTACCTCGGGCCTTTGCGGCGATTGCAGGAAAACATGAGAGTTAGGTTAGTTCATAAAATCCTAGTTCATAACATACATTAAACTAACCCCCCCACATCCCCACCACATCTGTAGGTACACGATAAAATAAAAAAGTAGTTAGCTGATTTTAATACAGTTCTCACCAATGGTCGTAGTGATTCATGAGGAAGGTTCAAGTGTACAATTTATTAGGGTTTCGTTTTAATTGGCTAACATATGATAATGATTGTCGAAGATATCAGAAAGTAACATATTTTACTGGTGAGCCCTTAGCTCTGAATAAATCAATAAATTTATGTGTATTACAGTATAAAAAAGTTATGTGGCACCATGATTTACCCCAGACCTGATTTTTTTTTAAATTTTGAATATTTAAGTATTGAAGTTGTTTTGAGTCATAGTCTTTTTCTAATCTATTATTATTCTAATCCAATTAAGCACCACATCTCATGTGTTTAATTTGCTTATAATATTTAACTTCATTTTAATTCATCTCATGCTCAGCGTAAGGAAAGCTGCATGTGTCTTATTTTTACTGAAAATCTGCCTCAATAAGTTTGAAACTTTCGCCTCAAAGGGAGATGAGGCCCAGCGGTGGGACAGTCCCAGGCTGTTACTTTTACAACATACATTATAATTAGTTAGACAACCCATGTCATAAGTACTTAGTAAATACAAATGGTAAATATGTTTTCAGGATCGAAGTGGCCGGAATCTTGAAGAAGATGCGAATTGAGAACATCAGACACAAGTATGACGCCGAGGAGCAAGCTGCACACCAGAATTTTAGGGTAAGTTTTTGTTTTATAATAATAATATTATATTACCAATACTATAAAATAATTATCATATTATATTACAATGCTTTGTACTAGTGGTGTATTGACTTGAGAGACTTGAGCGGTGGCTGCCTAGGCCTAGTGCTTACCTCATAATTGTTACTCATGTTTTGTTACTTTTTGATTTGACTTTAATAACGGAATTAAAAGAAACTATGTACTTAAACAACGTTATAAAAGTGCTGTAAATTTCATTATAAGTTATTTACTTACTCTTAATTCATGAATTGACATTTTTTTTGTGTGAGAAGCGACAAATCTTATAATACGCTATTGCTGGGTACATCATTTTCAGTTTAAGGACTTCTTTATTTCTTACTGTAATACGAGCAAGATTTTTTTTTTAATTTGTCTTTATCTGTGTATTTCGACATGCATTTTCATCTACAGCCTTATCCGTATTTTAGATCTATCTTTAATAAGTGTTTAATTTCAATTTATCATCAATTTATTTAGAAAATTATAGATTTCGTGTATTTCGTTTGTTTGTACGAAATCTAAAAAAAAAGACTATGGTTTTTGACTTGTCTCCAATAAAGTAATTTGACAATATAAACTCCCGTTGAAAATTATAGAAACAGCGACTTTGACTTTAGTCTTGAACGACTTGTGGCGACATCTGTAACTATCAGTTACTACTATCGATTAAAATAATAATAAAACAACCGCTTTTTTTATTGAATAGGCAGACGCACGGGCATATGGACCACCTGTTGGTAAGTGGTTACTTACGCTCATAGACAGTGGTATTGTCAGAAATGTTAACCATCGCTTACATCGCCAATGCGCCACCAACCTTGGAAACTAAGATGTCATGTCTCTTGTGCCTGTAATAATTAGACTGGCTCACTCACACTTCAAACCGGAATATCATGTACTGCTGTTTTGCGGTAGAATATATGCTAAATAGGTGGAACTTACCCAGACGAGCTTGCACAAAGCTTACCACCACTTAACATCCGGTGGCCAAATGCACAAAGCTCTGCCGCCGGTTAAGTTGTAGTTGCTTACAATCGTCATGTACAAATATTTTATTTTAGATTTCTTGGTACACTTCAACGGTAAGTAGATATGTTTTTTTTATTTTCAGCTTTTCTATATAAATATACGATATCTAATTAATATCCAAAAAACGGGTGAAGTTTGTAGTTATTCGGTTAGTGTATATTTAAATATAATTTACAAATACGTTAAATTATATTTAAAATAATACAATGCAACCAGTTAGTTCGGAGGTACTGAGTATTGATAAAGTTGAGTCACCGTCGCCGTCATATATAACGTTAATAGTGATGTAATGTTGGTGGGATATCACCAGGGCCGGACCGTGAGTTAAGGGGGCCTTGGGCTAATACTGCTTAGTGTTTGTATAGAACAAATGAGTCAGTAAGTAGACAGTGTGAGTGAATGGGTTTGATTGATCCCATGACTTTGATTTGACTTAGATGGCCTTCCTTTAATCCCGGCCCGGCTGGGCTGTGGTCGGGCCCCCTTGAATCCACGGGGCCCTGGGCTGAAGCCCAAAAAGCCATATGGTAGATCGAGCCCTGGATGTCACCATATCGCCTCGGCTATGGTATCGAAAAAGCACGTTTTTTTTTTAAATTCGCCATCTTAAATATTAACATTTGAAATTCTCTTCTAAAGAGACGAAGAACTGAATTAACACTAAGCACCCACCTAATAATATATTCTTATTGAAAAACACTTATTATTAAATATATAGATTAATTGTTTTCCATTAATTTCTCTCTATTATAATGATTATACTAAATAACATCGGTGGGTAATATTGTGTTGCGTTGATGTCTTTCTTGGGCAACTGGAGACGTTGGTGAGAGTATTGTCTATTTCATTGATACATCGTTTATTTAAAACTAGCTGTGCGCCGCGGTTTTACGCGCGTATAATTAATAAAAATAAGCCTAGCCTTTCTCTATATAAAGACTATCCAACTAAAACATTTTTTTTTCGAACCAGTAGTTCCTGAGATTATCCGGATCAAACAAATAAACTCTTCCGCTTTATATATTAGTATAGATAGTCAGAATAACCGGATATTGAATAACCTGCAGCGAAAAACGTTCAATATTAATAATTCAATGAGTATTAATAATAATTAAGATACTAATATAACGGTATAATTATCATATTTAATACATAAAGTTTACGTATTTCTGTTCATATGTGAGTGATTAGTTATATGTATGTAGTATGTACGTGTGTTTTTTTTAAATAATGTTTTGACATATTTATTACTTATAATGAATACGTGAATCTTCGATCAATAATGTACTAGATTAGCGGTAAGCGCTTCAAAAACGGCCCGAAAAGTAAGAACACAATGACGTTTGCGAGGTTATTTCAAATTAGTATGGTCCAATCATAACTTATTGCTAAGGAAATAAGGTTGAATATGGAAAAACCGTTATTGCACATTTTTTATGTCTTTCTGTCATTAATGGCGTGAGTGATCGTAAGTGAAGGTCAATACAATCTAAACCGCACTTTATTGGTCGGGAACAAGGCATAGTTTATGTTAAAATTATTAAACATTTACATCGTTTTCTTCATTTTATGGTCGGTGCCATATTTGAGTATTGTTTCTGTTCGTGACGCGTAAGAAACGTTGTAAAATTTCTACTGTGACATTTGCATATGATACAGATGATTAATATGCATTTAATTGTAAATAATAATATCCTGGGTCATTATTCAAACAGGGCCATCTTATCCTAAACTGAAACCAGACAAATGATATACTACATCCTATACTTTTCTTTTTGGAAACACATACTTTTATAAATAATTACATCTAGACTCAGGACAAACAGACATGTTCATTCAAAGAAATATTTGTCCTGAGTGGAAAATCGAACCCAAGACCTGCGGCGCGAAAGCCAAGTGTCTACCAACAACGCCAACGGGCTCGTCAAATATGTAGGTATAATGGCCAATGGACCACCTGATGGTAAATGGTCACTACTGCCTATAGACATTGGCGATGTAAGAAATATAACCATTCAGTTCGTTACCAAGCACAGTTCTGTACTTAATTGATTCTATTTAAATAAATAACATTTCATGTGCACTGATTGCTTTATTATATCGTAATATAGTTTTTTTATCGTAATGGTTTTTTAGTAAAGGGATCAATGACCTATGAGATGGCAAAAGTGCATAGATAACAACGGTGCATACTTTGCTTAATTAAATATATTTTACAAAAAAAAATGACTTTATATTCCTCCCGTACAAAACGCCAAGTTCATATGCAAGGACCTAATATATATATATTCCTATGATCGAACGTAACACAAAAGCCCGGTCCCCAAGCCCCTGTCTGGGAGACCGAATGTTAATTACGTTTTAGTTTCAATCTCGAGTTCCCCTTACAATACCGTCCGCTATATTGATTATTGTTGATGACCGACACAGTAGGCGTTTGATTTAATTCCACGTTAAGGTTATTGATTAAATTTTCAAGGGTTGTATATAAAATTATAAGTACTAAAGCGATAAGGTTGCCTTTGCATATTTTTAAACGGCTATATGTACTGTATGATAATCAATTGTGTGTATGTATGTAAAAAATCCTTCTCCCATCAAAGAGTAGAAAAGCCTTAGCTCAGCAGGACATTTACGGGCTTGACTTTACTTTATGTAAAAAATAATAGTTTATTTACAGCAAAGTATAAGTAAAATTAATAACACACTTGATACAATAGTTGGGTTGTTTGCTGCAACGATATCAGATGTATTTCCGGTGGCATCTCCACTAAGCAAGCTTGTGTTGTGGACACCTTGCTACGATTTACAGACCACCCACGGTTTATATTGTGAAATATGTGTGCAATAAATACTAATATTTAAGAAATAAATAATGCTTACAGATTTAAATTGAACGTAATTAGATTTTAATAATATAAAAAATATATTATTATCGATGTTTTTGTTTTTTTTTTATTTCATAGGAAGGCTGACGAGGATATGGGCCACCTGATGGTAAGTGGTCACCAACGCCCATTGTCAATGACAATCTAAGAAATGTTAGACATCGCATATAACATAAATGGTGATGTCCCTTGTGCCTGTAATCACACTGACTCACTCACCCTTCAAACCAGAATACAGCAATACAAAATACTAGCAGTGTTTTTTTTTACGCTAGAATATCTGATGAGTGGATGGTACTACCCAGGCGAGTTTGAACAAAGCTCTACCACCATTCAAATAAACTAAAAAATAGATCCGCCGAAGGCACCGACAACACGTCTGGATATACAAATATAATAAATAAAAACATTAAAGGTACCCGCTTATCTATCTCGAAAGGTTATTACTCTTATATAATTTCTTAACTCATTACGCACTGTTGTAATCTAATTGCAATGAGTATTTCTTTAAACACGTTACTTACACACACTTGCATCGATACGATTTTAATTATTACCTACGACCAATTGTTCAAAGTGGATATGCCAATAAATAACAGTTATACCATACGACGTGGTAGTCAAAATAATAGGTTTTTTTAGAGAAGTCAGATATATGTCATATCTACAAATGCACTGACTACCCGTCCGGCTTCGCACTGATTGAATAAGGATCTACATAAAAAAATTGGTTGCCTGTAAAGTCGGTATACGGGCGAAAGTTTTACGTGACAACAACTTTGAGTGGTAAAATAATTTTAATGTGAATATTCATTCGTATAGTAGGAAGAAGACGCGTGCCTTTCACTTTTTATGTCTGTCTCTCTCGCTCTTAGGCGGTCTAACCATGCCCGAGTGGAAGGGACGCGTGCCTCTCACTCGCTCTCATTGTGAGCGCATAACGTGAGCGGAGCGTAACGCAGTTTCTTGAAGTGTCACCCGGCAAACCAATTTATAAGACGTTGTCACGTCAAAATGATATCGTAATACATAACATTGCTTTACACGTTGCACGCCAGTCAAATTTCAATCGGCATGATTTTTCCATAATCTTCAACGTAGCTATATTTACACAATACCAAATTATACACCTCAATTGTCTTCATGAATTTAGTCCATTGGTGCTTGAGTTTATGACTCACACAGGTTAGGTTTTTCACAGTTCTCGTGTCAATGAGCGAACATGATCACTGCTTTCTTAAATTAAGATTCTTTTTTATAAAAGGAAAATGGAATATACAAGATACAAGTTTCATCTGTGTGTCACTTAGTATCGACTTGAGTACAAAGAAATCGCTACTGAGCTTATGAACTCCAATATATATTTTTGACAATGCATCTGTTCGAAAATCATGAAAAGCATATTATTAAAGAATAGAAGATATTTCTGAATGTTAATTAGAGCTTTGCTCTGTTATTAAGCTTTTTTAGGAATAAGATTACAAAGCTCGTATCAGGGGAATTTTATTACTAAGCTTGAATAATAGTTCATTTTATTTTATGTAGTAAAACCTTTTTTTTATTATATAAGTAGGCGGACGAGCATATGGACCACCTTATGGTAAGTGGTCACCAACTCCCATAGACATTGGCATTTGTAAGAGATGTTAACCAACGCGTACATCGCCAAAGCGCCACCAGCCTTGGGAACTAAGATGTTATGCCCCTTGTGCCTGTAATTATTCTAGATCACTCCCCCTTCAAACCGGAGCGCAATAATACCAATTACTGCTGTTTTTCGGTAGAATATCTCATGAGTGGGTGGTAACCCATACGAGCTTGCACAAAGCTCTACCACCAAGTGGTAACCTTCTCCGAAATGCGCTGAAGTTTTTAGTATAATTTTCATGTATACCTACTAGCTAAGTCGCTTTTCAGTTAGGCATCACAAAATGCCTGATTTGTTCGAAGTCAATATACACACCCTCGGAATATACACTCTTGGGCAGTCCCAAGAGTGTATCAACCGTCTGTTACAAGCTTAAGGTCAAGTAATCACCTTTTCCATACTAAACATCGTTCGAATGTATTGAAAGCTTTTTCAAATGACTTAGATTTTATCTTTAGAAATTTTTGTATACTGTTTTGTATGTGCGATAAATGGCTGTGTGTTGGTTGGTTGTTTCAATTATATTTTGCAACATTAAAAATAATCAAATACACTTAGTATTTGATTTTTTTTTAAAGTTTTTTTCGTCGTAAAGTTGGCCTAGTGATATTATATGTAACTAACAATTCATACCTACTTCCTATGAATAGATAGCGTACAATGATAATATATAGGAGTACAGTTAGTTCTGGGGCGGTATCCGATCAAGAAAAATATCTTTATGTTAGGACGTAAAAGATAAAGTAATCAAATAAGAAATCAGTAACAACACTATACATGAGGTAACAAAAAAAAAACAAACATACAGACGAATTGATAACCTCCTCCTTTTTTGAAGTCGGTTAAAAATCATGTTCGTCAACGAACAATTGCATGACGTCACAAAGAGGTCGGTATGCTCGGAAGCTAAGAGCTTCCTAAAACAGGACAGGCGACCTGCGCCTTACGTAATACTCGTATGTGTACAAGTAAAATGCATTTGGTTATTACATAAGAGCTAGGAGGCCTGGAGTTAGTTCGTTTAGTTACTTTTAATGAAATACTTTACAAAATAATGATTCGAAAATAAATAAATGTATTTTGTTATGGAGGAGTGGCGAGAAAGATTTTCTTATCTTCATCATCATCTTTTTAAAAATATAAATTGAAATATTCTATATAATCATGCGATTGGATTTGAATGTTTAATGTGGTAGAGTTTTGTGCATTGTTTGGAATATCCAATGTGCTTTTAACTCAATAGTTGTTAACTGACAAATAGAATTACATAGTGTTATATACATAAATGGTAAATGACACATAACATCTCAGGTACGAGTATCATAGTCTCGGGTGCGGTATCGGTGGGGACAATGAAAGTTATTGAGTTTTATCATGTTCCTGTCGTGTCGTATTGTCGTCCGATCGGTTTATGAGAGTTACAAAGAGCACTGGTTATGTAAAATAATCTTTAATCATAGTCTCTTCTTAATTACAGGTGTTGCAAAATATACACAAATTGAGTTGACATCTTGAATATCAATATATATGTTTACTCTTGATGGTTATTATGTAACATATTTTAAAACGCATAAATATAGTTTTTCGGGATGGTTGGCGTTCTTTGGGGGAGGCTTTACAGCGTACAATCAGCGTAACGGGACAATGAGCGTAACGGGACAATTTTTCGTGCATGCAGCAAGCGTTTATCGATTTATTAGACGTTGTCACGTCAAAAAAAAAATAGCTTTATTGGTATAATAAAATGTACCTGCTTGCTTTAAATGAATCAATGTATTGTATACCTAAGAAAACTTCAACTTTTTCTAATATAGTACTTTGATTTTGAATAAATAACTACCAATTGGTTGCATTATATAATAATAATAATTAGTCCTAGTATATAATAAATGTCGGACAGGTTTATATTATTATTGCTAACATGATGCTAGCAATGTAATTTATACAAATTTAGATTTTAATTAACTGTTCTGTAATTTAATTCTCTTAATATTTAATTATATTTAAGTCAAATAAAATATTTATCATCAAAATAACATTTCATATAAATATAACTCGTATCGCGTTTGTTGCACCGTACATGGGCCGTGATGCGCACGCGCCGGATGTGACGTCACACTTCATGAATGGCCCGTGTCGATGACACGAGACGTCCGCTAACGCTTTGTGTCGAAGGTTTGTTGTATTCAGATGCAGTTTATTATTCTTTGGTATAAGTTTTGATGTGATGGAAATATTGCTTTGCAGTAATTTAGGCTTATTGAGCTAAATTAACGAATCGCTCAGTTTTTATTATGTTATCTTTGTATGATATAACTCAAAGTTATTTATCGAAGTACATAACGCACTCTTGTAAAATTAATCATGCTGTGAAACAACAATGCTTCGTTGTTCCTTCGTGAAGGGCGAGATTGCAGTATAAGGAAAATATTATTAAAGATTCATGTCAATCGCTATGAGTTATTGATCAACCGCCCTTCTAAAATCCTTGAAAAGAAGGCTGTATATATAATACACATGTCTATACATCACACTGTATAATAAATATATGTATTATATTTTACCTAAATATAACGCTGAATGGACGAATCCCTACCACCAAGTAAAAAGAAAATACATTTCTTTAATAATATCATTGATACAAACGAAAAAGAACCCATAGAACAAACGGACTTGTATTACCATTTGTTCACATTAATTATTAAAACGTAAGTCCAAACGAAATCACGGGCGATATTGCGTTCCAAACAAATTAAATCCCCCTTAACTTAATTATAACGATGTTTCTATGAATAAGTAATGGCAGAGCTCGGTGGGGGAACTCAGGACTCATGGTTTATCGGTCCCTTGAAACTATACTGATGTTTATACAAATTATACTTAAGCATGTTTCGAATATAAGCTGAATGCATCGTGCTAAGATGAATGCTTCTAATTTCAATGTAATTACAGGTACAAGAGACATAGTATGTTTGTTCCCAAGGTTGGTGGTGCGTTGGCGATGGCGGCGATGGTTAACATATCTTACAATGCAAATGTATATGGGCATTGGTGACCACTTACCATAAGGTGGCCCATATGCTCGTCCGCATACCTATGCTGTAAAAAAATTAAGGTGCATACAACTTACACTTGTAGTTGTTATCCGCTAGTTCATATTAAACTTGATTAATTGATTTTGTAATTAGATTGTACGGTTGCAGAATATTATCGGGTAAATAACATATAATTTTCGTTAAGAAATTCAATTTCAGTAGCAGCTCGGATATCGGAAATATTTACACTTCCGTTCTACGGAAAGCACGTTAAGGCGTTGGTGCTGCGCGTCTTTCTCACCCGTCGTATCGGATTTAATTCCGACGTTATCATGAGAGAGGGATGCTTTACTTGTTCTTTGTGTGATCTGTTATACTTGCTATGTCAAGTTTTATATGCGCTTTAAATACATATGTTTGTTTCTCTCTAAACGATGTCTTTACTTTGATACGTCATGTAGCTCCTAAATTTTAAATATGAATACTATATTATTAAATTTTCAAATTTGCACACCAAATCGTTCTTTAAGACCTATCGTAAAAAATATTACTTTAATTTCAATTGTAACAGCTGTTTCAATAACAAGTGGTTAAAATTGTATTATTTTTTTTAAATAGATTTAACGGCTATATCTATTACTAGTTGGTAATAAATAAATCTCCACCGTCCATAGTCAGTTAAGTTACAGCCCGTGAATGGCCCACTGCTGAGCTAAGGCCTCTTCTCCTTTTTTGAGGAGAAGGTTTGGAGCTTATTCGATCAAGCTGCTCCAATGCGGGTTGGTGGAATGCACATGTGGCAGAATTTAAGTGAAATTTGACACCTCTATACCTGGTAACCTGCATGGTTACCTCACAATGTTTTCCTTCACCGTTAAGCACGAGATGAATTATAAACATAAATTAAGCTCATGAAAATTCAGTGGTGCCTGCCCGGGTTTGAACCCACGATCATCGGTTAAGATTCGCGCGTTCTAGCTACTGGGCAATCACGTCTGGGCCATAGACAGTAGCACCAGGAAATATGAACAATTTGATACGCCTTCAATGCGTCGCGAATTATGCGATTTGAGATCAAACAAGTACTTTTGATTAGTTAACCTTCGTTACGGTGGTAACCATCTACCATCAGGTGGCCAATTTTGTCGTCTCTCAATCTATTTACAATTATAAAAAACACTAAAATCAAAACACTCTATTCAAAATTGAAGCATTACTTACTCGTACTTATTGATAGTCAAACTAGTAACACACGGAAGAGAGACACCCAGCCTTAAGAAGAACCGGCAAAAAAACTCAGCGATTGAGTATTCATTCATGCCATACATATTTGTCATATAATGTTTTATCTCTTAGCCTAGGGTCGAGCATATTTCAACTGATTATATGTATTTTATTTTCTGCACAAGTAGGCAATTTAACATATATTATAACTTATAACCCACGGTCTTGGCATGCCGTAGCTCTGGTATTCGTGTTTGTATACCGTTATTTGGTATCTGTTTACCGTTTAGATATCTAGGCGTTAAGCGTTGTGAAAGTCTTCGGTTCAATTCTTACCTTATGGATAATTCTCATGCACACTCAAAAGCATGATAAGTTATTTGTATTTTAAAAAAGACTGTATTTTTTTTTTAAATTCTGTTACAGCATTAGTTTTTTATCGCCATTATTTTATGTATTTTATCTAAGTTAACTCGATTCCGAATTGCAAATTGCAATCTTGATTTATGCTTTCGCACTACTGCGAGCAGCATACGTGCCTATGAATGAACTTGTCTATTAAGCGAACTGAAATTGCTATAATAGTACTGCACTTTTACTATGTTACGGGTTTACTTAGCCCATACTACTTATTTGCTTCTATGTTTACATACGAAAAAAATACTGTCTTTAATAATAATAACAGATATTGCACTTACAACGCTATTCCATACCTATAGGATATATTATTATATATTTTATACGCAGGCCAAGTGTCAAAGAAATAAAATTTAGAAAATTTCATTGAAATCTATCCAGTAGTTTTTCCGTGATGCGCGCACAACTGCAGACCTCTATCATTTTATTTATATAGATTACTTTTAGTGTTCAGTTTAGGCTGTCTCCTTGGAGGCTGTACGACAATAAATGCTGCTAGACTACTTTTAAAAACTAACAGTACTAACTAACGGTGGATAAATTTTGCTTACAAGCCGGTGGGAGTTATGGTTGAATGTTGTGTTAAAATTTTACTCGCGATCACGGCTTTTAATGGCTTTTAATGTGTGGTAGTTGCGTTCGTTCCTTTTTTAAATAACGTTCATCATATTATAGCCGTGTTTGAAATAGTTGATGTTCGTTCATTTCATCCTGCACTTATATAAAAAGTAGTGGCATAGTATTAAATGTTTCTTAAGTTGAAGATAGCTACAAATCTTTTGAAGCGTAAGAGTGAGGTCTTTGGCGTTTTGCGTGGTATACGCTCACTCCTTAGGCCGCTACTGTAACTAATGCAAACTGTATAATACATTTTGACATTAAATATTATATCAAAATCAAAGTTCCTCTAAAATGTTATGCTATTGGTGTTTTAATTAATTTACATCTTACTTAAATTTAATGTATGTTTATACTTATATTATTTATTATTATATTGTAAAACTTGCTTAATTTTTGTTGATGTACTTGATGCTGTAAGAACCATGGTTAGTGTAAGTTAAAATAGTAATTTGTGTGCCATGTATGGCTGAATACTTGTGTTCATTAGAAATTTCTTCTATCTTTTTAACCATTGCATGTCAACCGTTGTCACAACCAAGCTGGTTTCAAATTCTATCGCAACTTTTATACAACATGCTTATTCATAAAGTTTCTAAGGCGATAGTATTATGTTACTTTGTCTTTTTTTTATTTCGTATGAAATAACAAATATGAGAGTAACGGATGAATACTGAAACGTCATTCAAATATTAAGTGCAACTGAATTATTTGAGACGCCGTTAATTTAAAATTTCTCATAATTTCTCATACTAAATTTTAAATTAACGGCGTCTCAAACAGATAAGTTGCACTTAATATTTGAATGACGTTTCAGTATTCGGCCGTAAAAGAGGAAACAATCACTATACAACATTATAAATAGGTTATACCTACTTAATTAGAAACTAGATTATAAACAAATTATAAAAAAAACTGCGGCTGTTTCAGTTTAGCTTTTAGTTTCTTTAATCTGACTCTATGCTAAATAGCATTTTTATTGAATGCGTAGGTGGACGAGCATATGGATAAAAGATGGTAAGTGGTCACCTAAGCCCTTAAACATCGTATTGTAAAAATTGTTAACCATCGCTTACATCGCCAATGCGTCACCAACCTTAGGAACTAAGATGATATGTCTTGTGATTGTAATGACACTGGCTCACTCACTGCAAACTGGAATATTACAATAACAAGTACTGCTGTTCTGCGCTAGAATATCTGTTGAGTGGGTGGTACCTACCCAGACGAGCTTGCACAAAGCTCTACCCTCGGTAAAATTTTATTCAATCATTTGAAAATATTCAGCTTCTTAGTTATGATGGTTCGTGAAAAATAAAAAGAACAATAAGATATTGATATAACAAATAAGGTTATTATATTTTATAAATAAAATGAAGTTCTCGGAACGAAGTTTGATCATTAATATGTAAGTTGCTTCATTCGAAGATACAATTAAACAGGTAGTCCTTATAGCCTGCAGGCACTATCCGCATTTCGAGAATCGATTTTTAATCTACGCTTTTGCCACTTTTTATGACTGGTGTCTTAATTTTTCGAACTGTCGCGTGTCACTTCATTCATGTTTAGAGATTTACTGCAAAAAGTTTTGCTGTTAAAGGAATATTTACCTAAATCATATCCTTTATCTATTACGGGGTGGTTTTAAAACCAAGCAACTGTCAACGTTATATATTAAGAAATACATTTTCTTCTTGTTTATAAAAATAGTGTAATAAAATATATATTAATTATAGGCTAACTTAACATTCAATTTTAAGAATATTTCATTGGCGTCAAACAACAAATAAAATCTTTAACTGAAATAACAAAATATATAACTAAATTTTGATATTAACATACACTAGTGAATAGCATTAAGATCTAATTATGAATCTACAGATTAAAAAATATATTCCGTAAACATATATTTAAAATATTCTTTGTTTGTAACAAAAATAAACTAAAATTAGTATTTTCAAGTTTTAAACAAGTTACTTCAACTGAATATGTATATGTATTTTTTTATTCATGTAACTTTATAAAGTATGTTTTGAGTTAGGTTTTATAGAACTAACAATTTATAAAATATATTAGTCAACATTTTTAGTAAATTATTATAGCATTTTCCATCTCTGTTCATCTGTTCAGTTGGAGTATTTAAACTTAGATTCGTTCTCGAGTTACATTTAAAACACATGATCTCGTACACCCGGCCTTCTTTCTAATAGTGTCAATGCAAGCTCCTGCTGAGGCCGCCCCCGAGGCGAAGGCGTGACGAGTACTCTAAATACTGAGACATTGACACCGCTCTCCGCAAGAGACTGGTAGTTTCACCTGCTCATTGCTTGAGACTATACCGTTTTATGAGCTTTCTTACATTTTGCTAGAAGGTCTTTGCAGGGCATATGATTGAATTGTCTACGAAAAACGATAAAACAATACAACCTGGTCACTGTTAGCTTTTGATGTTGTTATTGTGTTAAATATTGGCATCATTATACCTGAGGGGTTCATATTTTGATGTTGATGACCTCGTTGATTGAAGTACATACGGCAACTAACGGCCGAATACTGAAACGTCCCTCAAACAAACGCTTAGTTAAACGCTACTTAACATTGAAATTAGTTGTGAAATTTTAAATTAACTTAATATTTGAATGACGTTTCAGTATTTGGCCGTAAAATTGTCAATTTCTTCATTAGTTTAGCTAAGCGGTCATTATTAGTGTACCACTTGGAGACATGATATAATCTTTGGCTCCGATTTTGCAGTTTATTTGATAACTTTTGTACTTCTCAAGTAGGCTTGGCCCAAACTTTGGAGCTTGTCCAGATGTAGCTTAGAATCATGGGGCCGGCAATGAAGTTGGAAGTTGGTTAATCACCACTTGGTAATCCATCCAACGTGACTACCAGCCTCACGTAATCATTAATGAAAAGGCAGACAAAAATGAAGAGCGACAGATAAAGGTAGATAGGATGTAGAATTCACAAGAGAACAAGAATTCACTGAGTAGACCCGGTACCACGAAATCTACTTTGGTATTGCATTAGCGGATTGCAATTGAATGGTATTCTGTTGTAGAAAACTCTTTCTTTTTTTCCTAGTTCTTCGAACGCTAATGCTAAACGATCTTCAGCCCAGCTGATGTGGCGAGGGACCACGTCAGGGTTGCAATCATAGTTGCGCACATCTGCAACATGAATGAGTTAATTAAATAGATGCTAATAATTGCACTTATGGCGAAAATATATAGGGCAATTATACATTTTCAATACGTATAAAATATACGTATACTTAAACACATATGAAATAAAACACATGTACTCTGTTCACTCCAGTGCATGCGAAGAAACAAAAAGCAAACGAAATCTTCAACCATAAAAGAATATTCAAAAGAAAATACTCACAAATTACACTCCTTGAGGTCTCGTCGCGGGACATATTCACTCACAAGGACGAAACACGTGCACCAAATTCTACGGCTCTCATGGCCCTTAAGCCTGCGGAGAGAGTGCTTCCTATTATATAAGAGCGCCATCGTCAATTCTATCTCTAACATGTGTATTCAAAGTCGAGCCATCTATCCCAGTGAGGCAATTATCCGGCTTTTACCCAACTGATATAACTGAATAATAGTTTTAAGTGAGTTTAAAACGGGTTGGTCGGAATTTGATGTCGAGTACACAATTCTATTACGTTGGAGTTGTTTTCCAAATTTCCGGAGCTTTTGCGGACAGCGTCGATTTTATCGTAATATTCTTTTTAGCATCATGGGTACATAAATGTTTCTCTAAAATTCAGTGAACTCGCAAGTAAGCTAATCTCAAATTCCTTTCTTCATTGTAGAAGCTTTACACTTGCTTATTGATTGTCAAATATCTAACTACAACCGTTTCGAAAAAAAATACCCTGATTAGAGAAGAACCGACGAATTCCATTCTGCATTATGCATATTATAATAAGTGTTCTCTAATGCTAGTGTCTTGCTGATCTTCAAGTCCGATTCAAATTTAAAAATAAAATACTGAATGTAAATATGTAAATTATATTTTTATATTTTAAGCGTTTATTACAATTTTTTGTGTTTGTTTGATCAAAACAGAAAATGTTCACAAAACGTACACAAAATGTTATTTAATATTTTCGTTTATACTCTCATTGCGTTAGTTGTCGCGATCAAAATTGGATAATTGATTAAATTTACAAATAATTTGTGGCTGCCACTGGGTATGTTATGTAAAACCTTTTCGCTTAATTTATATAACGATCAAAAGCTAAGATTTTAGAGTTCAGCGCTTCGTTTTAATTACCATATTACAGTTGCAAGAACGATCACTGTATTAATATATTAACCATATTCTTAAGAAATAAATAATTTGCAAAATTATTGCAACGCGAAGAAAGATTTGAAACAGGTCGTCCTAAATAGAAAAACATAGAAATAAGATCGCACATCGCGCGTCGAAAGCGACGCGTGACGCGCGGGTGAAATCTGAAATGTAGCTGATGGTGCAACCTTAATTGTGAACGTTAAGTAACTACTCTGACAGCCGAATACTGAAACGTCATTCAAAATTAAGTGGGACTTAATTATTTGGAACGTCATTAATTTCAAAATTTTGTATGCGAAATTTGAAATTAATGGCGTCCCAAATAATTAAGTCCCACTTCATTTTGAATGACGTTTCAGTATTCGGCCATAATACTATTGTTTTTGAAAACGTAAGATATGAAACCGGCCACCTTTGCCGATAGATAATAGATGTGTAAGAAAAATAAATCAATCCTTAAACCATCAGTGGCGCATAGACAGGTTAACTACGACATTTAAGATATTATACAACACTAATTAGTTGTAAATGTTTCATAATAAATTGAACCGGCGTAATCACTCTTTAGAACGGAAGACGGCTGTGTATAAGGACACATGTTTAGCGGTAGAATTACTGATGAGTGGGCGGTACCCACTCACACGGTAAGGATAGGTAGGAAGCGGTAATTGATGTTTTGTTAGTTTTAACAATGCTCACAGCATAAATTACAAATAATGATAGCCCATTGATACAAATGTCTTTTTAAAATTAAACTCGTAATGTACATTGAAGTAGACGTGTGTCGCTATTTTAGAAAATGAACCAAACGTCAAGTTACCACCGATCCGCAATGTAGATTCTAAGGCTAACCCACAGGAAACTTTAATTTTGACTCTTTATCTTCAATCAAATTACATTTATAAATCATATAAAATTCTGTATATATCATACGTATATTATTTAGTGTGATGTAACATTTAAGATGTTTGCCGATAGATGGCGTCACAGACGTGTGGCGAGAGATAATATTTGCTTTTAGTATACCGTTTTGCATTTGTAAAAAACTTTATCTAATTAATTATTTATATATTGTCATTTATTATAAGATTACCACGTTTTTTTAATGTGAAATTAAGTCTATTTTTTACAAAAAAAACCTAACCTAACCTAAAAAACAATGTTGACCACAAAATAATTATTAACTTAAAAAACAAATAAAAATGGCTACATAATAATATAACATTGGTTAAAAAACGTTATTATTATTAACAAAACCAAATAATAAACTATTTTAAATATCTTTCATGTATATTGTTATTTAAATATGCATATATTGCAAACATATATTCCATTTTCATCATTCATTAGAAAAGATAAGTTTCTTTAAGCAAAAATACTTCTTTACAAGTGTAAAACAACGTATAACGTACGTATTAAGGAGGGAATATCAAAATACTACGGGGCATACGTCGTGCCAAATAAAAGTGACCCCCGAGAGTGAATGATCGCGTTACGAGCTGGTTCAATGGCCAAGCGAACAGGTCAACAGACCCAGGGCCGTGCGACCGTTTTCAGAACATGGTATGACTGTATTAAAACTGCAGCACCACCTACAACGTTACATTTTCCTCGTAATACGTATTTAGAATAAATTAACATATATTTTAACTTATATATATATAAAAGCATATACTATGTATATATCATTGGTTAAAATATATCGTTACACATAAAACATATTATCCTGTTAATATGCTTTAAAAGCTCGGTGTTGGTAATCGTGATATTCATAACATTATAAGTATATAACTTTGTATTGTATATGTTTATTGCATATCTAAGATATATATATATATATATATATAAATAGTAACGACAGAGTATCTTGTTCGTTCGTCTCAACGACTGGTAGCCGTACATTTAATTTGTCGTGTAAAATTACATTTTAAAAGTGCTTTGTTAAAGTTTAGAATAAAGAATAGTTGATTTATTTATTTATGTTTAGAAATGGAGCAATTTTTTTTTTGTAATGAAATGTTATAGGCAACGATAAAACTACAGCTCAACCTTCATTGGTTATGTGCTCGTATTGATATTTGTAAAACATTACTTATATATACTTAGACGAGGTTACCCAGTGGTTAAGACACGTAAATCATAACCATCTGATGATAACCATATATTTTAACGACTTGGCATAAAAACCACTATTATCTTTGTTTCGCTCATACATATCGTTTAGTTTGTTTTGTGAATATTTACATTTATAAAGGGATACAAGTATATCGCGTTTTGTGAAAATTAATTAGCTCTAAAAAATCGTACTTCTAATATATGTAAATATATTGACTTATTTTTATTTTATTTATTCAAAATCGTGCTAAATTTAAAGGGACGTTTGTGTGGCTGTTGTAAACGTACTTTGCCGAAATATATTTTGCGTGCAATATAGTAAAAAGTGTATTCTTTTTCTTTTATGTAATTAATAACTGAAAAGACCCTGATTCTATTTATTAATCAACTATAATCGTTACAACTAAAGCAGACAAAGAAGAGAGCGTACTCTTTCCTTAAAGGCCGGAACGCACCTGCAAGTCCTCGGATGTTGCAGATGTCCATGGGCGGTGGTAGTCACTTTCCATCAGATGAGCCCCCTGCGCAAAAAAATACCTTTACAATATATATTATAACTGTAATCGTGAAAAGTAATAAAATATTGACTTCTAATACAATTCGATAATACAGTGTGTAAATATAATAAATCGCAACAGGTGCATAAAATAATTTTCAAAGTGTTAAGACTCATGTATAGCTCTGATCTTTTCCCAGTGAATTAGCGCAAAGCTTTATCCTTCAAGTACATGTACGTAATCTTAACTGACATTGCGGAGACCGTTCTGTTTTGCTTTGTTTGTATTTATAATTAAAATAAATAAAAATTTTAACAAAACAAAAACCGACTTCATAGGAAAAACAAATTAATATGCTCTAAAAAGTAAAAAAATAATCAATATGTAGATACGAATGTGTTGTGTGGTTGATAATTTATTTACAATTATTGTTACTTTTGGAGTCGATGATCGAAAAATCATCGAAATCGGTTGAATAGATATCGAGTTATTCGTCCATTTGTCGCGCACATGTTTATGTAAATTTACGACTTATATGGTTTTGTCATGGATGCCTGTGTCAAAACTGGACTAAAAAAATGGGACCAATGGGGGAGCAACCCCTTTCAAATAAAAAAAAATCATCAAAATCGATTCACCCAGTCGAAAGTTATGAGGTAACAACACCAAAAAAAAATTAAAAACACATACAGACGAATTGATAACCTCCTTTTTTTGAAGTCGGTTAATGAAAAAGACCTTTTACACGTTGCTTATGTTCAGATTTCGTTATTAGCGTCCACGCCTTAACGACAAAATAATTTACATCTATGAATGTTATTACTTAGTAATAATAAATGTTAGCAATATTTTAATTTAATTTTATTTATACAACGGCCTCTAAACTCAAAAACGATGTGGTCATAAGAATTTGAAAGAGTATTATTGCTGTTGGTTGTAATGGATAGATAGAATCCAGCATTGATGCAAGCCCTAAGGACGTTGTATATTTTGAAAATATAGAAGTTTTGTCAAAGCTCTTTTATCTAAATACCTAATAATAGCGAGTTAGTACTCGCTAGTGTTTTGTTTGTGTAAAATTTTAAGTAATTGTAATTTAAAACTCAATTAAATTCTGGATGAAAGCCTACTTTTTGATAACTTAATAATCTCATTTAGTCGTTATTTTTTGTCCATTTTCGTTAAAAGTAATTGATTTCATAAAAAGATTGTTTTTTTTTTATTTGAGTTGTTAATTGTTTTGATTCAAAGATACCATATATCTAAAACATTTCAAATAATATGATAAAACTGCATTTGAAAGTATATTTGCACCGTGATAAACTTGAACGCGAATAAATATTCAAATACATAGAATTATTAATTAATTTCATTTTCATTTAAAACGTATAGTATATAATTATAATTTAACAATTAAATTTAAATATTTTTATATCAATAAAAAATTTCTATGGTCCTAAAATGAATAATTAATAAGGCTCGTACGGTATTTGAGTCCTTTCGGGATTGATCAATAAATAATAATAACAATTTAAATAAATGAAAATGATCGCGTATAATCATATGTTCTGTTTTATGTCACTGGCGTGCGATATATCTTGGTGGTAGAGCTTTGTGCAGGCTCGTCTGAGTAGGTACCACCCACTCATCAGATATTCTACCGCAAAACAGCAGTACTTGGTACTGTTGTATTCCGGTTTGAAGGGTGAGTGAGCCAGTGTAATTACAGGCACATGGGACATAACATCTTAGTTCCCAAGGTTGGTGGCGCATTGGCGATGTAAGAGATGGTTAACAACTCTTACAATGCTATTGTCTATGGGCGTTAGTGACCACTTACCATCAGGTGGCCAAATGCTCGCCCGCCTTCCTATGAAATAAAAAAAAATACGTCAGATGGCAAAAAAAAACACTTTTGTAATCTCACCAGTACACAACAGTGTCATTTGCTTAAACTAAAATGGGTTCGGTGAAACAATAGATTAGTTGGATAGTTTCAAAGTTTAGCTGTAAGATGTGATCCCATATTAACAGGTGGTGTATTGAATGGTGGTATATAAAATAGGAGCGATAATGACGACGATGACCCATAGCCAGTTTCGTTTTATAATTAAATTAACTATTCCTTACTACGCCAAAGCGATCTTGGTAACTAATATGTTATATCCCTTGTTCCTGCAGTCAAACTGGCTTACTCACCATTCAAAACTGAACACAACAATAGTAATTGTTGTTTGGCGGTAGGATGTGGGAGGGTGTTACCTACACAGACGGACTTCTATCACCAAAAGCATCATCATAGATATGTTTGATTATCTCAATTATATTATAATATATTTAATTAAACGCTAACAAAATAAACCAATTGAAACGTATATAACGGAAGTAAAAGTAAGTAGGTTATAATGGTATCCGTCATCAGACGAGTTTGCCGATTTATGCTGATTCTGTAAATCAACACGAATAATTCATGGATCCAGACAGCTAGCTCCCTTTGTAAGTCAAGTCGAGTTCTTACTTAAGTTTAAACCATTAGTACAGTAGTTAGGTACTTTAGAAGTGGACATATTTTAATACAATTGAATAACATAAAAATATCTTTATTGCACAAGAGTGGGTGGTTAGTTAAAATATGTTGTCTCTTCTTTTTCCGAATGTTAAATTAATGAATGCATTAATGATAGACAGAGATTAATTTGCGTTTAACTAGGGACCCAAGCTTTATATTAACAGGTAAGGCATTTACTCTAATTCTGTTAAAGAAAATTGTTTACGTAAATTGTATTTATTTTATTTGACGATTTCATGTGATTCGTTCTTTCGGAATTAAAATTTAAAAAATACATAATTTCTTTGCCGCGTTAATATTGGATTATACACAGTTCAGTTTGCCAGGTTAGTCAACATTACTGAAGACAGAACAAAGCATTTTTTTGCTTTGTTCTTCGTCTCGAGTAGACTGGTTATCTCGCTTAATATTTTTAATTGCGCTCGTACTTATTAAAATTTACGCGTTGAAACATTAAATATCCAGCTTTATAATGAAGAAGATATTCTGAGAACATATTTAATTAAATTATCTTAGATTATTTTATAATATTTTTTAATCGCATATGTACGTTAACGTACATACGAAACTTTTAATTAATAAACAATGTCTAAAAAGTTTCCAAAACACAGTACTCAGGCTTCCTTATGAAACTCGGTACAATCAATAGAAAATTCACGATAGGTAATATAAGGCTTCGTTTTCTCGGAACCCTTAATGTAACCCTGTTTAATGGAAGCGACGTGAAGCCATTCTTTTCAGAGTTAAACAGTTGTAAAATACATTTTCGGTGTGTTTGTTATACTGGACTTTATTGTAATTTTATACGGCGGATACTCGTTCTAATTTGGCAGGGGAGCAGGTAAACATTTTCTTAGTCTTTAATTATATCATTTATTTAATGATGTAAGTGTATATAAATAATACAATCCTAATCCTAACTAATATTATAAATGCGAAAGTAAGTTTGTTTGTGACGCTTTCACGCCTAAACCACT
This sequence comes from Nymphalis c-album, assembly GCA_963151315.1. NCBI lineage: Eukaryota > Metazoa > Arthropoda > Insecta > Lepidoptera > Nymphalidae > Nymphalis > Nymphalis c-album. Next base: position 1,575,770 of record OY720601.1, read on the forward strand.
AAGCCGATTTAAATAATTCTTTCACTAATGGAAAGCAACATTATCAGCGAGTAACACAGGCTATATTTTGTCTCCGTATTCCCGCGGGAACGGGAACTACGCGGGAGAAACCGCGGGGAAAACGCTAGTAGTACATATGACTGTTAACAGATCCAATAGATATTTACTTAGTGGTAGCTAGAGGCTTTCTGCAAGTCCGTCTTCAAGCGGTATGTCTATAGAGCCCAAGATTGGTGGCGCATTCTCGTAATGCCAATGTCTATAAGCGTTAGCGACCACATACCATCAGCCATTTGCCATCAATATTATTTCAAAACAGTTTATACTATCCAACTAACTTTTACATTAATGGTCATTCTGAAAGTATATAAAAATATATTCAAAGTAATATGGCGAAGAAAAAATTGAAAAAACTAGTGACCGCAAGTCCATACCATATCTTGCTTATAATTGACATCGATGTAACAATCGCTTATTTGATCTTACTAGCTTTCATTGCTAGTTTTAAAATGTTAGCGAAAGTACTATTTTTAAACTGACAAATATCAAGTCTCTTTGTATTATATTGATTGAGTTTATTAATTTGAAATGTTAGCATATTTTAATTTCCGCATATAGGCAACATTAAAATCGAAATTTCAAGATTGCAGATATACTTTTTATTGGATTGGAATTTCTTTATTGTTAAATGTCAGTTGTCGTCCTTATAGGAGTTGCCTTGATATTCGTGGACATCTCGATTCTTTGGCATGTCTGGTTAGTTCAAGTTCATGTACATGGGCAGTGGTAGTCACTTTCCATCAGGTGAGCCTACTACATGGGACCTATATGTTATGTAAAATGTTAAAACCTGAAAGAAACTGATAAGCATTTTTCTATCGACACGTTCAAACATTCGAAATGTAGATCCTTCCGAGTAGAACCAGTAATTAACTCTAGTTACATTTTATTTTTCAAATGAAATAAATACATAATTAAATATATAGAATAATAGAAATTAACGAATACGATCTCGGCGCTTTTTTTTCTCCGATTAATATATTTGTCTAATACAAGATTAAATTGTATTACGTAATAAGCAAATCTATAAATACCTGGAGTCTTCTACGAATATTCCTCCGAGCAGGATTTATTTACTTCGAGTCGGAATCTTGGTGTTAAGTCTAATTTTGTTTACATAACATACGTCATACATACATAACATGCCTGTTTTTTTTTATTTTTTTATATATATATATATATAAGCAAGCGCTTGGCTGTTATCACACCTGATGGGAAGTGATGATACAGCCTAAGGTGGAACGCGCTTGCCTAGAAGGTGCCTATTCACTCTAGACTTGAAGGTGCCCATATCGTAGGTGGTGGGAAATACAGAGGTCGGAAGGGTATTCCAGACTTTGGCGGTGCGTATCAGAAACGAGGACGCAAATCGTTTCGTACGTGTTTTAGGTACGTCAACTACGTACGGGTGCAGATCTTTTCGATGCCTCGCAGTTCTATGGTAAAAAGGTGACGGGGGAACCAAGTCAAACAGTTCCTGAGAACACTCTCCGAAATACATCTTGTAGAAAACCGACAGACATGCAACCTTGCGACGGTGTTCCAAGCTCTGGAGTTTTGTGTCTACCAGTGTCTGGTTGCCAATGAGCCTTCTAGCACGACGATCCACAGAATCCAAAACATCAAGCTGGTACTTAGCAGAGCCGTCCCATAAATGGCTGCAGTACTCCATGCACGATCTAACTTGGGCTTGATATAAGGTTAGAAGCTGTTCTGGTGTAAAGTACTGTTTGACCTTATTGAGGATGCCAAGTTTTTTGCCAGCAGTTTTAGCTTTGGATTCAATGCATTGTCCAAAGTTGAGTTTGGATGTTAAAGTAACTCCTAGAAGTTCAATGCTGTCGGTGATGGGTACAGATATATTTCGGAAAGTTGGAGTCAGGGGGAATGGACTCCTCTTGGCGGTGAACAAACACGCTTGAGTCTTGGCAGGATTAAATTTGACTTGGTTATCGTCACCCCAATCCGATACATGTCTCAATGTCAAATTAATGCGTTCTACCAAGGCCTCCCTGTGCTCAAGAATTTCCGTTGAACTAGCCCGGGGACTGGATATATATCTCTGTTACAGTACTGTCATCTGCATACCCAAGGGTACCGGGTTTCAGCAGATCGTTTATATGCAGCAGGAAGAGTGTAGCGGAGAGAATTGATCCCTGAGGAACACCGGCATTAATCGCCATTAGATCAGACGAGAAGCCATCTAGGACAACTCGAAATGATCGTCCGCTCAGGAAATCTGATATCCAGTCGCAAAGGCCAACAGGTATCCCGTAGCTAGGAAGCTTGATGAGAAGGCCTCCATGCCAGACCCGGTCGAAAGCTTTGGACACGTCGAGTGAAACGGCTAACGCTTCACCGTGCTTGTCCATAGCTTCGCCCCAGATGTGAGTAGCGTACACTAAAAGATCTCCTGTTGATCGATTCCGACGAAAGCCGTACTGTTGGTCCGATAGGAGATCGTTTTCTTCGAGGTACGCCAGGAGCTTGTTATTCAATGCACGCTCCATACTTTTGCAAAGTATGGAGGTGATTGCTATGGGTCTGTAGTTGGCCGGGTCGGCACGGCTATCCTTCTTAGGTACAGGTTGTACGTTGGCAATCTTCCATGCCTTAGGGACTTGAGCGTATTTAAGAGAGAGGCGGTACAAGCGTGTTAGAACAGGAGACAACTCAGGTGCACAATTCCTCAGAACTATTGCTGGAATCCCATCAGGGCCACTGGCCTTATTCACATTCAAAGTGCGGAGAATTTTTAGAACCTCTTTTTGGCGTATTCGTATCTCTGGCATTGTGGAGTCACAAGGTGGTAGATTTGGTAGTGAGGTACTTCCCGCATCAAAACGCGAATTTTCGGCAAACAGAGCCGCTAATAAGTTAGCCTTTTCTGTTGCCGTAAAGGCCAGGGATCCGTCGGGCTTCAGCAGCGGAGGCAGCGATGGACGACAGAAGTTAGTCTCAACCGACTTGGACAGGGACCAAAAAGCTTTACTACCGCGGGGATAGGAAGCTAATTTGGCCCCAAGGCGTCTAGTTCGGTTGAAACGAGCCTTCTTGAGAACCTTCTTGTAGGACTTGGCAGCAGAGTTAAAGGCTCTCTTCTTAGATGTAATGTCCGGAGCTTTGGTGGTGCGGGCTTCAGCCCATGCTACAAACGCTGTCTTTACGAGCCTCAGCTTCAGCGCACTCAGCGTTGTACCACCTAGGAACTTTACTATCTAGTGATATGTCAGCATATGGGATAAAGAATTCCATAGCCTGACATATAACTTCAGATATGGCTTGTTCACAGCTCGACGGATCATAAGAAGAGAAGCATATCCGCCGCCAAGGGTAGGATGCAAAAAAGTGTCGCATCTCATCCCAGTCTGCCAACTTGTATCGCCATACCCGTCTGGTACCAGTGGGACCAGAGTCCAGAGGATGGAAGTTGCAGACCGACTTGATCACACAGTGATCAGAAGTGCCCAGAGGAGCCGCAACTGACACTGAAATCCGGTCAGGGTTGGAAGTCAGCAGAAGGTCCAGACAATTAGGTGTGTGACCGTCCACGTCTGGCACCCGAGTTGCTTCATGTACCAGCTGAGAGAGATCTAAGGATAGAGCGAATTTGAGCGCTTCTCTCCCGGCATGGTCGGTGTTCTGGTATGGGAATAACCAATCTTGGTGGTGAGCGTTGAAATCCCCCAGAAACACCATTTGAGCCGTCGGGTACCGATGTTGGACGGTATCAGCAGTCACGCTGAGATATTCGAACATCCGAGTCGTCTCCTGGTCACCGCTGTGCGACCTATAGACGCAGGCATATATAATCTGCTCCAAACCCGTATCCGATAAGCACCACATTACCGGAAAATCGGGCACCTCCAAGTTTCGAAGACGCCGGCAGCAGACGTCATTACGTGCGTACATACAGACTCCAGCACGAGGTTTGAAGTTGTGCTCAAGTGAATATCCGGGATACTGTAAGTACGCTACATCTGCTGGACTGCCAATTTGTGTCTCCGTGAGAAAGAGCAAGTGCGGTTTGGCGGTCTCAAGGTGGTGGTGGACCGCAAAGAGATTGGAGTGCAACCCTCGTATATTTGAGAGATGCACTGAAAAAGAGAGGTGGTGCAGCCGCTGTGAAACTTTTTTCCTTCTTTTAACACGAATCATTTGGTGTAGGAGTGAATAGGCGTGGGGAAACGGAAGTTGTATGAGGTGTCACATTTTAGACACCGTGATTTTCACCGCAATGACGGAGATGGTAGACTCAACTGGAGACCGCGGGGACGCCCGAACCCCCCTGGGAATTACCACCGGGACCTCTCTCTGGTCGCCAACCAGCACGATGGAAGCCATCCCAGGATTTTTCGCAAGTTGGTGGGGCAGCCTTTCGTAGATGGCGAAGCTACTAATTGGGCCCCCTACTAACTGCGGTCGGCCAGCGGTGCACCGTGCTTCGGATCCCGCTGCCCTCCAGGTTGAGCCGCCCAGCGTCACTACGACTACGGTTAGAACCTGTCACCAAATGAAGAACACAACTATACAGACCCAATTCCCCACGAATATATTGTGCAACAGCTAAGTATTTTGTTAATATATAGAAAAGATAATTAATTAATGAATTTATGGATGATAGCACCCCTTGGGAATGAGACGATCGCCGCATGGCTATTTATTTTTGTTTTTTTTTTTGTAAAAGACATAAAAAAGTCATATACTAATCAACCCGCTGAGTTTCTTTCGCCGGTTCTTCTCAGGGCTGGGTGTTTCTTTTCCGAACCGGTAGTAGTTTCCAGTTTCACAATCAATAAGTAAGTGTAATACTTCAATATTGAATAAAGTATTTTGAATTTGAATCAATGTTTGTAAAAATACAAACTGAATACTTGAAAAGCATTGTTTACCACTCAATCTTCGGGATTATCAGAGATATAACTATTACATACGTAATATATATTTTTATATAATGGTATCAATATATATTAAAACAAAATATCACAATAGTTATATATGTAGATCGAAATGACGGTTAACGATGATGGCATGTGTTGCTAGATATATATTAAAATATTATTGTTATATATCGTGTTAAATATTTAAGGGCATAACGAGGTTCATCGTTCATCATTACATAGTAATGTATGACGTCAGTGTCAACAGCGTTTATCGGAGCCACAAGTCGGCTACGTGATTATTTCTGATAATGGAATTTGAAATAGAATCACCCATTAAGTTGTAACTCCTAATTGTATATGGATGATAACGAATACATTCATACTATGTTATATTTTGTAACGCTTAATAAATGATTAAGTCTTAGAATAGCGTTAGAATAAAACTCTCATTATTGTTTAGTTTGTTTTTAAGTTCAACGATATGGTTAAATAAACCATAGCCATAACATATACATCATCATATACATCAATATATAAATGCTTGTATAAGTTCTTATAAAAGTATATTCAATAAAAACAAGATTTATATGATATAATTTCCATTTTAGTATTATAAAGGAAAGAGTAAGAAACATTAATTTAAAGCAATTGTTTAAACGTCCAAGCAAATATTCAACGACCATTAAAAACCGAAATAAACGTTGACATCATTAAATATAAAGAACCTGGGACGCAAATTACATTAGGTGCGCTATAAATACGGACGAGAGACATCGGTCCGTAACCTTGCCGCGCCCGTTTACCAAGTTACACGCTAGATGGCGTTACTTGGCGCGAAAAAAGTTTATGCTTTTGTTTTTTTGTTCTTCTTCTTTCAGGCGACAAAATTAGACATATCTAAAAATATTTAAGTTTTCGTTTCGCGTTTGTCACTTAGTATGAGAAGTGTTATCATATCTCTGTAGGTATATCATGTTTTGATACTAATCAGATATAATTATATAAGTGCATATGTATATCATAAGCGTGCTATGATTGCATAATACACGTTTCAAACAACGTATTGTTACATGAGACGATTGTTAGCCATTTTGGATATTGTAGCAATATTTTAAGGTCAAAAGTTAACGATACAACAGAATTATACTGTATGTATGTGAGTTGTAAAATTAGTACGATTTCATGTTATAAGCTAATGTGTTGAACCTGCCACGTTTGGTCTTGTGTTCATCCAAGTATTCATAATTGAATTATGAATAATCAATTAATCGAAATCGATAGGTACAAATGACGTAAGTATCCTTATTAGCAGCAGGCTTAAAAATAAAAATAAATAAAAGCCGTACTCATAAATCCCATCATCGTGAAGTAAATAAAATAAAAAGTTATTGAAGAGGCTCCTAAAATAATCTATCAACAAAATGAACAACAAAATGGCGGCCGAGTGGCGCGTAGCGTTTCTGAAAGCGTCCGTCTACGGGATGTTTACGTCTCGCTCGTGCGCCGCGGCTACGCGCGAGCGGGAGTGGGACAAGTATAGTACCCCGTGGGGCCTCGTGTCAAGGTGACGTACCCTCGCCACGCACACATGAACGAGCATTGTGCGCTCGCGCAACGAGTTGTCCCAATTTGCGAATCGTTTTCTTTTTACTTCATCCGTTGTACTCATTTACATGGATTTTTAAGGAAAATATGTATTAAAATACAGTTAATAGTTTCGAATGGTAAATACCATTGCGGTTGCGAATATAAAACAGATCTATATGGACATAATTAAGTGCATCTGCGTCAAAGTACGTGAACGTGATGCAGATAAAGTTCGTTTTAATAAAAATCTTTAGTAATTCGTTGTTCAAGATTAAAAGAAAATAGTCGTAGGTAGTGATTTAATAATCCAAAAATTGAACATTAATATAATGTGATCTCGTCATGATTTACTTTTTTTTTGTACATCCTACCTTACTAATAGTAGAAATGGTAAAGGGAATTCGTTTGTTTATTTGTTACGCTTTTGAATAATGAAAAAAAAATACATAGGTCACATTTATTCTAATAATTGCTCCCCCCCCCCCATACGCGGTTGAAACCGCGGACGGAAATTAGTTCAAAATAAAAGTTGATTTGTTATCAAAGTAAATATTATGCAGGGAAATGGTTCTGCGGTTTGTGGTGGATGATAACAGTTTTTATTACAGACTTTTATTTTATTAACCGACTTTAAAAAAAAGGTAGAGGTTTTATATTTATGTTCACTCGAAAATGTCTCGCTGTCGACGGATTCGGGTTTGGAAACTCGATATGTTTTATTCAATACTTTAGATTATTCGACACAAACTATTAAGCGTTATCTAAATTAATAACATATTAATATAAAACGTTTTCAGGTAATAACGTAACATTATATTGTCCAAGTTATTCTGCATACACTCGGTAAATAAATAAACTTAACTTATGAGCTAACTTAAATGTCTATATATATACATAATTAATTTTAGCTACACTTTTATAATCTATACCAATATAATATAGAAAGCTGAAGAGTTTGTTTGTTTGATCCGGCTAATCTCAGGAACTACTGGTTCGAATTTAAAAAATATTTTTATGTTGTATGGTCGATTTATCGAGGTAGGCTCTAGGCTGATTTTTATTCATTATGTTTTAATTTTTAATTGTACGCGGGTGAAACCGCGGCGCACAGCTAGTTAAAGTATAAAACACTTAAATCATATCATATTAAATATAATACATATGTATAAAGTATATAATATATAAACTCATTTAGTCAGTACCGATTTCATGCAATCATCGTTATCGTTAAATAATTTGTAAGTACATAAATGCAAGTATATACGGTTATCAATGTATGAAGTTATTATTGTTTATTTATGTAAGACAGTACATATTCTGTGAGTTCGAAATCAACTTCAGATAGTTTTGTATTATATTTAAGCATATAAAAACTTGTTAAAAAAACCAATGGAGCTATTTTTGACTTTTTAATACTTATTGTTAGTGTATAATTGCTTTTACTTATAAAGTCTATTCCTGTTAATTTATAACGTTCTTGTCACTCACAAACTCTATGTAAATTCCTGTGGTATTTAACTTAATTGCTGATTTTGTTTATTAAAAATATTTATTTATTGAATCTTAATAATATTCTCGAACGCTGGCAGTGTAATGGTCTGCGCCGCAATTTTTAAGTGTACTACAATTCAGTTCAAAGGCATTGTGAATTATTGGTTAAATTGCGAATGAATCGAGAGTGGTCTCGGAAACGATCGGATTTTTCTGTTCTACAAACCTAAAGCGCTCGGTAATTAAAATTGTTTTTAGATCTAATTGGACCTTCCCCGAGTGTACTTCGAACTTTCGCTGGTTATTTAGATTTTAATTGAATTGAATCATTTGGTGGTAGATTTGGTGGTAGAGTGATTCACTTGGTGGTAGAGCTACGTGCAAGCTCGTCTGGGTAGGTACCACCCACTCATCAGATATTCTACCGCAAAATAGCAGTACTTGGTATTTTTGAGTTCCGGTTTGAAGGGTGAGTGAGCCAGTGTAATTACAGGCACGGGGACATAACATATTAGTTCCCAAGGTTGGTGGCGCATTGGCGATGTAAGCGATGGTTAACATCTCTTACAGTGCCTAAGTCTATGGGCGTTGGTGATCACTTACCATCAAGTGACCCATATGCTCGTCCGCCTTCCTATGCAATAAAAAAAAAATCAATCACCGCTGATAAAGACTCGAGTTCATTTATAAATTGACCTATCCTTTTGCGTATAAAGTCATTCATAAGTCAATATAATCAATATATCCCAATAAAAAGTCATAAAGATGAGAGTAATCGTCGTTTTCAAGATGCTGATTGGAGCCGACGTGTGAATTCACTTAATCTTAATATACTTTTCACGGTTGCGATACAAAAACGAAAAGTAAGTACAAAAATAAACTATTATAGTACTATATGACATTTAATGGTATATGTAAATGAAGAATATGTATATTATTATATATTCGAATTTTGTTTTTAAAATTAACGGAGCGAAACCATATTATAAAAAAATCAAAAAAGTAAACCTAAAATATGGCACGGTCGCGAAGTGGAGATAATATTATTGTGTATTACTTTTGTATTAATATTTAATATATTTTCTTATTTTTCAATTCCTTCGTGTATAGCAAAAAACGTGCGCACTTAAGTGAATCCTTCAAACATGCCTTATTAAACTCACTATAAAAAAAATATTTGGTAACAATCTCTAATTAGTTTTTAAACACTACATTAGCACAAAAAGGGTCCAATAGTCCACAGAACTCAATTCAAGGAACAGGTGGACTATTGTTCATAAAATTAATAAAGAAAAGTTTTATAAATTAAAAAAAAAATGTTTAAAAATCAACGTAACGTAGGAAAATGTTATAAACTTAAACAAAACTGTTTTGGGGTTAAAACTGGACTATGAAGGTCGTAAACAAGCAACATCAATAAAAGCATTCTGCTTATTTATTTCTATATCAAAATTAACAAATAAACAATATATAACTTAATATAACAAAATAAAAGAGGCACCTGTTATCATTATGTTCAAACAATTCTCGACCTTATTTAAATAAATTAATGGACTTATTTATTCGGACAGTAAGTATTTAAACGGCGTCCATCTCAAGCATTAGGGTTTGAGCGGATCTTCCTTGTTCGAAAGTTCGATGTTCAATTTTTTCTATGGATACCAAGTTGATTCGTTTCTGGAATCCGACGCATATATAATATAATCGAGACTTGAATAGTCGTGAAGTTAAGTCTATTAACTTCACACTTGAATATTTGCGTACGATTTGTACGACTGCCTCGTTGGTCCTGCGCCTGAACTCTTTCCGGTCGTGTCGGATTGCCGTCCCATCGGGTTATGAGAGATAGGAAATAGAAAGTGCACCTGTGTTTGCGCACACACTTGTGCACTATAATATCTCCTGCGCTAATCTCTCTTGAGATTAGCTGCCGTGGACAAAATCTGAATCATCGAGGACCATGATTGGTTATTTGAATGTATCAAGTTACATTAATCGCGTTGAGTAATAGCGATTGAGCTTAGTATTGTGAGAACGATAACTGCATTGTTGGACCAATCGTTGATAATAGTAGAATTTATTAGGGGTTTGTCCCAATTGATACTGTTAAAACGCATTTTTAACTATTTGTCTTTCCAAGAATTGTTTGTCGAAAACGCGTATTATAGCTGAAGGAAACTGATTGAAATCCGATTGAATAACTACTGCGTTTTCATTTTCTTGATACGGGCTTATAATTCGTCTTGTTGACCATCCGTCGAATATCCAACATGTACTAGAGCAGCATAGCGGATTAAACTCTAAGCTTCTTCTTTACGAAGAGAAGCCCAGCTGTTGCATTTTTTCCTTATTCTTTAAATGTTAACACACATATTAGTAATACGACTTTTTTTTTAAGTGAATATTATAATGTATCGAAAGTAACACTTGTAAGTGTAACAAAACATGTAACGTATGAGTGAAACATTTCTGACTCAAAAATATCACGTGACAGACAGTTTTGTACATTTCAAGTGAAATTATTATGAAAGTTATAAATTTTTAAATGAATTAAAATATTAAGAAATACTTATCTAGAAGGCGCGCCCTGCTTCTGAGTTAGGTGAGAACATACGCTTACCTAAGTGATTGAATCTCGCTATCCAACGAGGTAATAGCGCTGGCGATTTGAGTACAACGCCACAGGACAAATGGCCCATCCTTGTTTATGTTGGTACTTTTTAAAATAAATTATTTTTCATATTTTTTAAAAAAATAAATAGTTGGACGAGCATATGGGCCACCTGATGGTAAGTAATCACCAACGCCCTTAGACATTAGCAGTGTAAGAAATGTTAACCATTGCTTACATCGCCAATTCGCCACCGACCTTGGGAACTAATACGTTATGTCACTTGTGCCTGTAATTACACTGGCCTACTGGCCCTTCAAACCGGAACACAACATTACAAAGTACTGCTGTTTTGCTGTAGATTATCTGGTGAGTGAGTGGTCCCCAGACGAGCTTGCACAAAGCTCTACCACCAAGTATATACATATACTTAAACTGAATTTTAATCGTATTTTTCGTACAAATGTAAAGCATCAAAAACCGGTTTTCGTACTTAAGTTAGTTCTACACAACTGAATTAATACATACGTCTAAATTAAGTTGTGACGTCATGCCATCTAACGTTAGAAATGATGTTTTTCAAGCTTTGCTTCCTCCAACGTATGTACTCCTAGTACCGCCAATGCTACTCAACCGTAACACATCCCGTCGCCTTTTACCTTGAAGTTACTCTACGCACGTAATTTATAATTTCGTACCTTGATCCTATGATCTAGGTGCAATTATGTACCCCTAGTACCGATTGCTAATGCTAGTCAGCCGTGACGTCACACTTCTACGTCGCTTTCAACTCTGTAGTGAACACACTAGTATTTAAAATCTACTTTCTAGCAATGATCCCGCTGGTATTATGTGCGCCAGGTACTGCGGTTGCTACTTAGTCGTGACGTCACACTCCTTCGTCCCTTTTAAATCCACGTCACTGTAGTTGTATAACACCTGAAATGAATAAATAATATCTTAGGTTTGAGCTTATGATCAGGCTGGTACAATTATGTGCTCCTAGTACTACAGATGCTATGACGTCACACTCCTGCATTATTTTAAGCCACAAACATCCTTATCTTGTCAAGGCGACTTTAGCTTGAAACTTAATATTATTGTGTTATTTAATATTCATGTTTCTACATAGCGTATATGATAATATTTTTAAATATTTTATGCATTTATTATTATACTGAACTACTGGTATTAATCAATTAACTTTAACGATAAATAAAATCATTTTTATTTATATTTTTAAATATAATATATTTAAATATTCTAATTTTATAGTATTATTATTTAGTAGTAACTAGGAAGTTAAGATTGTATCGATTGCTTTTTCTAAAAACTAAAAGATTTTTTTTAAATGCATTTAAAAAAAATCTTAGAAATTATTTTAGTTCTGTCTGTAATTCAAGGTCGTTGAACTCACGAACGACTTGAAATTAGGATTTGCGTTGCGTAACCACGGCGGCAGTAATAAGGGTCGAATCTTATAATTAGCTGTTGCAGAATAGATAAATACTTGAAGCTGTACTAAAACTTATAATTATACAACATTACAGTTAAATATTTATATAACAATATTTATTTAAGTCGTGACCGCGTGGAATGGTGGCAAGAATGCTAGCAGCATTTCCCCTTTGAATCGTAATTCCGATTCTCTGGGCGAAAAATGAACTAGCCCTTCTGTCACCAGTTGAGGCATTAAGACGGGGTGTAATATTTTGGATGAATTTTTTAGCACTATTACTCCAGTCAAATATTTATGATTTAATGCCATATTAAAACTTTGCCAGCTGCTTATCTTAGGTCCAGTGGGTGAACGTGAAGTTAAACAATTCCTCTATAAATACTGAAACATATATTGCTACTCGAACAATGAAAACAAGGCTAAGCCGAGTTTCAATATGTTCAAATTTGTATTTTTAATTCAAGTAGCATTCGTGTGTCGCTGTGTTATGTATGTCCACTTATCCGCAAGTTGCAATGCCGCTTCGTGTTGGACTCAGAAGCTTCTCCTCAAGAAGAAAAGACTAAAAGTGCCTGGAAATAGGATATGTATACTTCTATAGGCTAATGCTTTAGCAGTTTTCATTTAAAAACGTTATGTAAGCGGTTCTAATGTAAAAATTGTATTATAAAGTGTATTTTATACAAGAACATGAAACTTTTGTCTGGTCAATAGTCTAAAGCATGTGAAACTGTGAAGCACTGCTACTTACCTATATAATATTAGTAGCTGGGCGACTGAGCTTCGCTTGGCTGTAATAATTAGTTCTATTTGTTTTTGTCATAAAAATCAGATTTGCTTGCAAACGAAGAATTCTTATACAAGAATAGCTTATACTAAAACCTTCACAAAAACACGCTGCATCTTTTGATTCTTATATCTTCATAAAAAAAACTACTAAAAGAATATATTAATGTATACTTATATGTATACATAAGGTTTTGTAGTTTTTTTCTGTAACCCATTCAAAAACAGTTATCCTTAATTTTAACAGATTTTTCTTGTATATTATTATTTCAAAAGTAGGTACTACCAAAAAACAATACTTTGTACTGGTGTGTTGTGTTGTGTATATTCGGTATAGAAACCAGTGTACCAGCTTAAGAGATCCAACAGTCCTTCAACTCCATAAAAAATCGTTACAATATAATATCCAAGATTTATAAGAATTCGAAAAATGTCTAACTTCGGATACGTAAATTGTATCCATTTGGTCCACTATGTATATTAATTATTCAAGTGTTTGTAACTTATCATTTCGATAAAAATACATTAAGAAGGTTTTAAATTTAAAACTTGAAATACCCGGACCGTTTCTGGACCGTAGATTTGTTCCTTGGGCTTGAGTCGTCCCCAAAAGACAAGCGGTACGCTTAATATGTATTAATAATTAATTGAAATAAATTGAAAAAAAATACGTTAAAAATTTCGCATAGTTATTCATATAGAACAAAGATCAAAGAAGTAGATTTGCAAAAGAAACCACAGCTCCCCAATAATTGGTTTCAATAGCAAGACAAATGTCATTCATTGTATGAAGTACTTAACATATTATCTTTTAACAGCGAGCTCTCAACCGTGGAACCTAAGTTTCTCTTGTGCCTGTAATTACACCGCCCTATCGCCCTACGAACTGGAACGTAGCAAAACGTTCCTAATTATCGCGAAAATAATTGGATAAAGGAACATAGTTAACCAGTTAGATCGACAACAGGGTATTAAAAATACTGTCATAATTGTCTTTAAAATTAAATAGTTATATAGTCATTGTTATGGAACTGACACAGATTGTGGGAACTTTTACACCCCTTGAAAGGCTATGTAAAGGCCTTCTTGCAAGGAGAAGTAATCGAGCTAATTATACCACGCTCTCCTAGTGCGGGTATGGAGACACGCGGGCCGAATATCTTGCGACTCGTCACACATGCAACTTTCCACACCATGTTTTCCGTGACCGCTGAGCGTGAGACGAATTCTAAATACAAATAAAAACACTCCAACAATTATTTTTTTAACTACCTCCCATCTAGCCGAAACAACTGAATATTGCTGCTTGGCGGTAGAATATCTGATTAGTGAACGCCTACCCAGACATTATCACCAAGAAAATAGTTGTAATAAATAAAGCTCTAGCTTGTTCAAGTAAGCTTACACACTTGCTTAAGTTCAATTAAGCTTGCGCACTTTCTTATTCTTACAAGATTTAATTAAATGTTTAATATTCATCGAAAATACGGTAAAACGTTTAAAAGTAAATAATATATTAATTATTTATAAGAAATTTTACAAATCGTGTAGGCATAACCATGTTATGTACGGTAATAGTCAATATTGTACATAACGTGATTATTGGCCGTATAGATTGTCCAGCTCTAACGTAATTGTCTTTAATAGACCACTATCCTTTGTTAAGGAGCTGAAATATCTACCTATATATTGTGTATACTGTATAATATGTATCGAAGTATTTTAAATAGACGTCATATAAAAAGTTAAATGTTTCGTTGGTCATGTGGATAGTTAATTGCTGATCTCGACGTCCTTGTATTCAAATTCCTGTTCGGTTATTTTTATTTTAAATGTATTAAGTTTTTCATTCGAGTGTATTTCTCAGTACCTTGGAGTTTGCATGTGTCAGATTTAAAATCCCGTCAGTTTATGAGTGGTGGAATAGAAAGTGTTTGCGCATACAATTTTGCACTATAATATTTCCTATTCAACTAGGTTATTGTCCAGAGGGTGATCAAATCAGTTATCTGTCCGGTAGCTGTACTTTGATTCACTACGGGTATGCGACCCCGGACTGCTCGAGCTGCTGCTGTCACACTCCCCTCACCTGTCACAGTAGTACCCCTCCCCCTTTTTCCTACCTACCTCTATGAGTGCGGATGCCTCCCGCTGACATCGACTGGCATTCCCGGCCAGTCATAAATACTAGCAATAGTAAGGCTTAGGTTCGCGTTAGGGGCCTCGCTAACGCCTAGGCACGTCTCTACCTCTAATTGTAGCGGCGCTTCGTTCCATTAGGTACAGGGAGGTAAGAGGTAAGAGTGCACCTGTGTTTGCGCGCACACTGTAGTTTTTGACGTCTCGTGCACTTTAATGTCTCCTGCGCAATTGACTTGGCTTCTGGCTTCTGTTCCTTGAGAATAACCATGTAGTGTATATATTTTTCCATGCTTTTACGTTATATACTTAGTTGCAGATTGCCGATAGATGGTGCTGCTCCACAAAAATTTCTATACCGAATATATACACAGACATGCCAAACTTCCCGGTTCTAATTATAATATTATAATACAAGGAAACTTTGTTATTTTGATGAACATCTATACTTATATCAAACACATTAGTCCAAACTTATTTCATTAATTTATTGAAATAGTAACGCAATCAATTTATCTCTCACATTTAAAATTAACAACTAAAACAGATATTCTTACGAAATGTTACGGCTATAAAAGTGTTAGCAATATTTAAATAAAATAAAAAAATATATTTTTAATCTTTAACACATTATTAGATAAATATTACTTCTATAATGTATTCACATCTGACTGTACATCTGTGTGTCGTCGAACTTTTGTGCACAGTGGGTCGGCATCGTCGTAATTATAATCGAAACTTCGATGGTTTACGTAATCTGCGTGTGGTATGTTGACAACTATGTAAGGTTCTCCCTTTAAAATTACATACATTTTACTTCGGTGTAATCGCGTAAAAGTGATGGCCTAGCGAAGTAAATGTCGCGAGTTCGATCCTGGGCGCCTTGGGCTATTGTCGTTCCCGCTTCGTACACAAGCTTTACTTTGAGGGGTAAATGGGAATATTATTAAATTCCTTAGAAAAAGTATATACATTGCTATTGTTATATATTTCATACTACGAATGTTAATATGTTATTAGTACTTAACGGCATATTTTTAAACGAAGAAAATATTTTTTTTCTATGATACAATGATAAGAAACCATGATAATGATAACGTTGTTTGCTTAACTCGCTTATAACGCGATATGACACATGGACTTAACTAAAGGTAGCGGGTTCAAATCCGGTCAATCACCACTTCATTTTATACGTTTTTCATCTCATATTCTGCATTAGTCGAAAGATGAAAAACAATAAGCAATGTAGTCTCATGAAATAGGTATGCTCTGAAACATTTTCTTTCTCTTGTACAATAATATATTACTAGCGACCCGCCCCGGCTTCGCCTGGGTAGTAGTGTATAAATATTCCTAAAAAATCTGGCAGCGGGGTCGCCGGGGCGCGCGGATGGTTGCATCACGCGTTTGTATGACCGGTGTGGGACCGCTTGAATTTATTTACTACGCGATAGTTTTAATTTTACTATAACATTATAATATATATGAAACGCTTAAAGTATAATAACGTATTTAATTTGATAAGGATTAATATCATATCCGTTTTTATAGCTTTGCAATTATGACATTATTATGTAACCATTTTAAATAAATAAAAAAATAAAAAAAAAATCTTTAAACATTAAAGTGTGTATAGTTAGCTATCCTTTAAATATAGACATATCGCGAACTTTTCAGTAGATCTATGAAAGGGGAACAATTTCACTTTGGGACTTTGAATTTATAATATGTAGTGATGCGTTTGTCTAGCAAGAAGAAACTTCATGGCTGTTACTGAAAAGCAGATGCCATAATGGGTCAATTGATGTTAAGTCATCATGGCTTTTAAGGATTGACCAGCGCAATATAAATCATACCGTACACTGTTAACATATTCTAAAATTTCATATCTTGAGGCTGTGATTACACTGTTCCACTTCACCTTCAAACTGCTACACACGAGAAGAAGCCGTTCAAAGTATTGTGCCTTTTCTTTCTTCTACTTTTGTCTTTAATTTATATCAATGTTCTGTTAATTGGCTTGTAAATTGGACAGTCACTTCTGGGAACACTGGAATTGTGTACATGTGAATCTGGTCTAATTCTAGGATTAAGTACTAACATAGTTTAAGCATTCGTTACTAATCTATTTAATTTCAATTATTTATTTTAATTTATTTGTTATTATTTTTTAATTTTATTTGACTTTAATGTTAATTTTAATTTAATATGGATTGTTTAATCTGAAATAAAGTATTATTATTATTAATGTGCCTTCGTGTTTAATACCAGGCAACATGACAATCTACGTTTCAGGATTTAAAATATGATCGTGATGTATGTGATACTCATTTGAAATAATATCAATATTTGCTTGAATTCGAGGTCGTTTGGTGGTTTTTGGATATCATTTGAGAAAAAAGATTGACTACTGAGTTGCTCACGCCGGTTTTCTTACAGCAGAATTTGTCCGCATAAAAAAAAATGCTTATAGGAGCGTATTCAAATAATGAATGTTAGATTTGATATTGCTGATAAATGAGTAAGATACTTAAACTTTACTTTTATTGGTATACCTTTAGCTAAGAACAATATCTTGGTCGTTATCCTTCGTTCCTCAGAACTCTACTATCGCGATAGTTAAACGTGTTAATTATTTCTCTATCACAAGTATACCAAGACGGGACGGTACTGTATGTAGAAACAATATGGCGTCGTTTCTCACGCATTCTGTGAAGTTATTCAACCGTTGTGCGCCACTTACGAGTTACGAGTGATTAAGTGACTCCGATGGAAAGCGGTGAAATATCACATTATAAAAACAAAGCTATATTATATTATTTTGTTTAAAATTCATAATATTTATATCGATTATTTTCCGATTTGTTTATTTTTGCCTTGATATCGAATAAATCGATTTTTACTGAACTATGTTTTGTATCAACCTTTTAAATTTGATGCAGATAGTATTGATCTTACGTCATACAGTGCCCGAGATGATACGAATTCGAGGCCAATATAGTTTATAGTACACGAAGGTGAATCGTTTTCATAATTGATTAAATAATAGGTATTAACTCGATCATTGTTACAACGATAACACGGTTATCATTTTTTCTGTTTGAATACTTCACTAATATACCAATTAAATTATTCGACTTATCTATTCAGTACATTTCAATGCAAATAATGTAATTTTTTTTTCTAATTTATTTATATTTTTGTAAAATTTCAAATGAACAGCACTGTAACGTTTTCCTTCAGGGCGAAGGTTTCCTCTTCGCTTTAGAATAGCTTTAAAGCTTTCGTAGTGGACGATGCTCTACTGAGGTTTGTGGATATTTTTTAGGGCTCGATACGTAGATGTCATTATTTCTCATAACAAACGATACAGTTGCACGTAGTACTGAAAAATATATTACGTCATGACCCTTATTATGCCAAATAACAATAATAATCTTAAACCCAAGCGTGGTACGGAACTCTCAAAACACGAGTCCGCCTCGTAATGTGCTTGTTTTGTTTTTATTTTTAAACATAAACTCTTCTCCTCTCGTCTACATAAATAAAAGAATAACCGGACTGGACAGAAAGCTAGCAACATGCAAAAATTGTATACGGCTTTTTTTTACACAGTAAGTTAGCAATAAGATTTTTTTTTTGAAAATTTAAAGCTTAAGGTACATGAAGGGGATGAAATTTTGTATGAATAACTTTTATTTTTGTGGAAGGTGTTTTGAAATTTGATATGTAACAATTTTGAATTATGACGCGAACGAAGCCGCGGGAAAAGCTGTCATCCATGATCTAAGTATATTATAAAAAATTATAATCCTAATTCCTTAACGAACACTTCAATAACTTCAATTTATATCTAAACAAGTAAGTTGCTTAGATAAATAAAATAATGCTTTTACATTATATCGATTGAAGTTACTAACGTTATAAATGTGAAAGTTAGTTTATCTATTCCATTTTAACGCATAAAACACATAATCATTCACCGTGAAATATGATATATAGCATCAAAAGAACTTTTATGGCTTTAACGGTGTAGTTTGTTTGTAATAGAGACATGCATAGTTACTTTATTTATATACTGAAATAAATAACAAGTGTTCGACTGTGAGGGATCTCTCTTAATGAGATGTCTTGGAGCTTATTCCACCACGCTGCGCAAGCGAGGGTCGGAGTAGTAATATCTAATTTAAATATATGTTTTTATTTGAAATATATATGTAGTTACCTTAATTGAAAATGTCATATTCTATCGATTTATTAATTTTACTTACTTTATACCCGACTACGGAAAGTCAAAAGGGATGGATATAGATGTTTACCTGTTCCTATGTAGCTCCTAAGCTACTCGTCATATTTTGACAAATAATGTGTCGTTAGCTTCGCCTTTGAAAGCCTCGTTTCGTAGGCTATGTCATCACATATTCAGCCCAACATGGCGACTGTATGATTAATGTTTGCAAGGTTATATCGTTGTTTTAATAAAAATGGGAAACACCAACATACTATACAATTGTTTATTTTGTTTCAAATACACATGAGCGATGTAAGAAAGGGCTACGAAAATCTTAACTTCAAGTAGAACTTTAAAGCTCTTATAACCATATTTAGAATATTGTTACAGGTTAAGTTAAAGGTATTTGAAGCGGTCTGGAATGTTAATTTTGTCGTACTCTAACACAAATCAGCAGTACTTGTTATTGTTGTGTTCCGGATTAAAGGTTGAGTGAGCCAGTGTAATTACAGGCATAAGGGTCATAATATCTTAGTTCAAAAGGTTGGTGGCGCATTGGTGATGTAAGCGATGGTTAACATCTCTTACGATGCCAATGTCTATGGGCGTTGGTGACCACTTACCATCAGGTGGCCCATATGCTCGTCCATCTACCTATGGTACAACGGCTTTTTTGTTTCGTGATGTTAAAATTAAGCACTGTAGGAATTATTATATATTATTAAAATTTGTTTTACGTTACTTGTTATTAAAATAATCTTATTTAGTTATCTTATTATTATTATCTCTAAATTTAGATAATAATCTTATTATTATCTAAATTTAGAGTACAGTTTCATTCGCTATTCGAACTTGATTTTTCTTAAACTCGATATTGCATTGCTTATTGATAATAACCAATCAGCGATAAGTTATTGTAGTCAATAATCTTCATGACAAATTGTGCTCCATGGTTTCAGCGTCGATAAATTTGCATATTGGAATAACTTTTTCAAACAATTTGCCATATTGATTGACGTTTATGGTTACTGCACCGATCGTTATGTTCGTAACATGATGTTATATAGACTATATACTTATATATGGAGCATATAATATAATCCATAACCACCTAAAGTATATATATAATTGTATTATCCGTGATAACCACATTTTTTAAGCTATTATCTCTTAATAAAGTTACCAAAACCGATACAATAATAATTTTTATTTTAGTGTCGGTCTGTATTTCTGTTTGTTCTTAATCAAATCTTATATATTTAAACGAGCAATTCTTGTAGATATATATATAATCTGAATCTCGGAAACGGGTCCAACGATTTTCATGAACTTTAGTATTTATTTATAGGTTTCATTTTTAGAAAATGACATTTTCTTCGTATTTTCAATAATCAACTTTATCGATAATAATCAATAACTCTTCCTGACATCTTTTGGCGAGTATTTTTTTAATTGTATTAGTATTCAACGACACAACAACACTAAAGCTACTCCAGTAGATGGCGTTGTATAATTTCGAAAAATCACACAATTTACCAATAAAAAAATACCGAGCAAAGCTCGGTCATCCAGGTATCCTACTTATAAATAATTTGATTATTTTTTAACTTGAATTTATCAAAATTCGTTTCGTCTATCTAAAACTATAAGACTTACCGCTATTTTAGGCTACCTATAAACTTATAAAGTAGGAAGGACTTCTAAATTATTTCGGTATAGGACAAAGCCTTGCCTTGATTTTTTAAATAATGTTTTAGGATCTTTTCTGTTCCATGTATATATATAATATACCCGGACAAACACCACTAAATTTTCACTTGCTTATATTTTGTCTCGTACTTGGCGTTGAAACAACCCATTAGTATATCTATTGGAGCAGCATGCTGGAATAAACTTCAAACTTCTCCTCATTAAGAGAGGGTTGTCTTGTCCCGGCAGTGGGACGTTGGCAGGCTATTACTGAAATATTAGTTCGGTTCATTTTTTTAAATTATGTATTGATGCGAATGAAGTACATCTATACTAATATATAAAGCTGAGGAGTTTGTTTGTTTGATCCGGCTAATCTCAGGAACTACTGGTTCGAATTTAAAATTTATTTTTGTGTTGTATAGTCCATTTATCGAGGAAGGCTCTAGGCTTTTTTTTATTCATTTAATATCTTAAATCCTTACTTTGCCTTTTTTGCGCCTCATTTTTTTATGAGCTCATTGTGTGTTTGTTAGTTTCGTAGCACATTAGGCGTTAATTAGAAAGTTGATTCGCCAAACCAGTAGGTACGCACTCAGACCTAAATTAATTAATTATCGTTCGAATGTACTCGTTAATCAATTTGGAATGATTAATTTCGCTCGTTGAACTTTAGTGCCTCGGTGTTATGTTCCGTGATTAGTGCTTCAGTATCGTATAGTCAAGTTCTCGTCTTTGTCTCGAAGAAAACCGAGTGCAATAGTCAGCCAATACTTATTCTAATAATTAAAAACGCATCTATTATAGTTAACGAATGTTCGCGTAATTCTTGACATTTGTATTATTTGCAGTACACATATTTTTTTCGTATTTTGGTATTCTTATAGTCTTACATGTTATATATTGTAAAGGGTTAATAGTGCAATGGTTTGTGGATCGCCTAGCGATGTAAGATTCGCGGGTTCCATCCTGACCCCTTCGGTTATCCTCGGCCCTGCTACTAGCTAGCTAGAAGGTTAAATATGAATATTAGTGATTGATAGACTGTAATGCGTATACACATGCGTATATAGATGACACTAAAGGATAACTTTGTCTGTTTAAGTGTCACATACTGAACTTAACGAACCTAAGTAAATATGGTATCTCAATATTGCTCGTTTTAATTTTCCTCGTAAGGTTGTGTTTGCATATTGAGTTGGTTTAATTACCAAACAATGATTAGTGCTTAAAGTATCGGTTAGCTGACGTCATAATCATCTTGAGACACTTTTCAATAATTGCCAAACGACTATGCAATGTTTCTTTGTTCATTTGAAAGGTCAAGATGTTTTGAGAGATAAGAATCCCCTAAATACAATCTCTTTGTATTGGATGTTTTGATTTCGAAGAATTAAAATGACTAATGGCATAATATAGTAGTATTTGTTTTAGTCAGCGGCTTTTCTCGCGTGTAAAGGAAAAGGGCTGTTGTTAGGTAAAAAAGTAGTCTTCCTTGTCCTTCCTTGTGATTCAAGCTTGGTTCCAACTAAATTTCTTCAAATTTAGTTCAGTGGATTAGCCGTGAAAACGTGACAGACCGATAAAGTTACTAATTATAGATTATTGATATAGGACTAAGTGTTAATGTAAATCATACAAGTATCTCAAGTAATAAAAATTATGTTTAATTAGCTACACACTTATTTCTCTTTTTCCTTCATCAAGAGTTTTACATTAGAAAGGGGATGAAAAAACAATAGATACGTACACGATACGCAATGTCTATTAGTAAAGGCAATTGCAATGGGCATAGTGGAATAATTATTACGAACGATCCCTTACATCGCCAATGCACCACCAACCTTGGACGCTAAGATGTTATCTCTCTTGTGCCTGAAATTACACTGACGCATCTTTAAAACCACAATAATACTGAGTATTGATTCTTGACGGTAGAATAAATTATTAGTAGGTGGTTCATATTCAGATGGTCTTGCACTAAGTAAATTTGTTGTATTTGTATCTCTACGTACGTTTCGTCCGTGCCTGGTTTTTCTGAAATTTAATTCCCGTTAATTTAATGCAATCGACATTGATGCACTTTTATTTAACATATGTATGTTATGTATATAGTAGTACGTTACATACATAGATTGCAACTGCAACTACGCAGTCCCGATGAAAACTTCATGCACTTTTAGCAACACTGGTACGTTATTACTATCGTAATGTAGCACAGTTATTAATCATAATACATATACCCTTAAATTAATGATAGATACGTGAAATGTTATTTAATTAAAGTTTCCACTAAACCAAATGAATGGAAAAGAAAAAAAGTATAATACGAACAAAAAAAAAGCATAATTCTTTTATCTATAAAATTAACAATGGTTCACAGTCCAATGAACTTTTTATATAAATAAAATATTTGTGTTATTTAAAAACTAATAAAATAAAATATAGGTGATATTTTATTTATTTTTGTCATATCAAGAGACTCGAACTAATTTTAAACTGCCTTATTATAAAATAGCTATTTCCCGCGGTTATACCCGCGTATAATTAATAAAAATGTAATTAATAAAAATCAGCCTAGAACCTTCCTATAAAAGGACTATTCAACACAAAGATACTTTTTAAATTCTAAGCAGTAGTTCCTGGGATAATATAGATCAAACAAACAAACTCTTCAGCTCTATATATTATTATAGATTCAAGTTGTATGTAACATGTTTCGTTCCTACTTTTATTATAACGTTTTTCAATTTGCTTATAGTAAATAATTGTATAGACCTGTAACACTACAATGATTGTTAGGTTTTGGTGAAACGACTCTTTACTGTCTATATGCACATGTTTAACTGTACTGTAAAAATAGCTTTGTATTAATATGCGCAATATTAAATATGTGTGTTAATATGTACCTTTGAAATAGGGATAAAAGCCATAATCAATGATTGAATTGATTGCCAGAACTCGTGTTTGTAAAAGTGTCAATGAAATCGTTGCTTTGTTAATATTTTAATAATAGACTTGCTGAGAGTATATTTTTTTTTACGTCTTGTGACTCTATTTCGTGGGGCACCAACGTTCCCACGTGTATATATGCATATGTGAAAACTACTATAGCCATCATTGGAGGAGTTATACAAAACCTTAGATTTATATATTCCATGTGTATAGCTAAAAGTTTTTATCAATGTATTTATTTATAATAATTATGTTATTATTACCTTAGGGCTGAAAAGCCATTGACTTGTTTTTCCCATACCATTGAACCTTTCGTAAAAATTTAATTTACATTGAATATGGTTTAATTCCTAAGTTGAGCTATAATTGTATAATTTGTGATAAGTATACTATATTAAATAGTAAATATAAAAATGAACGTGTATTTGATATTTATATCACATAAGACTTGAGACAAAAACGTTTTCTACACAGGGTCCCTCAGGGCGCAGAGCCGTGGGCGGTAACCAATATCACCCACGCCTTGCGCCGTCTGCAAAATTATTTAGCTTCTAGCTATATTTACTTCATAATCAAGTTCCAGTCTTATAATGAACTCTTAGTAAGTTTGCTTACGCAAATTTAGAGATATAAATAGAGGATATCAGTATAAAAATAAGATCGAATATTGACTTCATAATAAATAATATTAAAAATATATATTTTTTTCAATCTAAATTAAGGTAAGGTATAATTATATACATAACAGAAGTTCTTACACTCACTTTTGAATCGTAATTTTGCAGGATTATGAATTAAATATAAATTTTGTAAAGCTAACTTATAATATAATAGAATTTTTTACTTTAAAAACGTAATTATATACAAATAAAAATCAAAAATAGTTACTGTAGAAATCGTGACCGCGTGGAATAGTGGCAAGAATGCTATCAACATTTTCTCCTTTGAATGGCAATTCCGATTGATTCCGAAAAATAAACCAGCTTTCCTGTAATCTACTAGTAAAGCTACCCTGTTTCGGAGTATAGATTCTCCTAAGTACTCCTAAGACTGCATAAACCTAAGTCAAAGTGATTAAAAACATGAATGAAATAAGTATAATATGGTAAAAAACATGGTAAAAAATACGTTTAAATTTATGAATCACTCCTGAAAATAACCAATTACTAACTGCACATTTCGTTTTATTTTGTATATATATTCGTGTTATTATGTACATAGATACATTTACGTAGCTTGTAGGTATTAAGTATTACATGCTTTTATTTTATAGTCATTGTCTTGAGTTTTTCTGTTTTATTTTTCCTTTATTTGTATGTGCAATAAAGATTTTTTTATAACTAATATTATAAATTAATAAGGCTCACTTATTATTATTATTTTTTCAATTAAGATTTAAGAAATAGCGAAATAAAAACCAATTTAGTTATGCCTTCCAATACATGCAATCAAGCGGAACATTAAATGGTTTTTGTAAATCTCGTGTTGGGATAAATTTCAAAGAAGTCTTTGCTATTTGTAAGTATTTTAATTATAGACTTGCATTTCCACTTGTATGGAATGCAAGAGAAATACCAAAGTTCAGGGCGAATTTATAACTCGTATATGTGTATACTATATTTATTAACACTTCGTGTGGGTGTACCTTACCATCCACAGCTTTTCATGTTCATAGAGTTACGTGAACCTTTCAAGTATAGCATGAAACGTTTTTTTTTTTTTGGTAAATTTTACTACAAACGTCCTGTGTAAGAAGAAAATCGTTGATAAATGGAATTCAGTATAAAATAAATATAGATACATTATATTGAAAATAGTTCTGTGGTTTTGCGATTTTACACTAATTTAGTCTTACGCAATATTAATCAATTATTTTCTTAGTTTCGTTTCGTCGATGACGTAAAGATGAAAATTAAACAAGCATTGCCATCCGCCCCCCTGAGCCTGTTGACGTCATACTTGAACGCCCCCTATAGTGTAGAATTATATTGTAGTACACTATACGGCCCATATATTGTAGTATCTGTAAAAATTGCGATAATATTTTACAAGTAAATATTCGTATACATGCGATTTAAAAAAATACTTAGTATTTTATACAATACTAGCAGTGGCCCGCGGTTTCACCCGCATTTAATTAATAAAAATAGAACCTTCCTCGACAAAAGGACGATACAACACAAAAATATTTTTTTAAATCGAACCAGTAGTTCCTGAGATTAGCCGGATCAAACAAACAAACTCTTCAGCTTAATATATTAGTATAGACATGTAGACATATTTAAATGACCGTAATATAACGAGTGCAAATGACAATTATTATTACAATAATATCAAGTAATTTAAAATTAGGTTTAATTTACTTTTTAATTTTGAAACAAACTAATTGATGGATATCGAATTCATCAATATTTACCTGTAGTTTAAGATCTAGTCTAAATTTAGTATACAAATTTATATCCGTCTTCCACATCTTGTGGTCAAGTTATAACGAACCGTGTCGTCACGTTTGGCGAGTAGTTTTATTAATTTGGAATGACAACTAGTAATGTTTTCAGTTAAACGACTTTTTTGTATGTTATATTAATAGTTACATTCATGAATTGTATGGCCTTTTATTTTGTGCTTTGTAGTTTCTAGATGCAAATTAAAAGAGTTAAGGACATCGAAAGCGGTTTCACATTTAAGTCTATATATATTTTACATTGCTATCGACTCTAAATGAACACTAAATTTTTATCATGGCCCAGGGTTTATCGGTAAATGTTATACATTTCTTATTTCTTTTAGATACTTAGTTGGAGGAGTAGTTTTGATTTATATATTTAAACCATAGTGCGGAATATAATACGCCTTCGCAAATTCTAATATAATATAATATCTAAATATATTGACCTTCCTCTTCTTTAGTTTCGCGGTAATTAAAAATTATTATTTACTAGTTAAGCAAACAAGCAGAAGATTTTGAAAGTCTTTTATTTAAAATAAATATAATTTTATATTTTATTAATCAAATAAAGAAATAATTATGGATAGGTATATATTTAGTTCTCTTTTTTCTCTTCTCTTCTACTTTTGAAAGCCAAGATGACTTAGATGGTTCGATCACCTGAACCTCAACCGAAGACTGTGGGTATATTTAATCCGGGCAAGCTGCACTGGGTTTTCATGTGCTTAATTAATGTTATAATGAACCATTTCGTATTTGGCTGTGGCAAAATATATCGTGGATAAACCTGCATGTGTTGGATGAAAATCTGCCACATATGTATCCAACACGCTACCGAGTCGCATTGGAGCAGCGTGATCCAACAAGCTCGTAATCTGAGACAGGTTCAAGCTAGAGAAATCTATAACCCAGCATTGGAACATGTACTGGCTGTACTTTTATCTTGACACTACTTCGTGTTTCGAGACCATACAATTAAATTGACAAATATTATTGTGTTAAAATTTAACGAACATACTCGATTTCTTGTCCAAAAGTGATAGCAACTAGAGTTCTCTTAATTATTAGTTGTGTTAAAAAAACCAAAGAACTTCAAACAGGCAACAATGTTTATCAACTAAAATCCAACCTTTAAACTACTATATAAAGTTATATACAAAGTAATCAAAGACCGTTGCAAGTTACGTGTCGGTGTGACTGAATGTTAAGTGAATATACCCAAGACTTAAACCCTTATAAGTGTTAAGTGGAATAGGAGGTCATTTAGATTAACGTTTCACTTTTATGATTAAACTTCACTCGCTTTGGAAATTTGTTTGATGATGTTATTGAGTATAATTACAGGCACAAGGGAGATAACATCTTAGTTCCCAATGTTGGTGGCGCATTGGCAATGTAAGCGATGGCTGACATTTCTTACAATGTCATTGTGTATGGGCGTTGGTGACCACTTACCATTAGGTAGCCCATATGCTCGTCCGCCTAACTATGCTATAAATAAAATGTATTTTTTTATAGCACTAGGTACATTAGCATTAGGTACTAAAACTAGGTGCATTAGCATTAGGTACTAAAACTAGGTGCATTAGCATTAGGTACTAAAACTAGGTGCATTAGCATGTATTAGTAATATCTAAGCTAATATATGTTATTGGATCTTATTAACACCCTAAGTCTGCAAGGAATAATTCGTATTTATTTATGTAATAATGAATATTTTAAATTTAGTAGTATATAAAGTTCATTTTAAGAATATAGCACGAATGTATGAGTGCAAACTTATATGAAAAGTGTATTTAATAACTTAGTGATGAAAATATTTCCCCAGTATATTCAAATAAGATAATAGAAACGCAGTAAGCAAACACTTAAGTAACATTGGTGTCTTAATAATCATTCGTCGATTCTTTTCACGTCTAAGTTGTTATTTATTGAATTTTTCTCCTTACGTGTCCGACTGCCGTCCCATAGGATTAAGAGACTGATGGAACAGAGAGTGTTCCTATGTTTGTGAACACATATGCATTTTAACGCTTATTTGATTACTCTCGTAGTTTAGCCGCCTTTGCCGAAAGCGGTCGTGATAATATGGTCATTATCTCCCTGTGTAACATTTAACTCGTTAAACTTTTTTAAAATATGACCTTAGTGCCAACTTACCGTATAAAAAGGACCCGTACGCTCATGGTGCTTGTACCAATAGCATGGGCTGTGCGTTAATATGTCAATCAGTTAATCATTTATAATACCCTAAAAAGAAAAAAACAATATTTATATATATATATCTTGATGCCATCTTTGAAATACTTACCATTGAGGATATACGATGGCCATCTGAATATACCAAAGTCGCTCTTTGTTTAAAATGAATCCAATTCTTACTTAGAAGCATTTTAGTTTCTTATTGAATGTTAAATAATTACCACCGGTTCGGAAAGTAACAGCTCGGACCAGAGAAGAACCGGCGAAAGAGACTCGGCTGGATTTAGTAACAGTTTGGAAGAACCGGCGAAGTGACAGCTGGATTTTTCTTTTTTTTATCAAAAATGTTTACAATATTAAATTATTTACTAGTGGCCTGGTTGTAATCGTTTCTATCATCTGTAAAAACGTTAATTTTATAATAATCTTTAACACACACTTTTTTCGTGGTTTTTTTAACCTTTTTATTGAAAAAAATGCAACGTTTTCTGAGAATCTCCAAAGGATTACAAACCTTGTATAGTCGTTTTATAAATAAATGAGTTCTGAGGTTAACAATCGTTAAGATTAAAAGTGCTAATAAAATTATAATTAATGTACAAATATTTACAACATTTAATATAAAACTATACAATCGTATAAAACTTATGGTAAGTACGACACGAGCTGTAATTGTTTCTAAGAATACTAAATAGAAAGGAACTTTGGACTTATCTATTTTTGCAACTTTTGCGTCACTTTAAATGTAATAGCGACAATCTCGGCACGTTAGCGCTAGTTAAAGTTAAATGGCGTCGGTCAATTAAGAACAAGGAAGTGACGTCATCGTGGTCTCGTTACATATTTCGATACTTCCAAAAAAAATATGAATTTAAAAGAATATATAATTACAGCAATTATTATATAATCTGTCAATATTTAAGTAAGCTTTTTAGTAGTGAATAAAAAAAATTTGGTAAAATTCTATTCCTGGAAACATTCCTAGAAAAAGGCAGGAAATATTGTATTATTTTGAATGAACACCAAATATTCCAATATATTGTGGCGTAGCCGTAGTTATACGGACATGGTGAGAAACACTTGAAGGGTGTGTTGAGCTCCGAGTTTATAAATAGATGTTTTTTGTTGAAGTTGGTGGATGAATAAAGTTTGAGTGTATCGTTACTCTACATCAACACAGCGTGGAACTTATTATATTCATCATATATTAAGTTAATCATTTTTTTATTATTTTTATTGCATATGAATACTATATTTCATTTTAAAATACAAAACAAAATAATGATAAATAATTTATGAATTGATGTGTCTTACGAATCGTGTTATATAGTATTAAGGTATTAACTGAAATGATGACTTAACTATAGTAATATTTTTTTTTACTAATTATTGCAATCAAACTAGAAATACTCAATAAACTTATTTATATCAGAAGCCTATGCTCATAATAAATATTGCCATGATTTATTTTTAAACGGATAAATGCTTTTCTTAAAAAAATATTGTAATATGCCAAAGCACATTTATTACAATAGGATACAACTAGTAATTATTATAAAAACCTTCTCGTACTCTTTTGTACCCTTTTTTCTTTACTAGTTTGCCCCCTCTTACGTAAAAAAAAAAAATATTATTAGGTTTATTTTTCGAACTGTCCCGGCAACAATTGGTTAGGCCTCCATACATTCCCAATGGAGACTAGCCAACTGCTCATAACAGCTGTTATTATAGTTCACAACTATTGCTAACTAACTATTAACTAACTATTCATATATAGATTGTGCACTCTCTCTCTTGATCGAAGGGATTTCAGGAGAAGGAGTCACCTGCTTTTTGAGGCATGGAAGAGTAAATTTCAAACTCCGGTTCGGAATTGAATACCTCTCATAAAAAGTTTATAAAACGACAATACCGTTTGTTGAAGGTCATTGTGTCGGTGGTTTCTGTACTGTGTGAGCATTCAGATAAAACCTAAATTACTTAACTTTACTTCGACCAACTCTTTATTTTTGACCCACTAAAAATAAAATTACAGTTACTAGTTGAAGTTCTTTAATAAAGGAAAAAGTCTATGTATTAATTTATTTATAGCATAGGATTATATATTGATGGTAAGGTTACTAACGCCCATGGACATTGGCATTGTAAGAGATATTAATCATCGCTTACATCGCCAATGGCGCCACCATTCACCAACCTTGGGAATCAAGATGGTATATCCCTTGTGCCTATAATTACACCGGCTCACTCACCCTTCAAACCGGAACACAACAGTACCGTGTACTGTTTGTTTGCGGTAGAATATCTGTTGAGTGGGTGGTACCTACCCAGACAAACTTGCACAAAGCCCTACCACCAAGTAAAATCGTTAATATATATACATATTTATATTATAATCGTTAATATATAAATATATTCGTTAATATATTTAAATAGCTTTCGAATAACTTTTTATAAATACACATTACGTAAGGAGTGAACTTTTATATCTTCCTCTATCGATTCCTGCTGAACTTTTAGCATTTCAAGAAACTTTGTCGTCAGATCGCGATGAAACTGATATAATTCTTAAAATAGATTCCCTACCCGTGTATTTCTATCGTTGCAATTTTAAAATATAAGCAGTTCAGATGTATCTTTACCAACTTCATCTTGAGCTTATTTTATAAGCAATATTTTGTAGACTCTGGTGCTATAAGGCTGATTGCCAAATATTAATTGCATACCCATGCTAATGTACCTAGTTCTAGTACCTAGGTACTAGATACTAGAACTAGGTACTCGAAATAGGTACATTAGCATGTAGTAGTAATATCTAAGCTAATATACATATATTATTGGACCTGGTTAACTTCCGTCTGTCTGAAAAACAGTTCGCATTGCGAACTGTTTTTCTAAAAATTGTATGTATTTTTTATGACATCGATAAAGTTAGTACCTTATATAACTTACTAGCTGCTCCGCAAAGTCACACCAGCGTTAAATGTCACCCTATAGCCATAGTATATATACTGTTGTATGACTGCCTCGTTGGTCTAGTGGCTAGGATATAGGCCGCTAACTCGGAGGTTCTGGGTTCAATTCCCAGGTCGGGCCAATAAAATGTTATTGAGATTTTTTATCGAAAATTCTTAGTAGCAGGTCGGAGTCTGGAAGTTGTAAGTGTGTACACTCCCATGCCTCGGAAAGCACGTAAAGCTGTTGGTCCTGCGCCTAAACTCTTTCCGGTCTTGTTGGATTGCCATCCCATCGACTTAAGAGAGTTAGCGAATAGAGAGTGCACCTGTGTTTGCGCACACACTATAATATCTCCTGTGCAGTTGGCTGATCTCTCTTGAGGTTGGCCGCCGTGGCTGAAATCGGTCAGGAGGACCATTATTATATACTGTTGTTAATTAATCGGTTATCAAACGTGAATATATTCTTTTTCAAATCACACAAGTAGATTCTAATAGTAGCACATTAAAATAACTCTTTACCTTTATTTAATACAACTAAATGAAGTTTTGACTAGTAAATAAACTGTAGGTGTATTTTTACTAGCCCTTTAAATATTGGCGCTTTAAGAAATATTAACTTGGGAACTAAGATGTCATGTCGCGGTTTCAGGGGTTGTATCTACCCAGGTGGGCTTGCACAAAACCCTACAACACAGCTGTGTTATTTATCGATTAATGATCGACAGATTGACAAAGCAAGTCGGGCGGTTTGATTTAGACGTTTGCGTTCTTTATGATTTCGTCGTCGTCGTCTTCCGTCCAAGGTTTCTGACGTTTAAAGGTTTCAGTTATGTCATTCGAAGCGTTAAAGTTTTATGAGAATATATATTATGTACTTCCTAAAATGTATTAAATAAATTGACTAAGAATTTATTGTTAAGTGTTATCTATATCAAGTCTATTATTATTCAATTATATTATAGTGATATATGTATAACCTATACATGTTTATTGTAAATACTTTGACTGCCTCGTTGGTCTAGTGGCTTGGTATAAGGCCGCAGACTCGGTGGTTCTGGGTTCAATTCCCAGGTCGGGCCAATAAATAGTTATTGGGGTTTTCTTTCAGAAAATTATCAGTAGCAGCCCGGAGTCTGGATGTTTGAAGTGTGTACCAGGGATGTTGCGGATGCCGATTTTTTCACATCCGCGGATGCGGATGCGGATGCGGATCTTTGAAGGCTCACATCCGCGGATGCGGATGCGGATGTTTAAAAACTTATATAAATATAGTATATTAATGGAGTATTAAAACAATGTTGAAGTAATTATTAACATTTTTATGAATGAAAATTAGTTTTAAGTATAATGCTCCAATTTTTATTTAAGTCCTTCACTTACTAATTTTCATATTAGTAAGTGAAGTTAAAAATAGGAGCATTATACTTAATAAAGAGTAATATTGCTGCCTTTTCTGTTTCAAGAGGTTCCAGAGGTTCGGAAATTAAACCCGCGCTACTAAATAATTGTTCGCTTGGAACACTCCACCAGGATTGGATAAAAATCTCCGTGCTATCGGTGATAATATCTTAAATTCCTCTCGATGAACACTCCACCACTTAAGAGGATTTTCATCCACATTGACTCTTTTTTTAGCGCGGTAAAAATGTAATACCTTCTTGAGTACAGCTTCAGTGCTATCATTTTCTGGTACTTCTTGACTCTCATCTTCACTTGACGAATCAAATATCATAGCAAGGTCGTTTTTTAAGCATGGCTTTCTCACAAAACTTGATGGCCCTGGTCCTAGTTGTTCCATGTTACTTTCCGTGAAATAAGTCATTCTCATTCTTTTGGCCCCTTCGGAATTGGCATTAAGAGAACCGGAATCGTCATTCTCAGTATTTGTCATTACCATCAAAATGTCGTCTTTAATCTTTTCCTCAGCCACCCGTGTAAATAATTTGTGCTAATAGCGAGGATCTAAATAGGTGAAATTGTTCTCTTGGGAGAGAACAATTTATAGATAGAATTTATATTTCGCAACTTGTATGACATCCGCACCCGCGTGAAAATCCGCATTGATTATTGCGGATGCGGATGCGGATGCGGATGTCCAAATCTATGCGGATGCTCCGCATTTGCGGATGCGGATGCGAATATTCGCAACATCCCCGGTGTGTACATACCCGTGCCTCGGAAAGCACAATTGCCGTCCCATCGGATTATAAGAGCTAAGGAAACCTGTGTTTGCGCACACACTTGTGCACTATAATATCTTCTGCGCAGTTGGCTAATCTCTCTTGAGATTGGCCGCCGTGACCGAAATCGGTCTGGAGGACCTTATTGTAAATAATAATTAACACGAATTAAGGTTAATTGTGTGAAATCGTTTGTAACCCTTATTCTTTTTTTATTTTTAACATTATGTTAAAGACTAATTTAGATTTTTATGTACGTAATATTATCTACAGTAGTTTAATTAGTTTATTATATAAGATATTGTTATAAAAGACAATATTTACTCTTTACAGTTCGTGATAT
Source organism: Nymphalis c-album (assembly GCA_963151315.1). NCBI lineage: Eukaryota > Metazoa > Arthropoda > Insecta > Lepidoptera > Nymphalidae > Nymphalis > Nymphalis c-album. The sequence goes on from OY720601.1 coordinate 1,609,795, forward strand.
ATTTTTAACAAACAGACTTACAGTAACATAAGTAATAGCTTCTACAATATGATATGCTATATAAAATTATGTAAATTAACGTCGTTTCAAATTATTTTCGTTATGTAATATGTTAAACGTCACAATATTATGCTAATCGCGTTTGATATTTATACGTCCAGATAACCGAGTCGCGTCCCGCATACAAACGCAGATCTGTTTAAAATACAGACAATACATTATGGGACTGCGAAATAAATAAATTCCATTGTACATGCAGCCGCTTTGTGCGTTGCAACGCTTTCTAATTTTCAAAGGAATCTAGAAAGCGACCCACCCCCGAAGGGTCGTGTATGGGTGTAGCCGAAACGATCAGCCGAGCGATCAACGCCGATGGTCGATTTTCATCCATAATAAATCGCTTTATGCGCTCGGTAACCGGACATTTTCACATAGCGAACGTTTTATCAAGTGACGTCACATCACAAAGGCACACGGTTTGAGCGAAGCGCTTGCGACGTTGCCGCGCATCTGCAAGAATGCGGCCGCTGCGTTGCCAAGTCGCCTCTCGATATGGCGGGCGATAATACGAGTGCATTGGGCGGCCCGGCTACCCGAATCCGCCATTTTGTTTATATACTCCCGATTGTATGAAACGCGTTCCGTTTTTGAATCCTTCGAACGAGGATAGATATAAAAATATTTTTTACTGATTTTTTAACGTTACATTGTTTTCATATACATATATATACAGTTTTTATATTGAATGCACTGTTGCATACGCATTCGTTCTATTTATAGCTTATATGAAAGGTTGGTTTAATCTAGTTATCTGAGTCACGTTTTGCAATACACGTGTAGAATATTTTCAAGTTTTACATTTGAATGAAAGGGTTAATGAGGAAAATTTGATTATTTATTTAATTCGAAGTGCTATTAGTTAAATTATAGTCATTTGTTCGGGCATAGGTGCGTGTTGTTTTTATTCATGTATTTCACTTGTGTCGTACTCGATTGTATGTAATGCTTAGAGGTCATATGAAAGTTGCGACTCGCATGTGACTGCTAAATAATTAATCATTTCGTTTTATAAGTGAAAATTTACGTTTTATAATTAATATAGAATTGTCTTTTTTTTCCAACCTTTCTGTAAGATGTCTGTCATTTGTTTTAGAAATAATTTGAATTGATATAAGTGCTTAAGCTATGTTTATTTATATACACATAGATAACCATTATAACGAATTGAATGTCTATAGAAATATTTATTACTATATAAATATGTCATTTAGGTAGGTATTTAACTAAATTATTAATTAAAATAAATATTTTGAAGTGTATGCAAAACTTATAAACAAGATTTTTTTTAATCAATTAGTAAAGCAAATAGTAAACTTAGTATATCGGATATAACTGGCCACAGATAAATTATTGATAAATAATAAAATAAATCGATGCTTGTTGTCGAAAGGAATCGACAGATGGCGACACTAGGCTCGCGCTGATCGACATTCTACAAGATGGATTCCGTTAGAAGATTTGCATTTTAGGAGCCTTCGCAGGATGTCTTTGCTTAACTTTTCTATGAGTCGCTAATATAAACAAAATTAATATTGTTCTATATTCTTTACATGTCGCTATTATTGTACCTATTCTATTCAAAAAATTTTACATATATACACTTTTGGTCGTATAATTAGAAACACTACCAACGGTCCTTGACATTATGTAAGATACTTCACCGCAATCGTTTTTAATTTGAAATTAAACAATAAATAGAACAACAATATGTTCAACGATTTGTCATTGATTATAAAAACAATATAAATCCCATTACACAAGTGCAGTTGCAATGTAACAGTACGGACAAACATTTTAATCAGTTTTAAGGTATGAATAAAAATAGTCAACTAATTAGAAACAACAACAAAAAAAGTATAATAACTTTTTTTTAAGTATTAGTAATTAGTATTGTTATTTACGAAATAGTTACTATCCACAGCCTACCAATAGTTATAATTAATATTTAGCGGGGTATCCCTTATTTTCAATAACAGCACTGCAACGACGTGGCATTGATTCAATCAATTTCATACACTTTTCTAGGGGGATTGAAATCCATGCTTCAACAAATGCATCATATCGTTCGTTTTGACTGGTATTACGTTTGTTCGAGACTTTCTTTTTAACAATATACAAGAGATTTTCTATCGGGTTTAAATCCGGACTATATGCTGGCCAGTCTAAAACGAATATACGCTATTCCCTAAGGAAACATTTGACGCTGTTGGCCGTGTGTTTAGAGTCATTGTCATGCTGAAAGATCTAGGTTACAGGCAAATGATCATCCGAGTAGGGAGTCATTGTGTGTGTGTGTGTGTGTGTGTGTGTGTGTGTGTGTGTATTTTTGTATTGCCATTTATCCATTGAACCTTCAATCTTCCGAACGGGTCCAACTCCACATCCGGAAAAACACCCCCTAACTTTAATGTTACCGCCACCGTGCTTGACTATACTCCTTGTGTATTTATAATTAAAAGCATTGTTTACAGGACGTCTAACATAGCGCTTTCTATCGGAATATACCATATTTATTTTTGTTTCATCTGAAAATAACACTTTTTTCCATTCTCGTACCGTCCAATTAACATATTTTTTATCGCATAATAATCGCTTCTCTCGGTGTTGTTTGGTAAGAAGCGGTACCTTTCGAGAGATTCTCCTAATCAATTCAGCTTCCATTAATCTTCAGCGTATCAGGCTTGACGAAATGTTTCTCGGGTCATCAGGCGAAAAAACTTCGTTGCGTAATTGAGATGAAATAAAAAATATATACTTAGTTAAACAATAAATTATGCTTATTACAAAAATAACAAGGAGATCTACTGTACCGTTTATAATTCCGATATTCAGTTAATATCATTTAAATTCCTTTTAGTAAATTCTAAGATTAAAGATTTTTAAGTTTAGGTATAAGATTCGAACATTAAGAAAAGAAAAAAAAAACCTATCTTTTCAATTATAATTATAAGTTTAATCATATTATTAATGACGGCAAGTATGTGCTATTGCATCATTGATAGCGGAAAGACTTCCGAGTAAAGAGTAAAAGTATATCCTATTTGTATTTAAGTATTACATACACACCAAACAAAGGAAATACATTCTGAATGAATACACAACGTGCCGTATATATATAGGCTTTGTAGTAATAGACGGAGACAAAAGACATCTAGGCATCATATTAAAGTGTGACGTCACACAGGTCAAGTGATACTGGTTTAAATAACGACATCCCATTTGTCGACATTTTTAAATTGTAAACGTTTTTGGGAGTTGTTTTTGCTACCTGCGGCTTTGCTCGCGACCTAATCAAAAATAATAAAAATGCCAAAATATGTTGATTATGTTGTATTTTAGCTGTAATAAAGCTTGAAGAAGTAACATATAATCAAAACTCACACGACCTTTCGTATTTCTGATATGAATGTTGACTTCAAAAGAGGCAGTTCAGATTAACGAAACTTTAACTATAACTCATTATTTATAATTAATAATCGTTGCACCTGTTACACGACTCTTCCACTTTTTACGGTTCCTTTTGGGACTAAAATTATTAAATTACTTGCAAAACCTACTCTGGAGCACGCAACATAAAAATGTCTATCTGAAAACAGTCCTCACTTATGTACATGTTCGATGACTGGCCATGAGACTTATTGATTGTCATGGTGAAGCGCACATTAAGAGGGAACTATATTCTTTGAAAGTCGAGCGAATAATCTGATAGAGGAAGGTTTTCGTTCTTGGAATGAAATAGATAGAAAACTTACATCTCCTTGAGCACATCCTTCAATAACAATGTGAAGTAAAGCTTCGAGGTTAGCAAATAAGTGGGCCTGTTCTGCATAATCTCCATGACTCCATCTTCTTTAATTTGATTGGCTCCATAAGAATTACTATTTGCAAACAATGGTTATACTGTTTAATGCAGTGTATGAAATGTTTGTGGTCAAGATGCTGACACACGACCAAGGTATCAAACGGTCGAGGTTAGGTTAGCTGCATTTTACCAGCAATATTTCACTTTGGAAGCGAAACGTATGAAGAAGAAATTTGTATGAAGAAACGTATATTTTGCACCTCCATAGGTAATATTTATCTGAGACATTGTGAATTTGCATTTTATTATTTGCACCCAGAAGTATGTATATGAAGTTTTTTTAGCGAATATTATCATACAAACATTCTAACCCTTCATACTTATTTATTTCTAACCAGGGGCTTGTATATAAAATTTCATGCCTGACAAATTAATAAAATTTCAAAATGACAAACTCACCATACAAACTTTAAATTTGTTTCACCATCTTGGTAGATTTCCGAAAACCGTGAAATACATGATTTCTGTATTACTGACCTGAAGCTGGTATATAAAATTTCATAATTCTTACTTTAAAAATGACTGAGTCCCCATGCAAACTTTCAACCTCTTGAGGGTAAATTTTTAAAAATCTTGAATAACATATTTATTTATTTCTAACCAAAAGCTTGTATACAAAATTTCTTGCCTCTTATATCAAAAATGACGAACTCTCCATATAAGCTTTCAACCCCTATTTCACCCTCTTTAGACCAGGGTCGATAATTTTTAAAACCAAAAAAAAATAATAGTAGGATGAAATCCATTAGAAAAGGAGGGGAATATTATAAAAATGAAAGGAAAAATAATTTACGGGCGATCTGAGGTCGGGAAGGGGGTGGGGGTGAGTTTTTAAGGGTAAAAAACGGTTTTTCTCGATTTCCGGCAAAACTAAAAGTCCTATCGAAAAAAGTCAAATCGCAAAGTTCTAAAACTTTTGTATTTATACTTTTTTCACATAACCTCAAAATTTATGTGAAAAATTCAAAAAACCAAGTTTTTGGTTTTTTATTTTTATCTTTTACAAAAATTATTTTTTTTTAACGAAATTTGGTGAAAACTTCCCTTTTTATGTCTCAAATACGCTGTAAATTATTTGATTAAAAATATTTATTTTTTCACCTTATTTTGAATTAATATCGAAAAAGCAACCCTTTTGATAATGACGGATTTCCATACAACAGTTCATCCATTGTTTTAGTGACAGTGAGGGGGGCGCGTAAAAACATTATCTATCGACAATAAACTTTAACGCTTACAGCCGCTTAACTTACTGATGCTACTTTTTGTAAATGCTTGTATGGGTAATTCCGAAAACATTCCATCAACTAATTGAAGCGATTTTGTGCTCGATTTATGAACACGGATAAACTGGCGTGAGGCTGTGTTCTACTCTGCTGTATCCACACGGTACATTTATCACATGTTTTAATTAGAATCCAGTAATGATTTTAAATAGTGCATATTTGTATGGAAGTTCGATTTATATACCGGATAAAGATTTATATACCGTGTCGGTAACAAGCACATTGTTAGAAAAACTGTTGGCTGGCGACACCATTACCGCGACCCGAATTAGTTGACACGGTTATATTGCAAGTTACGCTAAACAGGAAAAAAACGATTACGTTTTTGACTATTAATATTATAAATGCGAAAGTAACTCTGTCTGTCTGTTACGCTTTTATGGCTAAACTATTGAACAGATTTTGATTATCATGCTTGAAAGTAAAAACCACCCTAACGAGCAAACAATAGAATTTTATATATCAATTTTTATGTACCTATATACGAAATATGTTCAATATATTTATTTATCCGAAGGCAGACAAATGCCACGTTATTACTACCAACCATTGACATTGGTACTGTAACCATTCGTTACGTCGTCAACACGTTACTCGATGGTAGGGCTTTGTGCAAGCTCGTCTGGGTAGGTACCACCAACTCATCAGATACACTACCGCAAAACAGCAGTACTTCGTATTGTTGTGTTCCGATGTGAAGGGTGAGTGAGCCAGTATAATTACTGGCACAAGGGACATAACATCTTTGTTCCCGAGGTTGATGGCGCATTGGCTATTTAATAATGAATGGTCCTCCAGACCGATTTCGGCCACGGCGGCCAATCTCAAGAGAGATAAGCCATCTGCGCAGGAGATATTATAGTGCACAAATGTGTGCGCAAACACAGGTGCACTCTCTATTCCCTAACTCTCATAACCCGATGGGACGGCAATACGACACGACCGGAAAGAGTTTAGGCGCAGGACCAACGGCTTTACGTGCTTTCCGAGGCACGGGAGTGTTCACACTTCCAACTTCCAGACTCCGGGCTGCTACTGAGAATTTTCGACAGAAAATCTAAATAACATTTTATTGGCCCGACCTGGGAATTGAACCCAGAACCTCGGTGTTAGCAGCCTTAATCCTAGCCACTTTTTTTTTTTTTTTTTTTTTCACGCAGTGGAAACCTTCCGAAGGTACCCGACTCCCTTGGGGGAGGAACCGGGTTATGTGGGATTCTTACCCACTAAAACCACTGCGATGGCCGTCCTCGGCACGGATCGGAGAGGCTGCGGGATCGTGTTGATATAACGCATCCGCGGCCCCTCCCGTGCTGTGCTCCGCTCGTGGCTCGGCGGAGCTCTCCTCAGGGGGCGAAGGTAATTTCGCCCCCCCGCACTCCTCGCTAGTGCGTACGACGGCGCGAGGCCATCCCGGCTGCCGTCCTCCTCTGGGCCGTCTGAAATAGGATACGCGAGGCCCCCACCTCACGTATCCACGGCCCCAGGGTTACGCCCTATCTTTTAAGCCCCGGACGTCGGGGCTGTGGGAGGGCCGAGACGACGCCGACGTCGTCTCCGCCGAGCAGGATCGGCCCTTTCCCGTTCCCGCTCCGCTGTCTCCTTCTGGAGCATGACGGTCTCACAGAAGGAGGCTACAGCCCTCCACGCCGATTCCCTGCATAGCATCGCCGACACGATTGCTCGCAGGGAGAGGTCTTGTCCGACTTCACGGACCAGAATCTCCCTTTCCACACTCCACGCTGGGCATGCCTCCAACGTGTGCTGGGCAGTATCCCGGTCCGCGCCACAGTGGTGACACATCGCCGTCGATTCGCGTCCGATCTTACACAGGTATTCTCCAAAACAACCGTGACCGGTCATTACCTGCGTAAGTCGGAAGGTGACTCGTCGCTTTCGTCTCATCCAGGCTTCGAAGGCTGGCAGGATCGCTCCAACGACGCGTTTGCGCGCGTACCGTTCTTCGCAGAGACGGTCGCGCCACGTCGCAAGAGCCCTCCAGTGTTCCCGCCGCTTCAACGCTTCGAGCGCACTCGGAGGGGGCGCGTTTTCACCGCTCTGACGGAGGATGCGGGTCTGTTCATAGACCCTAGCGTCCATATCCGCCAGAATGTCCAAGGGCGGAAAGCGCGCTAGGACGGTTGCCGCCTCGTAGGATATCGTGCGATATCCCCGTACTATGCAGATGGCCACTCTCCGCTGCGAACTTTGGATCTTAGTTCTGCAACGGCGAACGCCCGACAGCCTGTGAGACCAAACGGGCGCCCCGTAGAGGGCCATCGATCGCACGACACCGGCATAAAGACGGCGAACTTCCTCCCTCGGTCCCCCGAGATTAGGCAGCAGTCTGTGTATGGCACCCGCTACCTTCTCGATCCGGGGGGCAAGGCGCTCGAAGTGCTCCTCGAAGCCCCAGCGACCGTCCAGTGTGAGGCCTAGGTATTTCATGTACCTAGCCACCTGGACGTTTGAGTCACCTACGCGGACGTGCGAATCGGGCGGTTCCCTGCTCCTCGGCAGTTTATGGAACCATAGCGCCTCCGTCTTATGAGACGCTATCCGTAGGCCCAATTCGCAGATCTTGCTGACGACGATGTTCACCCCGAGCTCAGCGAGCTCTTTGGTTCTCTCAAAATTCTCCCCCGATGCCAGCACCAAAGTGTCGTCTGCATAACAGACGATGCTGACACCTTCAGGGAGAGCGACGCGCAGGACTGCGTCATACGCGAGGTTCCACAACAGAGGCCCCAAGACAGACCCCTGTGGGACCCCACAGCAAACCTCTCTCCGGGTCCTCGTACCGTCTTGCACCATATACGAAACGTTAATCCTAGCCACTAGACCAACGAGGCTATTTAAGCGATGGTTAACAATTCTTACAATGATATTATGTATGGACGTTGGTGTCCACATACCATCAGGTGGCTCACATGTTCGTCCGCTAACCTATACAATAAAAAAAAAGAAACGTCCCTACCATGGGATGTCTAACAGTTAAGATGGCATATCTCGCATCTGTGATTACACTAGCCAGCCAGAGTTCGTATGTATGCTGTACGACCCTGTTTGTTTTACTGTATTTATTAGTAGATGATAAAGTAATAACTGGGAGATAAAACCCCTTTGATTTATATTATATGCCTACAAAAAAAAACATGCAATACTAATATAAATATTTTTCTAAAGTATTTTTTTTGTAATTCGTGCTGATATAAATAAACCTTTTTGAATCAATAATAAATATTATTTATTTTATTAAAATTTAGCTAGCTATGGTGTAGTTTTTATTGGTAGTATATATATATATATATATATATATATATCTATCTGAAGTCCGAAGCTGCCATTTTGTAACGTCACATTGCATTGAAACAAAATACCATCGGCACATTAAATTGATTAAATGTTTAATTTTAGAACGTCACTAATTCCAAATTTATTTTTGTTTCGTTCGAAAAAAAAAATAGAGTAAAAGAAGTTAAGTAAAAAGATAAGTTAAAGAGTAAAAGATCATTTATCTGAACAGCCATAATATTTTGTTTTGATCACAGCAATAATAAGCGGTGTCGTAAAAATTGATGAGCATACTCATTTGTTTATTTATTGTAACGACTCTGTCTCGGACAATACATAGTTATATTTTATTACCTAAAGACTCTTATCATGAGGGAAATACATTATTTATCGGTGCTTAAGTTACTTAAGGTATGGTACAGATGAAGTTTTATACGTTCTTCAGTATCTTTTACTAAAAGAGAAAGATTATAATAAACAGTTTGGATTTCTGGGATTAATGCTTAGTACTAGTTTTAGACGAGCCGCTTATAATAATTTTACTTGGTTAGTGTAGGTACCACCCATTCTCAGAAATTCTACTGCAAAACAGCAGTGCTCGCTATTGTTTGAGCCAGTGTAATTACAGGCTCAAAGGACAGAGCATCTTACTTTCCAAAGTAGGTGGCACATTGCCTATGTTAACCATCGCTTAGATGGTTAACATCTCTTACAATGGCATTGTCTAAAGGCGTTGGTGACCACTTACCATTAGGTGGCCCATATCCTCGTCCGCCTTTCTATGCAATAAAAATAATAATAATAAACTAGATCCTGCTAGAGGTATCATGTTGGTCCCAAGTTAAATCATTTCTGAAAAAATATGCAAATGATTATATACATTTATTATATAAACTTATATAAAAGCTTATTGTTAGCTTAAAACTGGGTCGAAAAAAACAAGTGTTTTACGTATTTTATGAATATGTTATTGTTATTGTACTTCGAAGAAAACTACCCATTTGGTTTCCTTAAAGACCACTCCTAGACATCTCAATATCCGGTCCCAAGGTTGGTGACGAGCCGGTTGGCGTGATTGGTAGATACCCTGCTTTTCGCGCCGCAGGTCGAGGTCGAGGTTGGATTCCCACCCAGGACAGACAATTGTGTGCATGAACATGTCTGTTTGTCCTGAGTCTGGTTGTAATTATCTATATAAGTATGTATTTACAAAAGAAAAAGTAGTATATGTAGTATATCAGTTGTCTGGTTTCCATAGTACGAGCTCTGTTTAGTTTGGGATCAGATGACCGTGTGTGAAAAATGTCACAAGATATTATTATTATTAAAAGTATAAATTTTTCATCTAAATCTGTCTTAGCCGTTTACGAGTTCGTTTCGTTATATACATACTCTAAAAACTTAAATAAAACAGGCTGATCGTTTATTTTCCAATTTATCATTAGTTATTGAATTAAATCACGAATATTTTATGTATAGAAGTTATGGAAATATGTTTATTAAACATGACGTAATCGGTATTTTCCTATAGAAATATTGGAAGACGGTCGTTGCATGGCGATAAGTTTTATCACCCATTTTGAATATATTGTTAATATATAACGCCAAAACATTTTATACAGATTCATTCATTACAGTAATATTTTAATTTATTTAAAACTAACTAATACCCGCGACTTCATCTGCGTTGCTTGTTATATTAACAAAGTTTTCTTATGTACGAAGAAAAAAACATCAAAAAGAGCACAAGCAAAAATATACTTTGTTTAAACATACATCACTGAACACGCAGTGCATATACAAATCGTTGTTTCTTGAAACTTTAATAACTTTTTATTAAATGATAATGATTAATATCGCAATTTTTTTTTTGATAAGGGCCAAGTGTCTAAGAAATAAAATTTAGATCATTTCATTTAAATCTATCCAGTAGTTTTTCCGTGATGCGTGCATAACTGCAGACCTCTATCACTTTATTTATATTGATATATTGAATGGATTTATATGTAAGCTGACCCTGAGTTGTAAAAACCTATATGAATAACATACTTCATTGTTGTTGCTAGGTTATAGGGTTTTGTTCAAGCCGATCTGAGTAGCCACCCAGTCGCCTGATATTCTGTCGTTTGCTAAAAGTACTTAGTATTCTTGCGTTCCGGCTTGAAGTTTGAGTATGATAGTGTAACTGGAGGCACGAGGGACATACCATTTCCGGTTCCAAGGTTGGTGGCAATGTTAACATTTATCATCAGGTGGCCCAAATGATCGTCCCCCTTCCTTTACAATAAAAAAAAATTAAAATATTTGCATTTGTCATTTGTTATATTTAAATTGTCTCGCCATTATATTTTTGTTAACAATTTTCGTTCGAAAAATTAACCCTTAACATCAGAATGTACGATTAAAAAAACTAAACCATACTACAGTATGGACAGTATGGTACACCATGTCTACTGCCAAGAATAGGCGTCCTACTCTACTCCCTCACGCTCCTCCAGGTTGGCGTATACAAAAGGCGTTATGCCTTCACGAGATAAGATGTACAATTGTACATATTCATTCAGTGGTGCAGGACAACATTTACACCTGGATTTGAATTTAAATAGCAAATAAACAAATTATAACTATTCCTTCTGTAAATTCAGAGAAAATTGGCAGTTGACCTACTGTCTGAGATCCTGTAAAGATTACAAGCTTAGAACATCGAACACCTTATGAGAAATACTCACCAAAAATCTATTATATTTCAAATAGTTTTTGACGTTATCTATTCTCATGTCTTAGATAATGTTTCAACCGATAAAATTCTTGACCTCCGCCCCTACAAGTCAATAAACACGCTATTTACAATCGTCATTGGAGTTATATTAACATACGCACGTACATACTTTGCTGTTGTGTCATAACTTCCTAAGCCTTGCCAACTTGTACACTAACAGATATTCACACTAGAACCGATATTTAGATACACATTCTACAGATAAACCAAATATTTTACCTATATTTTTTTAAATATTTTTTTGGTGGTTGAGCTTTGTGCAAGCTCGTCTTGGTAGGTACCACCCACTCATCAGATATTCTACCGCAAAACAGCAGTACTTGGTACTGTTCTATTCCAGTTTGAAGGGTAAGTGAGCCACTGTAATTACAGGCACAAGGGACATAACATCTTAGTTCCCAAGGTTGGTGGCGCATTGGCGATGTAACCGATGGTTATCATATCTCACCTACCTATGGTATAAAAAAGCGTGATTTCACTGTGTATTACTGTGCTACAGTTTGAAAGTTGAGTAAGCCAGCGTTAATACAGAGATATGGAATATCTTGAATACAATTGTTTGTAACACGTTGGCGAAATGAGGAGTAAATCAATACAAGGGGTTTGATAGTCATAAGAGATATATAATATTAAGTCTAATGGCTGCTGGCGCATTGGACATAGATTGGTTATAGACGAATTCTTACAGTACTTTTTTGTTTTTTATAGAATATAGGCTTGTTGCTTGACCACAATTATTCCTAATGGCTAGTGATGTAGCATAAATGGCAATTTACTTTTGCCTAATAGATACGTAGACTAAGCTACCTCCACACATAAGTATTGATCTTACAGTGTCCACACTTGTCTGGGGGTCGCAAGAACCACTTGAATAGAGTCCAGCTTGATTTAATTTGATTTTGATCTATCTTCAAAAAATAAAATATGTATCCGATCCTTGGATGCGCATTCTATGGAAATAGATTAGTAAAAAGTTATTAATTAAAGTAATTACTGCATGTAGTTGGCACGTTTTTTTATGTCATAACAAACTTATTTAAAGGTCACTCATTATGTGAGCCAAACTAATAAAATCCTAATTAAAATCTTACGAAAGATCAAACTTCGATAGCAATAAAATTTTAATGTAATAGTGTAATCTGCAATCGCTTAAATGATGATGCTAATGTTTATGACTATCTAGTTTTTTCTTATGTTAGCAATATTTTAAAGGCATTCAAATGTTATCATAATTTTTATAACACATTTAATTTTAAAATATATATATATATTGACGATGCGATAGAACTCACGATACAAATAATATACTATTTTTAATAAATACTAATATATATGCTAATAACTTACATTAAAAGCGCGCCTAAAGCAAAAAAAAAATGCGCCGTCATCTTTGGGAAGATTTTATGTAACTCTAGTTACACTGACTTACACACCCTTCAAACCACAATACTATTTTATTCGAGAAGGCTATATCACAAGATTATATTAAATGTAAAACTACTGGTTTGTAATTTATTTATGTATTTCTTGGGAAACATACATCATAATCTATATATATAAAAGAGTATCTTTGTATATGTATGACATCGATAAACTCAGAAACTATTTGACCGATCATTATGAAAATTGGTATGTATATGTATTTTTCAAACAAAGCCGCGGGTGAACCGCTAGTATAATATATAAACATTTAATAACAAAATAAGTTTCCACTTTCACATTGAAACGTGGAGTGAACTTAATAAGACCAGTAATTTAAAAGGCAAAAAGCAATTAGAATATTACTTAGTAATAGTTTTTTAAGATGTCTAAAAATTTAAATAGATTTCGTTAAAGATCTATCTGTATTCCTGTAAAATTTATTATAATTGTCATATGCTTTTATCAGAAAGTGATTTTTAACGTAGTTCCCTCTATGGGACATAATAGGCATGTTTTGTTAAACAAGGGAATGTGAAGTATTGTAGATAGAGCCGCTAATAAGCTCATAAGTTAAGACTACCCTTTCCACCAATGACATAAAATTGGTTTGTTAAATAAAATACAATTAATCATAAGTATATTGGCTGAAAATCAGAATAGAAGCTTACGGCCTTACTTTCAAACTTTCCATAGCGGCTGGTTAGTTGAACACTGCTTTTGATCTTTCTTTCATTTTTGATTTGACATTTCAGTGAAGATGTCTTCTTCACTGAAATGAAATGTATTGTTTAACTAAACATTCACTAACAACTTTTATAAGTAATGCTGTTATAGTCGATGTAATAATAATGTCCTCTAAACAGATTAGCCAAATGCGCAGGAGATATTATAGTGCACAAGAATGTGCACTATAATATGCGGCCTTTCATGTAACCAATAGACCGAAGAGGCATTCATATATACTCGATATTTTTGTTTATTAGTAATTGAACAGCGAGTAACGACCGTTTCATAAGGTCAAAAGTGGACTAACGGCACATAAGAGTTTGGATCTCAGAAGGATTTAATATAAATTACTTTAATGTAACACATGATTTGGTATAATTTGCACAGATGTAAACAGCATGTGTTGTGCCTTTAAATTACTTCTCTGTCTAAATATTTACTTGTTCGTTAATCTCTCACCGATCATAATTAACGCTTATTTGAAAGGTAAAATATTTATAATGTTGTTAATAAATTAATATTCGAAGTTTCCAGTAAATTATACTTTTTAATCTTACATATTCGTTAGTGTACACCAAGTAGCTATTAAAAAATATGGTGTCCATAATAATACATTACCAGATAATATTACGATATCTGAAAGGGACTGTTTAAAAATATGTACTGTGTCAATCTCTATTTATCTGCTAGATGTTCGTATTTCGTGTCTAGAATAAAACACTGGTGTGGTACTAAAAAGGGAATTAAATAAGAAATGGGCATGTAATCAGATACTTCATCAAGCCATGCAATTACACATGTCACCGTCAAAAGCGTGAAAATAGAAAGAAATAGTTAAAGAAGCTCCTGAAATTACTTGAGAAATCTCTCATTCGTCACGTCATTCAAATCTCATTTCTATAACGTAAAATAACGATCAGTAATGATGCAGTGAAATGTCCGAAAGTGACATGCGACATTGACCATAATAATGACAACATTTTAAGAATACACGCATCAAAATAGTATATCACCATAAGTCAGTTCTTACCATTTCACAGGTGAATAATAAAATGAGTTCGTAGTAGATAGCACTGCAGAACAAAGTTATAGTATAAACACGAGTAAGTAAGTTTCCGACTCTGCAAAGTCAATAAATCCTTCCAGAGGATATTATTAAGAGGGATATTTGTTTGTGTAAAATAATTTCGCAGATAGTTTTAATTTTGGCAATTAAGGTTTTCTTTTTTTTTTAATTCATTAATATTAATAACTACACAACATAAATGGTATAGATGATAGAAAAGTATTGAATTGGTATTTGATGATTTTCATGAAGAATATAAATATGTAAATTTAATATTATTTAATTAACATATTTATGTAGGAAAAGTGTTACTACTGAGTTACTCACCAGACCTTCTCAGTAGAATTTACTTTTTGAAACGTAAGCGAAACGTAGCTTTTCATTTAATATAATCCTGTATAATTCAAAAGTGTTTTTTCAAAGCCCATCCGAATAAATCATGATTTGATTTGAAGTTATCTATTGTGGAAAAGTATAAATAAAAACCTTAATATCATGAAAATAACATTTTTTAAACTAAGTACTTTAGTAAATTTTAAATGTAATGGTTTTACATATAACCGTTACTTAGCGAAATTTTTAAATACTGAAAAGCTATATATTCCGAGAAACAATTCAATTCGGAATCAAGAGATCTTGAAACGAAATAAATATAAAAAATTTCAGTATTATAAAAAGTTTTAATAAAACAAATTCTTATTCGACTTATGTTATCTAAGTATATACATTATATATATCCGTAGATATAAATGAAAATTAAATTAATTCAAGTCGATTTTCATCAGCTCAAAACTCAAACAGCGTATCCGACTTTGTAAAACAAACTGAGCAAACTTTCAATCGGAGTGCAGTCGGACTTACTCAACGTAAATGTATAACAAACGATTCCCTATTGTATAACAAAGTTACACATTTATGCAAATGATGATAATTAATGTCTTCGTCTACATAATATGTACGTACTTGAATATATGGGCAGAGCAGTTTTTGCTGCTGATCTTGCGTTTGTATCCCAGTTCGAGCCTGGATTTTTTTGATCGTCAAATAATTCTCATTACTCATAGTACGTTATAATGGAAGTTTGCAGTGTTTATAACTAATAAATGAGTTTAACGATTTAGTAATCATATAAGTATATGAATACTTATTCCAATCCAATATAATATTTATTTTTATTTTAGTTTGAGACAACGATAATAAATATTGAACACGGAACCTGATTTAAATTTTGTTTGTTTAAAAAAATAAATAAAGTGTTGTAAATATTTGATTTTGTTCAATGACTATTTCTCATATATTTCAAACTTATGAGTTACAAAGCTGTCATTAAGAGTAGACTATTACTATGCAATAAAATTAGTCACCTGAATTTTAAAAACTCTATTTAAGATTTTGTCTTAAAAATAAGGTTAATATTTATATTTGTTAAATATTTCAACCGTTCAATTACGAGTAATGTGCACGTATCGGTAGCTAACAAGCCTCGCATGAAACTAGCCTTGCTCTCGTTTCAGTAGCCTTCAAAGGTTACTGAATATCATAATAATTAATCTAGACTGAATATTAGCTCTGACGCAAGATAATAATTGTCTGTACTACTATATAAGTAGTTATAGTATTATGTTAAATAGTTAGTCTGAGCACGGTTATCTCACGACCAGAAAAGTTCGAATTGAAAAAAAATGTTTTCGTTAGATAAAATAGTAGTACTGTTGTGTTCCGGTTTGGGTGAGTGAGCCAGTGTAATTACAGGCACAAGGGACATAACATCTTAGGTCACAAGGTTGGTGGCGCATTGGCGATGTAAATAATGGATAACATCTCTTACAATGCCAACGTCTATGGGCGTTGCATCATGTGGCCCATATGCTTGTCCGCCAACCTTTGCAATAAAAAAATATAATAAAACTCAACCAACAATAGTTTACAATATTAAATTAAAACATAATCAACACTTTTTATAAAATTAATGTAACAGAAGTAGATTTAACTTTTAAAAATATTCAAAACATTAAATTTGAATTTTTAAGAGATTTAACGCGGGGGAAACTGCGCGGTGAATTTTGTTTCTGTTCCCAAAGATGACGCAAAAGACTGAGCACCATCTAAGTACACCTATGCGTTCCTGAAAGTCTACCTTTATGCCATGCAGATCTTCATAGTTATAGTATAAAAATACTAAGCTGAGCCCAAGTGGAAAACTAAATCAAGATGATTTCGAAGCATATTGATTGAAACTTTTATTTAAAAAAATATTTAATTTTTATATTATAGTATCGAGAATGTTATGTCACTTGTGTCTCTTATACATCATCACTGCAATGTGGAACTCTGCAATAATAAAGTATTTTAGTTTCGATTTTTGCATCCATGCATACTTTGTATGAAAAACTTAGAAGATATTCTTCATGCTTAAAACTTATCACATCAAGCTGTGTTCATAAAAGTGTATGAAACCGATACAAGTATATCTTAGTGTACGAAAACGAGAACAGATTTGTTATATACAATACAAAGGAATCATCTGACGTCACTTATTTGTCATACAAATGTCACTTGACTAAGCGCTTAGTGGCGAAAGAACGAAACCAGAAAAAATATATGAGCATTTTTTGATATATGTAAGAGTCATAATATGAGCATTTGAATCGTTCTCATATTGTATTCTTTGTAAATATTTTTTCTTTATAATTACTATGTAATTTTTTAGTTTAAATAGTTTAATGATATTAACACACACATGCAAACTTTCTCGCGATGTTTTAATTAATTATAAACAATAATTGAACACCTGTAATATCCTTATGAATCGATTTTGATGATAATTTGTGCTTTTTTATTTGAGTTCAGTATAACTCCAAGATATAACGCCACCTCATAGCTATTATACACTGTTAAATATTTATACATACTATTTATTTACGTATAAGACTAAGCTTTCGACTTAACAAAGTTAATTAAATTTAATACATTTTTTCCTGGAGCAGGGTATTCGATCTTATAGTTACATTCCGCAAACTAGTGTACCAATATCTAAATTTAAAACTCATATACGTACTGTACATGATTATGTATGAAAATTACTGTAACTTGGAATTAGCAGAGTAAACTAAGCAGAGCTTGTACTATGGAAATCAGACAACTGATATACTTATATATACTACTTTTCTTTTGTAAATACATACTTATATAGATGATTACACCCAGACTCAGGACAAACAGACATGTTCATGAACACAAATGTCTTATTGTCCTGGGTGGGAATCGTACCCACGACCTGCAGCGTGAAAGGTAAGTATCTTACCAACCACGCCAACCGGCTCATCAGTAGAAGTGTAGTGTAGTGTATAGTAATAGTTATCGGAAATATATACCTGTTATCATTCAAATCACAAATATTGGAAACTAGATTAGAAATCAATCTACATTATTTGGATTGATGTATTGATGTGTGTTTGATGTGAGATTTATATTAAGCGCAATGCGGTAACAATACAACGTTGATAGCTCACAAAACGCAATGAAATATTTCGAAACACCCGTATCGCACTTTCGGTGTGTATATCACTCTCCTTTTTTACAGGTGGGTAGTTTGATTTGTTTATAGTATATTCGGAAAAAAAACTGATTCTTTTTTTTATCTTTCAATGGTAGCCAGCTTTTAGTAGCCAGCTTTTATCCCTCCCATATGTTGCGTGTTATAATTTCTTTTCTTGCCTTGATAGTAAACTATTAGCATCGCGTCATCGAATGCGGAGATCACCCGATAGTCCAAAATATTCTATGCCAGCATACCAGTGGTTTTAATACCTCTGTATCTTCAAATCCAGGAATATAATCTCCTCAGGGCTATGTTAAGAAATACTACTCAACCTTTTCTAATACTGCATGCAGCTTTACTTTGATCCTAACCTTTGTCGACCCCGACTAATGACGTTAACCGCACGAATACATACATTTTTGTTGATATGAATCCTAAATTAACGAACTTACGACTTAGTTCAGATTAATTTTATTTCTGTCGCATTGATTAAGTTCGGTTTTATAAATGAAGTTATCTTTGTGATAATCTTGTTAAGAATATGATAGTTTCGCATTTATAATATGATGAAGGATGTCTACAAATAATAAGAAGCAGCTGAGAGGTAGGTAGTTACCATCAACACTCCTAGGCCTTAAAAACCTCTTCCGGTCGTGACGGAATGCTGTATCGTTGGATTATGAGAGTGACGGTGCACCGGTTTTTCGGCGTACTCTTTTGCACTATAAATAATCTTCTTTACAGTTGGCTTATTCTTGAGGTTGGGGTTACACGTATGGTTCTTTGTAAATATCATAATTATTATAACTAAATGAACCATGTGTTCGAATGCCTAAGCCGCACGCTTGTCAACGTGTGGAGTCGGTGGCAGGTATTTCTTCGAATCCTCGAAAAAGTAACATACCGAGCAATAACGAATTTCGTATAGATTTAATAAAAGATCATTCAAAAGTCACGTCAATAGTCTCAATTTAAAGTGGGTAAAATTGCGAAGCACACCTTCTTATATTATATTATTATATATAAAACCTTCCTCGCGCCCTACGCCCTCACTGAAAAATTACTAGTCCACTATAAATAAGCTTTATTTATAGTGGGCTAGTATTTTTTATCAGTTAGGCATTACGAATCAGTTTTTATCATATACGAACTGTTTTACTTATTGAATGGCCATTTATGTTATACTCATGTTTTAGTTACAATGGTTTCTTTTTTGTTATTAGCTTTATTTCCGTCCTGAACTTCGAATAACAAGAGTAAAATATGAAATGTTATACAATCACCAAGCGATCTATCCGCCCTCACTTTCGAAAACTTTCTAGTAGCAGTATAAATTTGCTGTAATATATTTTGAAATTACCAAGTTTAAACTACATCGTAATATGTTATTTACATTGATAAGCAATTATACTGTGTGACAATTAAATTAAACTCTACATCGGCGTTGTTATAATGAACTATACCTATCGCAAAAATATGAAAAATCCATAACAATCAGATAAGTACTTTTAGCTTGAATCTTGAAAAGGCGAAGCAAACATTTTTATTTTTTGTTTTATAAGAAACTAGCTGTGCCCCACGGTTTCACACGCGTGTAATTAATAAAAATATAATGAACAAAAATCAGCCTAGAGCCTTCCTCGATAAAAGACTAAACAAAACATTTTTTTTTTAAATTCGAATCAGTAGTTCTTGATATTAGTCGGATCAAACAAACAAACTCTTCTGGTTTATATATTAGTATAGATAGGCAAAAATATTTTAACCTACCTACATAGTCCGCATAATAAACGCAGATATCATTTTCACTAATTAAATATTTGTATCATATAATGCACTAGCCGTGCCCCGCGGTTTCATCCGTCATAATTAATAAAAATATAATGAATAAAAATCATCCTAGAACCTTCCTCGATAAAAGGACTATACAACGCAAAAATAATTTTTAAATTCGAACCAGTAGTTCATGAGATTAACCGGATCAAACAAACAAACTTTTCACATATTTATATTCATATTTCCCTTGTATATTAGTATAGATTTACAAATAAATGTTTCAAATGCTAACAACACATAAGTAGTGAAATCACGGAAATAATGGTTTTGTATGAGGTTATAGCTAATGGCCGGTGTTGCAATCCTTTAATAAACAAGTATTTTATAAACAATAATCCGATACGACTATATAATGTTGTGAAACAATCACGTAAAAACGAATAACTATGCAAAGTATCAATTCAATTGGATGAACGATGCGTACATACGTATTTATATAACGTAAATATGTTTTTATCAAAGAGAGTTACTATAAAACTATTTTTTTATTATTTATTCGATTAAATTGATGGTATAAAACTTGCTATTAATTTATTTCGAGGTTATGTAAATTGTAATTTGCATAAAATTACTGAAAAAAATTAACCACAAAGTTTCTTGTCGTTCGTCCTCGATGGAATCTTTATTGCGAACCGGTTCGGTTGTAGCTTTAAATGTAATTTTAATTTAATATCGTATTATGAAAATTTAAAATTGCTCACAAGAGCGTACTTGAATAAAATATATGTTTATCATCATCATATTATTCCTCTGTTATATGCAACGGGCTGCTTATCATATGTTTTCACGGTCACAATCGACTGCTAATTAAATGTTAATAATAAAATACTAGACATGATGTAAGCTACGTTTATTTTTGCTAGATAATATTGCCGCGGTAGCAAATATGTTGAAACAATGGACTCGTTTTAAGACTTCCGTAATCATTGATTGGTGGTTGTGGATTTTTCTGAAATAACTGAGAACACATTATGATTTACTCAGTACGAATAATCGCGATCCAAAAACATTTTATTTAACGACATATTTTAGTTAAAAGGAATGTAAGTATATATATATATTTGTGTCATGCAAAATCAATACATCGAAATGTCGAAATCGATTATCGAATGATATCTTTTGAAACAAAGATTAAAATCAAGTCGAAGTACAACTGTTAAGTTTACCATATATTTGCTGACTTGACACAAAATACTTAAAATTAAAACTTTTCTGAACAAACAACATAACTACGTTATTAAATGAAATGTACATTAATATTTATCGATTTAAAAATAAAATCTAAATCTTTTATAAAGATTAATAACCAATTAAACGTCCTTATATATCAATTTATATAGATTAACATATGTACGATGCCTTATAATAAAATTGTTATTGACTTATTAATTTTATTTGCATTCAATCAAATGTAATTCATTACATAGTATTACGTGAATATAATAACTGTAGCCACAAAGTACTGCCATTTGAATCAAATAACGTTATACCATCTCTAAATGGACGCGGCTGCCCATAAACATCGTTGAATATCGTTAAAAACGAAGGCTCGCCTTGATATTCTGCCAAGGAGTTTATTTTTGTAGCGAAAGTGCGCCCGCGCAGGGAAAAGAGCCGCTAGCCGAGCTCCGACGGATATACACGAAGACGCCCGAACGACACAAGAGTCAAAGAACGGTCATCAATCAACACGTTCTTATGAATTTCAAATGTCCGACGCTATTAAATTTTACAATTCAATTTACCCATAACTATATAGCAATTAAATTATAAGTTGTACTATTCGAAAGTATATGCGTCCTATTCTATTTAATTCACGATATAATAACGTATGAACGTATTCAGACGCACGTAGTGTCTATTTACAACGAGCAAAGCTAACCCCTCGACGGACGCGTGTTTTTTTCTTTATTATTATTAACTTGGCGCGCCGCGTCTCGCTCGATCACCTACATACAAAAACGGAGATGGATTGATGCGAAAATGACTCTTAGATACCAAGGGATAAAGGCTATAACACTCTAAATTGATTATAATTATCCGTCGTCGCCCACAGTACCTGATGTGTTGTCTGAGTTATGAGCCATCACATAATTATGTTCGTAGTACTAGATGGCGTTCGCTACTTCGTTGTGGATGTTCATTTCAATATATACCAGAATGTTTTGTAATGATTTTGTTAAAACATAACTTTAATGGCGTGCAAGTAATGAATGATTGTCATTATTTATCAAATTAGTAAAATCTAATACCGTTTCCGAGATTTAGAAATAACTTTAGCCGACGCGTCCTTTCCACGAATACAATTATCAGTGAATGGCTATTCCCTGATTCCATCTGCGTCAAATTTATATGGCATGATATCTCTATGTCAAATTTCATAAGGATCGTTTTAGTGGTTTATTTGAATAATTGCATGTAAGTAAGTGAAAAAAGATAGTTTAATATTTAATAAGTTAATAAAGAAATATAAATAGTTTTCATAGAAAGTTGGTGTTGTGTTTTTACAAAACATTAATGTTTCATACATAATGTAGTCCGTCCATCCGGTACAATATCTAGCAGTCTTAGTATTAATAACTAATTTTACTTAATTATAGCTAAATGAATCGAAAATGCTTTATTATTTATTTATTATGTGGGACACATATCAAATGCATTGAAAATGAACAAGTGTTGCAATGCAATACTTGTTCATTTTTAATGAATTATATACGGGTTGAAATGCTTGTCTATCCTTACCCCTTTTTAGGTTATGATATTGCAAAAAAGTCGAACCACAAGGGGGCGTTCAAAACTTTGGCATATATAGGTTATAAATGTGACAAAACTATATTTAAATAAATAAATATAAATAAACATCTCAAAAATTGTTCGAAATAGAATAATGAATTAACTTAACTATTATTTTAAAATATTCTTCCCCCTTTAGTATTTTTAAATTTAGAAACAAAACAATACTAAGGGCTAAATTTAGACTATAGATAGGGTGAGTGAACAGAGTGTCTCGAATATGTATTTGTAAATGCAAATACAACTCATGTTTTATAATTATCCTTGTACTTTTTTCCTCGTTTACTTCTTTCAGTCTCGCTGATATCGAAGCGAATAACGTAATAAGGTTAAAACGTTGTATTTACTTTTAATGAGCTCCCAATTACAATTGTACCAATTAAACACCCGTACGTCCACCCCTTTCTCTCCATTCCCCAGCCTTTTGGACCCTCCTCTCGTATTTCAAAGATCTGTTTTGTTTAATGTAAAACTATTTTACACTAATTTACCTATAAAGAAAAAGAGATATACGATGGAGTATACAGTATTTCGAACTCATAATATAACACTACAATGACAATTAAATGTTAAATTTATGATAATATTCTCTACATACTTATAGGCTAATTAAACATACACTATTTATTGAATGAGTAAATAATTCGATCGGTAATAATATTTGTCAAATGACGATTCTGGGTGTATATAATGTTTTGTTTTGAGAGTAAGCAAAGATTTTAAATGTAACTCAACCTTCGTTCTTTTATATAACACATTGGTTCGACCTATTTTGGAATATGGATCTATAATTTGGAATCCACACTACAATTTATACATCGATGTGTTAGAGAAAATACAAAGGAAATTTATTAAATACCTTAATTTTAAATGTCGTGCAACAAAAGAAATTATTCCAATTACTGTACTTGCTGATCGTCGAACACAGAGAGAACAACTATTTTTACTTAAATTAATTAGGGGTAATATAGATTCTTCCTACCTTCTAAATTGCTTAACTTTCAGGTGTCCTAATGTACGAACAAGAGTCTTTCAAGTCTTTGTTTAGTTTGCCGTTATTAAAGTCTAATTATGCGCGAAATTCTTTTATATATATAGTCTGTAAAGAATATAATATAAAATTTACCGGAATTGATATATTTAAAGAATCAGTCGCTAACTTTAGGAAGCTTGTTTTTAGTGTTTTAGAACCATAAAACCTAATTTTTGTTACTTCAAATACCTTCTTTCTTAGTTTTTTTTATTTTTTATTATTATATTAATTTTATATTTGTTCTGCTCTTATTATGCTTTTAGTTATAAGTGGAAACTTTACTGGTATATGTGCTAACATTATGTTATAGTTTTAAGGATTAATTGTACTGTTTGTTTCCCAAATAAAATAAATAATAAATATCATTGTATAATATATTATATAATATGACTCATTTCAATTGTTAATATATTTTAAGGAACGTTTTTTTTAAACTCCTATCAAACACGTAATTTAAAAAAATAAATCGCGCGCGTTAACCCTAAAAGGGGTTGAAGGCAGATATCCGACTGGCCCTTGAGTCTGCCACATATTTTTCATGCAGCTTACTAATGCGTCAATACATAGTCAAAAAAATGCGTGCAAGTGAATGATGATATTATAGTATTGTTTAGTTATTTTTTTAAATTATTATTATTAGTTTCTTACGGGTATTTTTACCTACTAGTGAGTATATTTACAGTTTCAATACGCACATTTAAAACTACTCCAACGAAATTAATTTCTTGTGCTGACCACTTTACATATGTTTTCGAATTTTTATCTTTCGAAGAAAATTAAAAAAATTACACATATATTAATATATACATACATAATAAATATTTACATGTATAATAAATATTTTTTATTCTACTAGGCTCTTATAAAAAAAATCATGATAAAAAACTACACGATAAACATGTAACACTTCTTTCCGGGTCGTAAAGATTCCCTCTTTTGAATATAATTTATTCCAAAGGTAAGATTATATTTTATTATTTATGTATCAAATACGTTCTTAAGAATATAAACGAAAATTATGTTACAAAGCAAAGCTTATAATATCTGCTAGAGACTTCTTCCAGATCCTCTAGACTGTAAATAAGTAGTATGAGTTTGTAAATACATGGTGTTCTTTAGGTAAACGCAAATTAAAAAATACTATATTTGTCATATCTTATTGAGCAATTAATGTATTGGCAAATTTATCGAAAACTTAAGTAATTTCATGAATGTTTTTAACAAAAGCAATGTACAAACACAGTATATTTCCGGTGTCTAATGTGTGGGTGGTTCCTACCCAGACGAGCTTGCACAAAGCTCTACCGCCAAGTGAATACAACGTGCCATACAACGTATATTATAAGTTAGAATGTCCGTAGCTTTAATGTTATATTTAGTGTTTCTTTATTAAATTTTATATTTTCAGATATTTTGAACTTTGTACCAGCATTCTTAATTAAAAAAAAAATAAACAATATATTATTTAAATGCCTTCAACGTATCTATTTTGCGACGGCAACGGAGATATCAATAAAAATATTTGTATATAAAATAAACTAAGTAAACAAGTAGTGTAAGTGATAACAATGAGGTAAATATAATTGATAATATTTTCAACCTCCAATTGAGGATCGCGTATGGATGCAAATACGTCTTATTTCAAGTTTTACTATTTTTATTTTAGTTACTATGCTAAATAAACTTTGTAGACCGGTCTCATCAATAGAATTATTCAAATATCAGGAAGTAGCAGATATTATTACAAAATATAGAAAGAAATAATTAAAGCTTCGTTTGGCCCAAATTTTATATAAGTTATCATATTATTATTTTTTATTTATTATTATTAAATATTCTAAATTAAATATTTGAGCCAAATCGTAATAACGCTTTCAGAGATACACTATGCACTTATTATTATTATACCTACAATAATTGTTCATTTTATATTAAAATATTATAATTAATAGCTTTATCTAAAAACTTTAGGTTCATGAAAACTCACTGCTTTGTCAAAGCTCTTGAAGTAATCGTAATGAGAAATATCCATATCTATTAGCTTTGGAACTGGCTTTTTTATTTTACTTATTTGCAGTAAAAACTTAGATGACAATTTTTTTTTTTCGAATATATTACGATAATAATTAGAAACGGTGTAGCGACTATTTCAGTATTACCCATTACATACATAACATAATAATAAATACCTCTGTAAATTAATTTGAAATGAATAGAGTATTCGCTCATGACTAATATTGTTCTTAGTTGAATTAAATATAATTTCATACAATTTGATATTATGGACATGTTAGATTCAACCTACAAGATGAACTATTTCAAGCAAACAAACGGCTAGTTAGTCGGCACTCTTTGACATGATTGGATCAATATTTGCAAAGTAATGTATTCATTATACATAAAAACTATCTCATATAGAATTATTCTGCGACCTTTAGACAAGATAAGTTTTATATTGGGAGAATATTGAGAGGATGTTAACGATGTATTATTACTTGGTGGTAGAGCTTTGTGCAAGCTCGTCAGGGTAGGTACCACCCACTCATCAGATAATCTACCGCAAATCAGCAATAGTTGGTATTATTGTGTTCTAGTTTGAAGGGTGAGTGAACAAGTGTAATTACAGGCACAAGGAACATATGCCTTAGTTCCCAAAGTCGGTGGTGCATTGGCGATATAAGCGATGACTAACATCTCTTGCAATGCCAATGTCTATGGGCGTTGGTGACCACTTAATATCAGGTGGCCCATATCCTACCTATGCTATACAAAAAATCTTATACATATTGTGTGGTAAAAAATATTTTGATATGAAAATGGACCGTGTTTAATATTATACTTAAAGTTTTTTAATTTGACATTAGTTTCAACTTTCAATAGAAACCATAGTGTAGTTGATATAGCAATTCTTTGAACGGTCAACGCTCCCCTGAAATTGTCATTTGTCATCACTAGCTATCTGCAGGGGATCATAAATGAGTTACAATGACATAGCTCTGCAACAAACGTGGGTAGGTAATAGGTACATTACAGAACGAATGGACTTTAATACTGCTGGATTAGTAGTTATTTTTTTTGTATAATCTCATATATCATATAAACGAACACGCGTTGGATCACCGTGGTGGAATAAACTGCAAGCCTTCTCAAAGAAAGATGAGGCCTTAGCGCAGTTGTCTTTGTGATAAAGTTTATGTTGGTTTTCATTGATTAAAATAAAGCTAGTCGAGTTATTTAACTTACTTAGAACTCCATCACACCTTCTATAAACAGGAGAAGTAAAGACAAACTTCGTTCAAGTTTCGTCCTCTGCAAACGCTAATTCATCCCGCCTTGAGATATTCGCTTCTATTATAAAATCCCGCAGGTATTTTTAGCGTACTTACTTAATTGAAATTTCATTTAAAAAAGCAATAGAAAGTAGGAAGTTTAATTTTAGTTCGATGTTGTTAAATTACTTTCAATCTGAGCCTACTTGAACGCAGGATATGTCAATTTGATGTGCAACCCGCACAACGATCTTATCGACAAACCAATCGGCTAACTATTTCCTAAAATAAAGGTTCAATATCTATAATTCTTATTGAGATTTCATCGTAAATACCTTATGTAGTTTCTTTTTTATTTTCTTTCGTTTTATGGCAAAGATTGTAACCATTTATGTTCTGGCACCTTTAAAATCCATTTCTTCGCAGAAAGGAGGACTTCTCCAGGTGTCCCTATAAATAAAAAATGTATCCTTCAAGTAAGGGGGAGTAACAGCATGAAACAATACACAGTATAGAATAGAAAGGATGTGTATATTCCGGCGATGTCGTATGGGTAACCAATTAAGGCGAGAACGAGAAATTGTGAAACATGGTCATATTTGCGTAATCCATATATAAACCGGATAAAAGTATTTTGAAGTCTCTCAAGCTTATTTAATTGGTTTTCGGTTAAGTCGAGAAAGCTAGCGTCAGCGTAATCAAGAATAGGAAGGAGTAGAGTCTGTGCGAGCATAATTTTGGTTGGAATTGGATGAAAGTGTCGAAGACGACGCAGAGACCTCAGTGCTGCAAACACTTTCCTGCTGATGTCATTCACGTGGCAAGCGTGGTATTATCAAGGAAAACTCCCAAGTTTTTAACATAATCGCAATAAGGGACGACAATATTGTTAAACATTGTTGATGGCAAGGAAGGATAATTGTTTACGGCTGCCAATTAATATAACATATTTATTATTTGAGAAGATAAAAAATCATCAATCATCAGTACTTGTAATTCGCCTATGAACACTAGCAGTAATAAGCTTAAACGTAGTCATGTGAAATAATAATATATCATAACCCTAATTATGTCTGTAATTACACCGGCTAACTCACCCTTTAAACCGGAAGTGATGCAACGTATTGCTCTTTGTCGATTGTATAATTAGTTAGGGGATGGTAACCGGGCACAAAGGCCCGACCATCGGTAACAATAGTTGATAAAAATATTTGCACACGGCACTCTTTTAAATTGAATGCGTTACTTCATCTCGAATGAGAACGAGTAACGTTTTCGTACATTGAATTGCTCTCACGTGCGAGAGGAGAATGTTGATCAGCGCACGGAGTATCTTTCGCTAGTAAATTAACGCATACATATATAAATGTATATTGTTTGTGCTTCGTAAGACGATTTTTGAAACTGTCGACGCTTTTGGTGATGAAAATAACATTTTAATACTAATTGAAGGTTACTATGTAGAAAAATATATTATGATTAAATATATAGGTATTATATAATTGTGGCGATGTGAGCGATGGTTAACATATCTTACAATGCCAATGTCTATGGGCATTGTTGACCACTTACCATCAGGTGACCCATATGCTCGTCCGCCTTCCTATGCTATAAAAAAATGGTACTAGCTTTTGGTGAGATAATATTTTAAATAATAATAAATATCCTGGGACATTATTCACACACGGCCATCTGATCCCAAACTAAGCAGAGCTTGTAATATGGAAACCAGACAACTGATATACTACTTATACTACTTTTATTTTTTTTGTAAATACATACTTATATAGATAATTACACCCAGACTCAAGACAAACAGACATGTTCATGCACACAAATGTCTGTCCTGGGTGGGAATCGAACCCACGACCTGCGGCGTGTAAGGCAAGTGTCTTACCAACCACGCCAACCGGCTCGTCAAATCGCTCAACGTTTGAAATATAAGTGAACAAGTAAATTAGAGAACAAGAGATATAACAGCTGAATTCTCTATAGTGCGTTACACTGCCCATGTCTAAGGATGGTGGTAGCTTACCACCGACTTTTCCTTCATATGTTCGTATGTAACTATTCTCACATAATATATGCCAAATTAAATATGTAGTCCGTTTGCATTTCTGTCTATGAAGTACATAGACATATTTTTTCATTATTAATTTAACCTGCTTCCAATTGTTATCTTATCTGTGGTCAGATACGGATAAGACGTTGTGGCCATTTATTATAACAATATTTAACCCAACATTAAGTAGTATTATAAAATCAATTAATACCTATCTATCCTAAAGTATGTTTCTTATTATATATAACAGATATATTTTTGAAAAATATAGTGTAAACAATAATAATATAAATTTTTGCATGCATATTATGTTATAAAAAAATGCTGACCATTAATATACACATGAAAAGCCTAAAGAAATATATTTTAGATTTTACCAAGACAGTTTTTTTTTTATTGCATAGGAAGGCGGACGAGCAATATGGGCCACCTGATGGTAAGTGGTCACCAACGCCCATAGACATTGGCGTTGTAAGAGCTGTTAACCATCTCTTACATCGCCAATGCGCCACCAACCTTGGGAACTAAGATGTTATGTCCCTTGTGCCTGTAATTACACTGGCTCACTCACCCTTCAAACCGGAACACAGCAATAACAAGTACTGCTGTTTTGCTGTAGAATATCTGATGAGTGGGTGGTACCTACCCAGACGAGCTTGCACAAAGCTCTACCACCAAGTATACAGTGAACATATTCTCAGTGTAATTACTGGGCTATAAATTATAATAACGGTTTACCATAAAAATTAACTCTGTACGAGTATGGGAGTCTGTGGGATGTAGATCGCAATTTACGACTTATTTACGACTTCAAACGAATAACGCAAAACCTTAAACTTAGCATAAACGAATAAAAAAACCTTCAAGAAGAGAGCGTACTCTTTCCTCTAAGGCTGACAATGCAGGTATCCTTGGGCGGTGGTAGTCACTTTCCATCAGGTGAGCCTCCTGCTCGTTTTCCATAAAACTCCTCTTACATAAAAAAAAACATCACATTCGACATAACACCACTACAGTAATTACATACTAAATAATGATACTAAAATAAAATATATTTTTATCATTGTCGATTAAAAATTTAAAGAACATTTGAAAAAAAACATGATATTAGTATTTGTCGATTCCAAAGCTTTCCAAGGATATGCATATTGTATTTGTATTTGATTGAATCAGTAATTAAGAAGGTGAGAAAGAGTATATAGAGTATATATAGTATATATAGTGTACTCAGTACTACAATTAATCTTTTAATTTACTTTTACTAAGTAGAATATACATTTCGGACCGGTGGTAACTTCATATTTAATTCTATACTGGATTCAAAAGTGCCCTTATCTAGTATATAAATAAATAATTTATTTGATTGATTGATGTTGACTAAAAACATAAGGACTTTTTTACCATCCCATCCCGGAGTCCTTACCTAAGGCTTCGGGAATTGACTTCTAGATTCGGTCGGTAGCCTCATTGATGACCGATTTATCATAGACTGGCTTGCTTTATTGATTGTAGTATACATAAAGATTGGTCATATATATAATGGGCAAAATATGTATAAAAGTAGATGATATCGCGATCGTGATGGGTAACTAAATTATTATAATAAGATGTGTGACTATTAAATTAAGATGTGTGATCCAGTAAAGTGTAAACTATGTATAATAAGGTGATGCCGAAAAAATATTTTCCGTAAACATAAATCCTTCAGCCGATATCTCGTTAGCGGAACTGGGCTATGGGGTCGAGTGACGTCACCGTCGGTATTGTTCTCCTTTGTGAACTTGATTACTATGTGATAAAAACTGCTATTGTTTTTAGATACAACGCTATCATTTTTGTATAGACTAGTTTTGTTTATCATCTTCGTAAAAAAAATTACGTAAAAATTCTGATGAAATAGGCAAGTTGGGCTTATCAGTATCATGCTTTGGGTAAGCTCGAGCTGTGCCCTTATTATCAGAGTAACCTAAGAATTTAGATTCAAATGAGTAGAGTTTTTATTTAAACATTAAAACGGACTTGCAAATATTATGTAATGTTTAGTGGTCATCTTTGTCTATGGATATTGTACTGAAACAATTTTCTTGCGTTATTGAGCCACCAACCATAGTTCTAACATTGTATAATGTCCTTGACCATTCAACTTAACGAGCACAAAGTACCACGTGTAATTGCTGTTTGGCTCAAGAATAACTGATGAGTGGGAGGTTTCCTGGGTAATGGAAGCGTAGGCGGTGTTTTACCTTGTGTTTGTTTTGAATATCACTGTATAGAATTCAATTAGACTAGTAATTATTAATTTAATATTCGGACAGAATGATTATTGTCGGTTTATACTGTATTCCGAATCCGTGGTAGATATACTTTTAATGAAAACTTTACAAGAACGTGGTGATAAGAAAACGCTAATGGCTATCTAAAGTAAAGCAACAGCCTGTGAATGTTCCACTTCTAAGGTAAGGCCTCTTCTGCTTTTTTGAGGAGAAGGTTTGGAGCTTATTCCACCACGCTGCTCCAATGCGGATTGTTGGCTATCTAAGTATGGATTGTTTGATTGTTTATATAACTATTCAATTCATAAAAAGAAACTTAACTAGATTTTAATTCAGCAACTATGCGTCTTTCGAAATGGTATTTCAGGCTCGGCTGTTCACTCAGACATTTCATATTACATGACACGTTAATTGCAATTCCAGTGATTGACTTAATTACAATAACGTACAATCGAATTATACCAAATAGAAATTTATTTAATACTAGCTGATACCCGCGACTTCGTCCGCGTTGCTTGATATATTAATAAAGTTTTCTTATGTACTATGGAAAAAAACATCAAAAAGATCGCAAGCAAATATATACTTTGTCTAAACATACATCGCTGAACACGCAGTGCATATACAAATCGTTGTTTCTTGAAACTGTAATAACTATTTATTAAACGAAGATATCGCAACATTTTTTAAAATTTAGAAAATTTCAATTGAAATCTATTTTTCCGTGATGCGCGCACAACTGCAGACCTCTTATCATTTTATTTATATAAAAGATTAAAATTGTCACACTCGAAACTCAATGCAGAACACGGTCGTCAAATGTCATGACGTGACACATTATATATTTCTAATATCCAGAATAGAAAAAAATCATAAAAACCTCGAATTGGTCTTTTTAAAAAATGGAACACCAAATCCTATAAGCAGATGTAAATTACTCACTCAATTACTCTTGAAAATTCAAATAACACAGTCCGAACACATTCAACAAATCCCAAGTTTATTATTACTTTTATTATTTACCATTCTGCCCAACAAAAGAAAGTGGTTTGGTTGTAGGGATCCAGGAAACTCCTAACTCTATAATAATTATGACATTAAAGGGATCTACGCATCAAAATAGCCTAACACCGTAAGTCTATTTTCGTCATTTACGAGTTTCCTACATTTCACACAAGCTATATTACTGTTCATATGGAAAAAAATAATTAAATCAATATAATCGTAGCCCTAGGTCGCCGTATTATATACGTATTATTATGCTTAATTGGTGTTTCATTGTACGAGCTCGGTGTAATTATTAGCCACTACACTTGCAAACATCAATACTCAGTATTGCTTTTCGTTTCGAAGGGTAAGTCGGTAGTATGACAGCTTAGTTCATGTTTGGTGTTGTACTGACGATAATGTGAGGAATGGGTAATGTTCAAGTGTCAGCGTGAATATGTTACAAATAATATGTTGATTGTCATACTGTGATCAATATTTTGATCTAAGTCATTTTCTATATATTATATCTTATCATTACTTGTTAGGTATATCTCCTAAAATTAAACGTTATATGTATAAAGATTTTCTAAATGAATATAAAAAGATAAGTGATGTTCAATACATAATTTGTTTAATATGAAATATAGATATTTGTTAGTTTGAATGTAAATTCAAGTAATAAGATCAACGTTGTGCTGGATATCGACGGCCGTAATTATCATTCGTGACGTCACGGAGCTCACATGACGCAGTGCGCTTTTATAAATAAAACAACACGTCAATTATAAAATAAACCTAAGATATTTAAGCTCTAAATTGTTTCGTACGTGCATACAAGCTAATTGTTTTTAATTATTTATTATTAAAATTATAATGTTCTTAAGTACCTACTTAGATGATAATGAATGCAAGACTATAAAATAACACGAAATGCACAAAAATAGTATGCATTATATGAATGTCCATATGTATACCTCTACTCTACTTTATTGTTTGAAGGAGGCGCCGCAGCAAACATGTTTTTCTGATTTCTTGAATATATAATAGTACGTTATAAATAAAAGTAGAATCTTTGACTTACAAGCGAAATCATTGAGAAAAATATTTATGCCAACTTAACATTACTAATACTAATAATATAAATCAATAAGGCATATTTGATCTAAAACAGATAACATCTGTTTATTGTTCCTATTCTGATTACCAAATGCAAAGGTTATTAACATTGACCTTTTCATCACCACGTCACAGAATACATATGACAAATGTCGGAGCAAGAATTACCGGAATATCACTTATTCCTTAGGCCACTAGAGGCCGAAACAATTGGCTTTTTAGGGATTCATTTTTTTCGGAAAAACTACAAAATAAATCAATAATGGATGTTTATTATGCATAAAACGGACTGTACAAAATAATTTTTGAAGTGATAAATTGCAAAATGGCGGCTGTGCAGCGTTTTTACGATGACATATCCGCGTTTCCAAAGTCCAAGCCAGACAAACAGCTCTTGTAATTTTTGAATTATGATAAGCCGAAATGGCCCAGTGGTAAGAACGCGTGAATCGTGAATTAACCGATGATCGTGGGTTCAAACCCGTGCAAGCACCGCTGAATTTCATGTGCTTAGTTTGTGATTATAATTCATCTCGTGCTTGACGGTGAAGGAAAATATCGTGAGGAAACCTGAATGTGTCAAATTTCATTGAAATTCTGTCATATGTGTATTCCACCAACCCGCATTGGAGCAGCGTGGTGGAATAAGCTCCAAAACGTTCTCCTCACAAAGAGGAGAAGGGGCCTTAGCCCAGCAGTGGGACATTCACAGGCTGTTACTTTACTTTTTTTACTTTAAGCTAATTAATTCTTTAAATTTAATCAACCAAATCGATCAAGTTGTTACAGAAAATCTGTGAACAAACGCACATAGAAATAAAGCATACATATTCTTTGTTTCATAATATGTCGAACATAGAATCAACTATATACGTGTTTGAAGGAATAAGGATTCTTCAAGCACAATTATATTGTTTTAATTATTTGGTACTCGTTCTGTTTCGTTTTTGAACCCTGATAATAAACATAATCAATTTCAAAATTTTCGAGTCGAATATATATATTATACAATAATAAAATATTTTGTAGTTTACAAAATGTTTGATTTGACGTCTAAAATTTTCGAGTCGAAGCAGCAGAAGGGAAAAATAAAACGAATTTTGTAAATAAATATTTAATTGTCATTTTGCCTTTTGAAAATGAATAATTATATATATGTATACATATATAATTTATTATTATAATTGTTTTTTAAACAATGATCCACTCATTGTGCTTCGTTTTTTTAACAGACCAATAGAACGTTATATTAAAATCAATCCGTGTCTCTTAAACCTTGATAAATATGTGTAAAAATATATAATATAATAAAAAAAACATTAACTTATTTCATATAACAGAATTAACCGGGTGAGGATTAATTATTTTAATTATAATTTTAAAGTAAAATAAAAAAATGATTTCTCAAGAAATTGATCTTTATATACCTTAAATACTTGAGATTTATTTACAAAACTTGTTTAAACCCTATATTGGTATTGGAATTTATAATAATAGCAAAATAAAATTGATGAACTAAAACAAGATAAGAAAAGATCTCAACGTGTTACCTAACTCTTTACTGGTAGAGCGTTATGGGGGTCCCGGCCTAAACCGAGGAGTGCAGTTATTGTTTGGTGTCGCTATGTTGAATTTATAAATTCACATGTAAACAAAACATTACTTTTTAGTTATTAAGTTAAGCATATATTTAAAAACTTTATCTCCTGCCCAAAAATACTTTATGACGTACATACAAAAAATAAGTTGGCAGTTTTGTTTTATGTAGATTAATTAATCAATCAAGTTTTACATTTTAAAATAAATTTGAAACTAATTTAGTTTTTAAGCTATTTTGAATTATCATTCGTTTTACGATTCGTGTAAGTACAACATTAATCTACCAACGGAAGCACTGACAAGTAACTCAATAACTCTTTTAGACTAACTTTGGTACTAAATATATAGAACAGGTTAGCGGGTAAATTTTATCGACCCATTCTACTTTAATGTTTGTACAAACTACTGTTATTGTCCTCATCTTCAGATATTCTACCGCAAATCAGCAGTACTTTGTATTGTAGTGTTCCGGTTTGAAGGGTGAGTGAGCCAGTGTAATTACAGGCACAAGGGACATAACATCTTAGTGTCCAAGATTGGTGGCGCATTGGTGATGTAAACGATGTTAACATTTCTTACATTCCATTGTCTATGGGCGTTGGTAACCACTTACCATCAGGTGGCCCATATGCTCGTCCGCCTACCTTTACAATAAAAAAAATAACTTGCAACTATTTTATAATATAAATATTCTTTCTAATACATCAAAACAAATAATTTAAACAGGTTGTTTATATGCCTTTTTATAAAGTTGTTTAGCGGCTATTCAGTTGAACACAGATTTTTCCCTTTCTATCATCGTTAATTCGACATTTGAAAAAAGAAGACAACCATTGTTTCAGTAATCACCCCCTAAACGACATTTAAGCACGTACTGTGACTACTAAATAATAAAAGTCAGTTTTACAAAGAGGTTGATAGCAAGTCGACCCCCAGTACTATAAAACGCAAGTATTATAGTGGCATGGATGTTGAATTGTTGATACTAATGCAATAATTTATATGATTAACCACATAATATTCCTTTTTTTTTTTTATTGTATAGGAAGGCGGACGAGCATATGGGCCACCTGATGGTAAGTGGTCACCAAAGCCCATAGACAATGGCATTGTAAGAGATGTTAACCATCGCTTACATCGCCAATGGGCCACCAACCTTGGGAACTAAGATGTTATGTCCCTTGTGCCTGTAATTACACTGGCTCACTCACCCTTCAAACCGGAACACAGCAATACAAAGTACTGCTGTTTTGCGGCAGAATATCTGATGAGTGGGTGGTACCTACCCAGACGAGCTTGCACGAAGCTCTACCACCAAGTGAAGTTTAGACAACAGACAAGACTTTAGTGCTATTCATGTTAAATAAGTTATGCGCTTTACAATTTTGTTATTTAGGTAAACTAAACTTCGTTATAAATCATTCGAAAGCTAATAAACAAGAATAGCTTTGAATGTCTTCAAAAATGGATATAACGGGACGATTAAACAGGTAAAACTCATTACAAGAAAGTGGAATATTTATCCACACTCCAGGTCAAACTTGAAAATGCATCTGATAAAAGTAAATATGGTATTCGTACGAAATTCAAAGTAACAATAAACTAAATAAATAATTATACATGCAGAAATACGAGTATATATACTAATGTAGTCTTACTTTTATAGAAGCGATGCCTTACAAGGCAAATCCGCGTAAACAAAACATATTATAATATTTATATACTAATATGTATAAGTTGGAATTAGTTTAAAGGAGCGAATCGATCGGACTACCGCGCATGCGCGTAACGCCCGGT
Source organism: Nymphalis c-album (assembly GCA_963151315.1). NCBI lineage: Eukaryota > Metazoa > Arthropoda > Insecta > Lepidoptera > Nymphalidae > Nymphalis > Nymphalis c-album. The sequence continues at coordinate 1,646,599 of OY720601.1, forward strand.
GCAGATGTTCTGCGTATATTATGTACTATATAAACAAAGTTATGGCATATACGAGTCGAACTCGATCCCTTAAACTAGCGTTAGTTTGCGGCGACGCCTGTGACTTAATTTTGATTTACTCTTCAATTTTTTTTAACCAAAAGTTTGATGTCGTATTCATTTACCGGTAGTAGAACTTTGAACTAGCCTGTCATGGGGTACTTACCATTTATTCTATCGCTGAACAGAAACGCTTTATATACAAGGGATATTGGATATTATTATATATATTGGATAAGGGATATTGTATGAATTTACTCACGTGTAAGTTCGTTCTTACAGCGGCATTGCCTATTTCGCTCAAGTGGTCGTTTTTCCTTCCTGAATTAAAAAATAATAATATTTTTATGTTTGTGTGTAACTGTATAAAATTGACATAAAAGTTACGTTATTGCCAAGGCGGCAGATATATGTTACTTAATCGTTTTAAAATTACAAAAGTTTAACATATGTACTGTAGATATCAAATAAATAACTAGTACAACAGTTTGTGGTACGACGTGACTGACAATAAAGTCGCAAAGTATATAACATAGTACATATTACGAACCCTATTTAGTACGTAAGAAGTACAATCTCAATTTGTTATTATACATTTAATTTGTATAGTAGATAACTTTTACCTCGAGATCCTATCTCAAGCCCGGCTCGGAAAAATGAATTGGATTGGTCAAAATGACACGGAAGGAGTCTTTACGTTGCATTGTTTTATATGATATAGGAAAGCACACAGACAAACGGGTCATCTATAGTAAGTGGTCCCCAGTCCCTACTACCCACATTATCACTCTAAGTAACTAGCTACCTAGCTTACCTATACTTCATTAACTAAATTCATAGCTTTGAAAACTATGAATTTATGTCCCTTGTACCTGTAGTTGGACAGCCTCACTCACTATTTAAACCGGGGCATAATTCAAATTCAAATATCTTTATTCAATGTTGAAGTATTACACTTTCTTATTGATTGTCATAAATCTACCACCGGTTCGAAAATAAACACCTCAGAAGAACCGGCGAAAGAAACAAACACTAGTTAGTACTGTTGCTGTTTAGAGGTAGAATACGTGAATGTTGTGTTGACAATTCTTACCATCTGAAATAGAAAAGAATCGGTTTCTTGAATATAGTAACCCAGCGTAAATGCAAAATATACTCTATCGCCAAATTTCTTAGTGGTACCACTTGCCATCGAGTAACCCTTCAAACAAATTCAGTTATAGCCATAAGAAGCATTAATGTCTTACGTTAAGACTATTATACACTGTTATAATATTATGGGTTTTGTACATGAATTCATATTTATATGTAACAATGACACAATATTACATGGAACATTATATAGAACAAAATACTTCGAACCCTACGATACATTTTTCGTTGTTTGTTGTTGTATTTTTAACAGTAACCAAGAACTCATCGGTGACAGCAAAACATTAGGTTTCCTAACATAATGTCACATACAATCTTTCAATTAATAAATTCTAAAACGTAGCCATGTATAAACATAACTTAATAATTTTCTGCGTATTGCAATTAAGTTTTGTTCAAATCAAAATTTAAGAAATTAATAATTATAAAAGCAATAAAGACAGCGATTAAGCTTGTGTAGCTGACGGTTTATGTGACTTGTTTGTGATTTAGTGCGTCGCTCGTATAAGAACATAACGAATGATGCCAAGACATAAATAAAATCACTTACCTGATCTAGTTAATTGCTCTTAAAATAAATGTCTTTGAAATATAAACGACGCAAAGAATATTACACGACATGCGCTCAGTGAGTCTAGCTGTGACCCGCGGTTTCACCCGCGTATATTAATTAATAAAAATACAATGAATAAAAATAAGCCTAGAGCCTTCCTCTATTTATACAACTTATTAGACAACATTATTTGTATACAACACAAAAGGTTTTTTTTAAATTCGAACCAGTAGTTCCTGAGATTAGCTGGATCAAAAAAACAGACTCTTCAGCTTTATATATTAGTATATATAAAATAAGAAGTATTGGATAAGACTTACGAGATTATATATATGATAAGTTACTATTTTAGTTAATGTAGGTTTTTCATACATATTATATTGAAGGAGATGAGCAGTTCCCGGTGAAATCAACATTCGACGCGGATGATAACTTTAAATTTGGATCTCGTAAAATGGCGATTAAAAGTACTTTTAAGTGTCGAATTGAATAAAATGTACTTTAATGATGATCACATTGTGACGTGTTAGTTGTTACTCATCCTTGTAACTTATTGGCCTACTTTATATTTCATTTTGTTCTTCCAATATATGATCATAAATGTGGCTTCCCGCAGTGCGTGATTATGCGCCTTATTCGGGCACAGCCGACGGTCGCGGACAGCCACGCACCGCACCAAGACTATTCCAACTTTCGGTACTTTTATATCTGTTTCAGTTTTGATATGCGAAATCAATTTGGCATTATAAAATGACAAAATGCTCAACATATCTTAGAAATTGGCGAATTTGACGCATAACTATGGATTTGTCTGCCCTTCACAGACGATACTCTTCCCATGGTCATGGTCATGGTTTGTTAACCACGTCGAAGCCACCTTTAAAATGAAATCTATGACACATACGGCCGAATATTGAAACGTCATTCAATTATTAAGTAGAATTTTATTATTTGAGACGCCGTTAATTTAAAATTTGGTTTGGGAACTTTTAAATTAACGGCGTCTCAAATAATTAAGTTGCGCTTAATATTTAAATTACGTTTCAGTATTCAGCCGTGAATACCGTATGACATACTTATATAATGCTATGTATATATATATAATTATTTAGTTTTATTTGTTATAATTTGTATCACTTAATAATAGTGATTCATGCAATCCGGTAGTCACCGTCCACTCATTAATTATTTCACAATTAAATTATATCGTTATATAACATCGCGTCAAAACCCACGGGGTGGTGTAACGTTACATAATACATTACATAAAATATTGTGTATACTTTTTAATATTTTATTTAATTTTGTTGACCATAAATAATATTTTATATGTCTGTATATTCTTCAAGAAAATAGATAAATATAAAACAACATATTAAAAATAATAAGATCGGTTCAAGTCGTACTTCTATTTGACGACGTGACCTAACGCATCGCCTTCCATCAGTTGTACTATAAAGCTATTCAAATGTAACTGCATTCTTTTGTTATAAGTGGCATACGGCTAAAATTATTATTATATGCGATCTGCTTGCGTGATTAAAAATAATGATCGATAAATTTCGTAGCTCGTAGCAGTCTCGTAGCTTTACTGGTGCTACGAACTCAGTGACGTAGAAAATATGGTAATTTGCATAATTTAGAAAATGACTTAATCTAATTTAATACATATGTATACTTAAATACATTACATTTTTATTGAAAATATCAAAAAATAATTTATTATTTTTAATTTTTTGAAATTGTATCATAGTTTTATTTTTTTTATAATTTTCAATATGGCCAGTGTAATAGTTGAAATACATAAAGACTAAAAATTTTACGTAAACTTCAGTAAGTTATTTTGTCGAGTAGGTAAAAGATTTAAACAGGTTCCGTTACGATCGATATTGAAGCTTAATGTCTCCGTATTAAAATCTCCTTGGTATACACCGCTTAATTTATTAAAGGTAATAAGTTCATTTTTTTTCTATCGAAAAAGCGATCGTCGATACTCATCATCGAATTCGAAATTGTTTTTATAAGCCGATACGCTGTGTACACTTAAGTTACTATAATTATTGTCATAAATTTCATAAATTAACAACATTGTTCATTTTTGATTATCAAACAAAATTTATCGATCCTTAAAATGCATTACAGTATGAAATATCTTGCTTTTTAGAATAAAATGCGTTAGTATAAAATCTACTCATGTCCATTAATAACTATCTATTTATATATGCGTCATACAACAATTTGTTCAAAGTTGACAGATTCGGTGTACGCACTTATTGATTTATATGTAAAATTTTATATAAATAAACATATTTCATTTAATTTACTATCTACATACATTTAAAAAAGCAGATCTCCAGGGTTAAAATAGAGAAATAAAATATATTCTCCAGGAAAATAAAACAACGGGTTGCACTCCGGGAGTGAAAACTTGAATATTAACGTTGTACATTTTTGATATTTTGGAATGTCTATTATTATCAGTAAAAAAAATACTATCGTTTATGTGATAAAATACAATATTCATTTATCATGCTAATAACTGATTGTACAACGCAAAACTAAAAGAATGCACTAATAATAATATGCGTTAATTTTGTAAAGTTGTAATTTAAATACTTACTATACAATATTACATAAAGTAAAACTCACGGAGCTTGTAATTGTTATTTCTATATGTGATGTATAAAATATATTGTTGTGTTTTGTTATTCAAAATGTTATATAAATTGGTAATATAGTAATCAGTATTCATAAAAATAAAATAATAAAGAAACTGTTAGCTTTAGGTTTGACAATGTATTTTTAATTAAAAGTATAAAAAAACGACGACAAAAAGCGAACAGAATGATATTATAAGAACAAAAAGTAGCCTACGACCATCGCACGGTAAAGACAAATCGATAGAAACTGTATGATTAAAATCTATCCAGACGTTAGGATGCTTCAAAGATATAGAGGTTTCATACGTATTTGAGTAAATATCACATATGTAGGTATTCAGAATATTTAGATACGTGTAAAGCGTATCTTTTCTGTCTCGCAGACGGTTAATGGCAATTCAAAATCACTCGTACAAGAACTTTGAATAAATTTAACATAATTATGTTAATTTAACTTAAATAGCGATAAATACATGATTACAATATATACTTTATTCAAATATGCACGTGCTCTTTTAAATCATTGAGAACGAGGATCTTAACCAACGAGAATTATAACCGAAGATTCTTAATTCAAACTCAATTGTCTGTTAAATTCATCTCTTGCTCGACGATGAAGAAAAAACGATCTGTTACTTTACTTTTTTTTTACTTTACGTTTTATACGTAAAATATTCATGTAACTTGATTTGTCTTGTTGGAAAATCAACGAAAATTTAACTTATTATCTTCATGTTATTTTATAAAATACTAGCTGTACCCCGCGGTTTCACCCACTTGTAATTAATAAAATTATAATCAATAAAAATCAACAACACAAAAATATTTTTTAAATTCGAACCAGTAGTTTCTGAGATAAGCCGGATCAAACAAACAAACTCTTCAGCTTTATATATTAGTTTAGATTACTTATCTATTTTAATAAAGCTTATATACTACCGAATCTAAAATATTGAAAAGATAAAAATCATAATATTTAAAACACATCGATTCGTCACAAACTAGATAATATAATACACGTGTCACTCAATTAACAAGAATAAAATAAAGGATCGAATACGTAATGAAACTATAAAAAACGTACAATGTCGGATAAAGCAGGTTGTAATCACTCTTGAGATAATGATATCTGATAATGTATCGAGATCTTCTCTGATATCACGTCCGTCACTGATAAACCTTTGTGAATGTTTTATATGTAACTTTTATAATACATGTTTTGACAACGTCAAACTTCCTCTTCTAGTGACAATAATTATATCGTTGTGTTCCTGTTGGAACGGTGAGCCTGAGTTAGGTGAGTGTAACAGTAGGCACAAGACATATAACGTATAACAAGACACATAACATCTTAGTTCTCAAGGTTGGTGGTGTATTGGAGATCTAAGGGATGATTATTGTTACGCCACCAATGAATATTGCCACCACTTGACTTGATGACCACTTACCATCAGGTAGCCCATTTGCCTGTTAGCCTTAGATATAAATAAGATTGGTATCGTAATATTGATATCTCCTTATATAATAGGCATGATAGCTAATATATAGACAATATTTTAATGTTTTATACAATATTCGTACTGCCACAACCAGAATGATAAATAACATAGGAAATCAAATGATTTTCAAGTAGTTCGCGATCCTTGAATTCCTTGATAAAATATAGCGAGCCGTTTTGGATTCGAGGTGTGCATATTTGTTTCGTGTTGCCCGCGCCTCGGGAGTGTCTTATCTTTAATTTCTTTAAATGGTATTTTAATTCATCTTCATGATACCTCTGTGTAACCAGCTTTTTCCGAATCGATATGACCTAGAAACCTTCAAGAAAAGAGCGTACGCAGTCATTAAAGGCCGGTATCGCACCAGCAAGCCCTCGGGTGTTGCAGGTGTCCATTGGCGGTGGTAGTCACACGGCAGAGGTACATAAAATAAATTACCAAGCAACATCACAATCTACGTTTCAGTATTATAAAATGATATACATAAAATCTCTGCAAATTTACCCCTAAAAAGAATGAGATGAGGTATCTTTAACTCTGACGTCAGCGCAGTGAGTCGAGTCCTCTGCGTAAATCCTCCTGACTCACAATTTCAGACGGAATACGTTCCCGTGCGTGAGTCATGAGTGATGAATACCATTAATATGTTATGAAATGATAACAATCTATTTTATATTATGAATGATTTTACGAGCTTTTATTTAACCTCACCTGGTAATGTATCAAGTCTTGCAATTGAACTTTATAATTTTTCCGCGCAACTGATTTAATTAAAATTTTGTACAACTAAGTAATGCTAGTGACGAACTCACAATATCACAATTTGTTAACAACTGATTTCAGTCTTTGCACGTTTTTGCACGCTTCGCACGTTTTTGGGGGGTCTCTTAGGTACCCTGAGTTATTTTCTTTACTCCTGACACCATGTATGCAAAATTGTATAATGATCAGATGAATAGTTAAGTTAAGCGCGTAACAAATAAACAAACACACTTTTGTATTTATAATATAAATAACGAGTTTATATATTTTTAATTTATGTTTAAAAAAATCAAAAAATAAATAAAAAGTTTCATAAGATGCTAAAGCGATATCTTCCATTTCGTGAAGAGGGCAATATTTTGTGAAATATGTGGCAAGAGTCATACTTCTTTATATCATCCACCATAATGGAACTGATAACTGCATTGATAAGTTACAAAGAGCTGGTCTAACTTTCTATTATAAATACACGGTAGTAATAGTTCCAACCCACGACGTTATTAATTATACGTGTATATCTACTATATAAATAAAATGATAGAGGTCTGCAGTTGTGCGCGCATCACGGAAATACTACTGGATAGATTTCAATGAAATTTTCTAAATTTCATTTCTTAGACACTTGGCCTTATCAAAAAAAATATGATTTCATCATTTAATAAAAGTTATTAAAGTTTCAAGAAACAACGATTTGTATATGCACTGCGTGTTCAGTGATGTATGTTTAAACAAAGTATATTTTTGCTTGCGATCTTTTTGATGTTTTGATGTTTCCTTTGTACATAAGAAAAATTTTTAAAATATAAAGCAACGCGGACGAAGTCCCGGGTGTCAGCTAGTACACTATATATCATTAAATTCGACCAGTTGTTCGAGTGTAATCGAGTTACAAACATCCAACACGTACATAATCTTAATAAGATATAACATAAATAATTAAATCAAAGTTCATACGCTACCCCTTTTAGTTTGTTAGTAAAGTTAATTATTTATCTACTCCCATTCTAGCGAGCGATGTCGGTGGAGATGTTAGTCACACGATCCGTAGTCATTATTAATTAGGCACGGCGTGAAATAGTCAATTGGACTCACTCACGCTATACGCCATACCGTCTATTGGCATATTATACGCCCGATTTAATACTAAAAAACGTTTAAATTATACTTTTATTTAATACATGGCTGTATCGTTGGTTTAGTGGCTAGATATAAGGCCGTAAATCCCGAAGTCCTAGGTTCAGACTGAAATCTCGAAATTGGAGATTTGTACACTCCTGTGCCTCGTTTTTTTCGGTATGTGTGTTGGTCTTGTGGCCTCTACAACGTCACCAGGGAACGGACATCCTAAGGGTGCGTCCTGTTAGGCCGTACCTCGGCATAGGACATCGTTGAAGTGAAGTCGGGGGGATGAACTCCGTGCCTCGGAAAGCACGTAAAGCCATTGGTCTTCTTTTTGGACTTTTTTCGGTCGCGTTGTATTTACCGTCCCATAGGATTATGTGAGTGAGAAAATAAAGAGTGCACTTCTGCTTATGCACTCTTGTGCACTGTTATATTTCCTGCGTAGTTGGCTAATCTCTATTGAGATTAGCCGCCGTGGCCGAGGTCGGTATGGAGGACAATATTATTGTTAATAGAACATACCAGGCATAATATGTAATGTACACTATATGAATTAAGTTAAAAATACGTTTAAAAGAATGAAAGTAACAGAAAGGAAAAAGTACAGGTAAGTAATTTCAGGATTGTACATTATATCACAACCTGAGAAAAGAAATATAATTGAATAATATTGTAAATATATCATATACATATAACGTCAGTATGTGTGTGTGTGGGTGTGTGCCCATGTATGTGATTGTTGTTTTAAAAGCAATGGACCCGGCTTTAACAAGCACCCTTGCGATTCATAAAAAGAAAAATAACTCTATTTTCATGGAAGCAAGTCTGGGAAATTCCGCGCATTAATTATTTCATCGCAAACATTAATACATCGTATTCAATATTGTAGTTTAAAAACTAATAACAAAGCGCATAAGTATGCCTGTCCTTATTTACCTTACCTTCGTACAAGGGACTAATCACGCTAAATCAATTAATAAATAAATTATAGTTAAAAAAAATAAAAAACGCGCGGCACGTCCTCGGCCCGTCTGCACGATAACGCACTTGGAATGGGGGGGCGTTGTCACACGGTGAGGGTACAGTTAAATTCTTGTATTGTCATCGGTCTTTAATACGTATGCAAAATTTCAAATCAATTGGATGTCTTGAAGTGGGTGAAAATTGCATTGAAAGATTCCGTTACATATATACATACAGGTAAAGCTAATATAAGCGTGTTAAATAGAAACTTTTAGAAGGCGAAGCTTAATTTTGCATACATTTCTTATACCATGAATGTGCCTCGAAACATTATTCCTTTGTATTGGCGTTTCGGTTTGTATGAGTCAGTGCTATAACAAGTTAACTCTCATTGGTCATCGCATTACCGATGTGTACTTTTTCAAATACGTAGGCAGATTGCCAAATATGCCACCTGATGGTCTGTCGTCACCTCCGCCAATATACGTTAAAACCGTACGAAATATTAACCATCCCTTATGTGGCCAATGAGCTATCAACCTTGGAAACCAAGATCCTTGTAGTTAAACTAGTTTAATCACCATTCAAACCGGAACACAACAGTACTGACTATTCCTGGTTGATATCGACGACCAAGTAGGTAAAGTTTCTATAACATAGCGCACCGATGCCAGGTAAGACAACCTTGGCCATAACGTGACCTAGTTTGGATGTTTGCCTTCCTGTTATTAGCAAATATATGTCAAGAACAATCGAAAATAAATCACGTCGAATTATAGAACCTTCCTTATTAATAATCTGTATCTTTTTTTTTATAAATTCCAAATTTTAATTTAGTAATTAAAATTATGGAAAAGTAGGAAAGCGTTAGAAGAAACCAAAATTGAACAATCATCGTGATACACCTTATTTCTTCAGACTCATTTCGTAATATCATGAATCATTCCATGAGTTGTATTTTTTCCTATCAGTCAAAAAGGCTTATTTAGCTAATCAAATAAGATAATATATACAATTAAAAAACATAGTCTACATTTTTTTTTTTTTTTCGCTGTGGAAATGCATTTACGCATACCCCCCGCAAGATGAAAAGCGGGGGTTATGTGGAACTCGACGGCTGAAGTGCAAGGCCGTAATACCCACTAAAACCACAGCGTATACTTCACCGCCTTTATGGGGGTGCCAAGGGGTCGCGTTAGCATTCTACCCTGACACCCCGACGGATAGCCCGAAGGCTACAAGCTCCTTGGCGACGGATGAAGGTGTTGGGCTCCGCCGCCAAAAAACACCCTGACGGCCGCAGAGGACAGGGAGGACGGCAACCTGACAACACCGCATCTCCTCTTCCTCTGCGGCCCCACCGCAACGCAACATATGGTGCGCCCCCATTCGGTCGCGGGAGATAGGGCGCGCGGCAACGCAACACCGACACGCCTCTCCTCCCGCGAACGCTCCCGGCTGCAGGGGATGACAGAACCGTCCCCCACAGCGACACACCCAGCGGCCGCAGAGTACAGGGAGGACGGCAACCTGACAACACCGCATCTCCTCTTCCTCTGCGGCCCCACCGCAACGCACAAATGGTGCGCCCCCATTTGGTCGCGGGAGATAGGGCGCGCGGCAACGCATCACTCCCGACTGTGAGGGACAGACAGAACTGTCCCCCGCACCCGCCCCCTGGGCGCATCCAACGCAAGCCTCCTCCTGAGGCCCACGAGGAGCGCCCCACGTCCGGGATCCCTCTTAGCTTCCCCGTGGCCGACCTTACCACGGGTACTGAGCCCCCCCACCATTAATCAGATATTCTACCGCAAAACAGCAGTACTTGCTACTGTTGTGTTCCGGTTTGAAGGGTGAGTGAGCCAGTGTAATTACAGGTACATGGGACATAACATCTTAGGCGTTGGTGACCACTTTTTATCATGTGGCTCATACGCTCGTCCGCCTTCCTATGCAATAAAAAAAGAAAGCTTTGTTGCCCACACTGCTCTTGTTTATAGTAGTAGTGATACATGTATATATGTTACTTATATATCGTCGTTGCGACTTTAAGACCTCTTATGTGTCACTTTTGACGAAATCACGTTTTTTCGCCAGTCCAATGCACAATTTAAAGCTTAATCGAATGCAAAAACTCTCATGTATATACGACGCTTCAATGGTTATTTATTTATAAAATTCAAGATATCCAATGTGCTTGCTAATTAAAAGTTGGCGCATAAGATATCCTATGTGTTAATGTATACGAGATACGACACATACGAGATTTTAGGGTTATAATTATCTAAAGAACATGAGTATGCCACTCATGTTCTTTAGATAATTATTAGAACAAAATATCTTATGTGCATCAGAACGAGAGAGGCAGGTAGTTTTTGAAATTATTTAATATGACTTTAGATCTATAATACCACGGGGACGAGCAAGACAGATAAATCGTGTGACATCTATCATCTACAATTATTATAATTAATTAATATATCAATTACTCTCTTAAATGATATGACTTCTGAATTAGGGACTTAGGATTTATGATATAGGGGAACCTTCAAGGGTGGAGTGCTGTTCTAGCGGTTTCCTTATTACGCCAGAAGACTTGGGCTTAATAATATATTTAAGTTGTAATAATCAAGATGACGATACAGAGCTTTATCTAATCACAGTATGCATGGAGCAGTCACTGAAGATCAGGGCATTCCTTCTGAAGATGTTAAGAAAACATTATCTGATCATAGCATCAGCCTATGCAGTGAAAACCCGAGTATTGCATCTGAACCAAGGCAGTGCTATCACCAACCACCTATCTTTTAAATTTGAGCAATAACAGTGATGATGATCCAGATTTCGTTCCAGTTATTTCAAGGAGAAGCCGGATTTTTATCCATTGTGGAGCCAGATTGAAAAACGTTTGGACATCGAAGAAAATATTAGACTGTTGACTGTGACAAGATTTACATAGAATGGGAAGCCATTTTTAAATTGTACCTAGGGTATAAAAAGTTAGGTGATAAACGGGAAGCGTTCATCGAGAAGTCTGAAAGAATTTTGAAACCACTTTACTTGCACACTACTACCATAAAGTGTGTAGTTCCTAAATCTAAATACTCTTTTCTTTGTGCTCTTGTATCCGACGAAGATCGCGAACAGATTCATAAAACATTTTGCAAGTTTAAGACTTGGTCAGAGAAGATGGCGTTTATAAAAGCATCAGCAGTGAGAAGATGTATAAGACGACGACGTAAATCTCAACAAAGTTCACGCAAAAAGCAAAAAAATGGCCACCATATCTTCATTAATAAATTGGACACAAAAAGCACTAGAGTGAGAGTGTGTAAGTTATTTTTTCTGAACATACTTTGCATTCGAGATGACAATTTTCGTCGGTGGATAGGATGATACTTTAAACAAAAAATTAACAAACTGCAGTAAACACTGCCTTATGTTTAAATGTTATTGCTTAGCCAGGAAGGAACGTTGAATTGACAAGAACTGTTAAAATATGGCTTGATATTTTACTGACGTTCTAGCTCAATAAAAAAAATATGTTTAATCGACTTTTCGAGCTCTTGAGCTCCTCATCTGAGCTCCACATGCATCAGGTTTATTACTACACAAATTAAAATTACAATGCCATAACTTCACTGTTTATAACGTGCTATTCAAAGATATCACAATTTACTTATGGCACGAGGCAGACGGTAATACTCCTGCTAATGAATTCACATCTTGTTTAATAGACTACTGTTAAACTTGCCGCCTTTAAAGAGCGCATTATCATTATTTCTTAATTAGTTGGACACCAAAACCGAAACCGAATATGTTGTGGTAAATTGTCAAGTACCCTAAGCGATTTGGCACAAATAAGGAAAATTTGTATCGAACAACTTTACCTAGAAAAAGGACACACTATGATGGAAGTTAACTTGGTGATAGAACTTTGTGCAAGCTCGTCTGGGTAGGTTCCACCCACTCAACAGATATTCTACCGCAAAACAGCAGTACTTGGTATTATTGTGTTCCAGTTTGAATGGTGAATGAGCCAGTGTAATTACAGGCACAAGGGACATAACATCTTATTTCCAAAGGTTGGTGGCGCATTGGCGATGTAAGCGATGGTTAACAGCTTTTACAATGCCAACGTCTATGGTCGTTGTAGACCACTTACCATCAGGTGGCCCATACGCTTGTTCGCCATTATTTCTTTCTCAATTTTGAAGAGAAGGAATCAAACCTGAAATCCTTACGGCCTGGCAAAAAGAAGGGTGATCCTGTCCACCAGGACATTAGAGGTCTCAAGTATCGGATGGATCCATACTTTATAGGTTAAGATATTTCGATGAGTGGTCTATTCTTCCACAGCGAATAAATAACCAAAAAAATGATATCCTATCCAAACCGATAAAATCGAACTCCGTAAAAATTACTGAGAGCAAGTTTAAACTACACAGGAACTGAAAATGGTAATAGATCTTAAAGTAATAGAACTTTATTTTTGTAATTCAACTGCTATCTTGATTATATCTTAACTAGTGTAGTATTACGCGATAATAGATTTTTTTTTAATTTAATTAATATAGGCATTGTAGTTTAAAAGCTCTTATGTGATACATAAAGCACAACCAAAATCTCATATGTGTTAACTGAAATTGTTTTTATTTTTTTTTACTTTTATAGTATTTTTCATTTCAACTAACAATTGCACAGTTAAAAGCAGGAAATCATGTTGCTGATACCTATATTTTTTGTTGTAGTTGGTTTCATTAAAAATTTTTCAGTAGAAAGTTTTTATCGATTTTCTCACAAAGTTGATTTTTACACATAAGAGATATTAAAGTCGCAACGACGATATGTATAACTATATGTGATGTATTTAACTATATCTGTATAAATAAATTTTATCATCTGAACATTGCGATTGTTTCTATCGAAGAGCGATGATTTACATTTCTGAGGCTTAAACTACATATCGTGTTAAAACAAATCTATCAGCTGGCTGGTTGTCTTTGAGATGCATTAAAAAGTCATCAAATTAAGCTTTACGTCTAAATTAGTGAACAAATTTCTAATAAATAAATAACTTAAAATAAAAAAATATTTGAAATTCGAACCGTTATTATATTAAATATTCACACATTTTTGCTTAAGATATGAAATTCAATAGTAATTATACTTATTAGTTCTATGGTGTAAAGTAAAAGCCAAATTGTTGCGCAGTGTTACGCAACAAATTGGCTACCATTCGTTTCGATGTTGAGAACATAACCTCGGCGCTTGTTCTCAGCGGCCATCATATGCCAGAAGTATGTCACAGTGACATTAACTATTTTTAAAATATTATGTTCTATATTATACATATGTTTTTGTTTTACGATGAAATTCAAAGCGTTATGATTTTACCCGACAATTTACTGAGTTTAATGAATCAGTACAATTTACGGTCGTTTATTATGTTTTGAAATATATATATGTAAATAAAATAATATTTAATATGTTTTTCCTAATCATTCTAAATTTGAAAACTGCATGTATTGAAATTTACGAGCTTAATTTTATATACATATCTTTTGTATACATATTATTTATAAATCTTTGAAGAAACATACGCCGTTACAATGTTGCATATATATAAGTATGATTACGTAAATTATGTATATCTGGCTTGTGGTAAACAACTGATTTTATTCGTGTAAGACGATTAAGATTTGATATTTTAGACGTCTACGTATCGTCCTCGGTAGTATAGTGGTAAGTATCCCCGCCTGTCACGCGGGAGACCGGGGTTCGATTCCCCGCCGTGGAGTTATCTTTTGCCATTATTTTTTTATATATATTTTTTTTTCTTTATATTCATTTAAGTATATTTGTATAAATAATTAAAACTAAAAATAAATCGCTTATAACGACTTAATATACATAGGACATAGTAGAATATTTATTTAAATCGAAGGCATGTCGTTATGTCTCATCGTTAATGGCTCACGCCAGCTAATCGGCTCAGTATACGCCTGAAGCACATATTAAACAATGATCACTGGTTCTAATCCATTCCAGCATTTTTAAGAAAGATTAATTTGCAATTTCAACGTTTGGAATCGCGAGAAAAATAGAATTGTAATTTAAAAAAATGTTTTCTATATGCGTTACCTTTGTTTTATTAAAAAGGTACTTGTTTCATGCTTCCTGTTAATTATAAAAGAGTTAATGATATATATGTATAAGCGTATTATTATTGTAGGTGTATAATAAAGATTGTGTTGTGTTAATAAAGATTATATAAATGTTAAAAAATTTGAACCAATATGCGCTAGTTTCTACGCAAAATAAATAATAATTTAATATTATTTCATTATCTATGTAACTTGATCGTCGAAGAAGAGTATTTTCAGAGTTCCAAGTCGGTATATCTCGGTAGAATCTACACTCCGAACCGGTAGCTTTAAATTTAATTTAATCTTGTAAAACGTCGATACTTGAATAAAAAATATATTTTGATTTGATATACATACATCATTTTAACACAATCAATTATATAAATATATACAATCATATAAATGATTAAATATTCACTCGGGGGTAGAGAATTGTACTAGCTCGTCTGGGTAGCACCACCTGGGTGGTACCACAAACTCATATTCTTCCGCAAAACAGAAGTACTGCGATGTAAGCGATGGTTAACATTTCTTACAATGCCACGAACGGTGTTGTATAAACAAACATACATTAATATTTTTGTATAGTAATATAAATTTAATTTAAATTATGTTATAGTAATTTATTTACATAGTATGTATATCACATACAAGTGTGTATGTACATATATTATTTGAATTTGAAAAATTTGAATTTTCCTAATATATTTTTTTATAATAGTTTTATATTGGCAAAATTTAAAATATCTCATGTTCTATAATGATACTTTTGTAATTGTTGAATTGTTTTTGTTATTTTAAATGAGTATTTCGTGGATGACCAATAAATTAATAAAGATAAATAACCGTAGCATTAACTTAAAATTTCACTTAAATACGATAAATTAATACGATAAATTAAACAAATAGTTGGATTACAGCTCCACGAGTGTTCATTTATTTAACATAGCTTTTAAATAATTATCCTTTGTTTTTTGGGTTGCAAGAATGTCGTTTAAAATATTAAGGATTTTATTCGCTTATTAGATTACCCAAATAATAATTATTTTTTTTAAATATTTAACTTTTTTTCATAACATGCCACCTGATGGTAAGTGGTCACCAACGCCCATATGTCTTTGTGCCTGTAATTACACTGTCTTACTCACTATTCAAACCGGAACACAACAGTACCAAATACTGCTGTTTTGCAGTTCAATATCTGATAAGTGGATGGTACCTACCCAGAAGAGCTTGCACAAAGCTACCACCGAGTAAAAGTTTGTACAAGCTGATAACGTTATGCATATATATCGATCACAATCATATAACGGGTATCAATATTAAACGAATCGTTATTGTACATCAGTAACAAGCAAACTCAAGTAACCTAGGCAAGCGAGCTCCACTTTATACTGGATCATCACTTTCCAGCATGTGTGATAACAGTCAAGCGCTGGCTTATACATTTAAAAAAAAAGTAACTAATCCCTTTCGAGTTACGACGAACGTGCCGTTAATGTTAATGTACACATATGTACATGTGACTTCGAGGTTTACCAACGTTTTTTATAGAGACGCTTTTGAATTACGCCTCGTAGACAATTCTAATATCTGTAAGCAAGGGGAATATTTTTGAACATAGTAACCGACTATAAATTAATTTATTTAGGCTATATATCGTTTAATTATAATAATATAGTTATTTAATTAATATAGAAAATATTTAGATATATTTTTTTATTTTAATTATTGGTTTTAAAAAACGAGGACTATTTGGAGAAAAACCTCTTTCGATCTCTTTGACGTTTCGGCGCCTTTTACCGTTCACTTTCTCTTTTATGTGTATAAATAAAGAAATTATGTCAAACAGTATGTCCATAAATAGAGGGGATAACGTCAAATTGTTTCCCAGTTAACGTAAGAAAAGCAAAGTTAAGGGTATACTCAAGTCAGGGCAAGTAGGGCTTCGTCGGCAGCTATTTTCGCCCCCTTTCACCCTTACATAACGTAACTTAAAGTTTGTATAAAACGTTCTTTGAAACCACATTTCAAGTGACGTGAACAGTATGTAACTTTTCATTTTACGTAATCAGAGCTCTTAAAAACGGTCTCACCACGAGGCATTATTTCGTTATTTTTTTTACCATTGTTATTAATTTCAAGATAACGATCTCATAATCCAATCTTATATACAAAAATTAACGCTTGTTTCTTTTAACATGTTACGCGCATCAGTGTCTTTTCTTTTAAATACTGTTGACTTACGTTTCTTTTGCTGTTAACAACTATCATGCCTATAGACAATGAAGAGGTAAAAGTTCGATCTCGCTTGCCTATTAAACTTGCCTTCTGCCTTCTGAAAGTACTCAGGTCATATATTGATTTGATGCTATGTACAGTCGTTGCTGGCACTTGCGTCAACGTTTCTGGAATAGTAACATTGACGTACGTAAAGTGTCAAACGAATAGCGACTAATTTTATATACATTATATATGTAATAGGTTATCGGATAGTAATCTAACGTCATAGAGTTCAGTATTAGTCAAGGCTGAGAGCTTCCTAAACGACAGTTTATTTTCGTCTTATAATTAACTAGCTGTGCCCAGGGGTTTCACCCGCATATAATTAATAAAAATATAATGAATAAAAATAGAGCCTTCCTCGATAAAAGGACTATGCAACACAAAAATATTTTTTGAATTCGAACCAGTAGTTCCTTAGATTAGCCGAATCAAACACACAAACTCTTCAGCTTTATATGTTATTAGTATAGATTATTCGATTTAAATAAAGAAGCGTTACAGCGCAAGTCGAAATCTGTAAGAAAATCTGTATAGTATCAATTATTATACCGTCGAAGCTCAAACAACAGGATTAAAGATGTAATGTCCCTGGTGCCTGTAATTACATCGGTTCAGTTTAGCTCGTCTGCGTCACTTGATACCTACTCATCACACTTTGCCTCCAAACAGCAATGTACAACCGGAACACAACCGGGTTTGAAGTACTACATAAAAACTTAGTACTCAGAGTTGGTACTGCATTGATGATGTTATTTTTGGTATATGGGTGGTGGTGGTCAGTTACCATCAGGTAGATAATGTGACCATTGTACCTGCTATATTAAATTTAAAAAAAGAATAAATATGTAAACAACATTTTAAGGCGGAATACCTAGTGAATTGGTGTTATCTAGTACTTACGGAAGTTATGTAATTTTAAGTTTAATACGGTCGTGGAGTTTTGAATTTGTCCGCACAGAATAACTCAAGCCTTACTGCAATTATGTTCCGCTCGGCATAACTTAATTAAATTCGCAGTTATTAAGGCATGAAATCGCGAAATTGTAGGCTGAAATCTTATTTACTAATTTACTTATATATAATAAATCGAAGAAGAGATATGTTTGTGTGTTATATATTTTTCGACTTATAGTTACCTACTTATTCTATAAATACGAAATTGTATAAATAAATGTCTAATGTTAAAGAAGCATGTAAGCAATAAAGATATGATAAATATATTACTCAATACAAAAATTATATGTACTTATATACAAATAAAATTCGACCCCACGCACAATCTCATCCCCATTTCTTTTTTTTTATTTCATAGGAGGTGGCCGGGCATACCGGCCACCTGATGTTAAGAGGTCACCAACTCCCATAGACAATGACATTGTAAGAGATGTTTACCATCGCTTAATGCGATAATGCGCATATATTAATGCGACACCAACCTTGGGAACTAAGATGTTACGTCCCTTGTGCCTGTAATGACACTGGCTCACTCACCCTTTACATCGGAACACAACAGTACCAAGTACTGCTGTTTAGCGGTAGAATATCTGATGAGTGAGTGGTACCTACCCAGACGAGCTAACACAAAGCTCTACCACCAAGTAAAGTAAGTCTTTTCTCCCTTACGGATGTGACTTTTACGTCTATGTCCAACGAGATGTATACCGTTCTAAACAAAAAATGATTTTGCCAAATATTCTTAAATTACGGAGTTCTGAGGCAAATATAAAAAAAACCGTTTAAAAAATACAACCGTTTTGAGAACGACTTATTTTTTTTAATTAGTTCATAAAAATCAAATTATCGTCTGCTATATTTTTTTATTACGAATGGTGAAGTATAGTATTAATGTTATGGCTTTTTAGCAATTTCCGCATTCAATACAATAATACTAAATTTTATTATATTATCAAAGCTTTATTGATTAATTTATTGTACCTTATTTCTCAATTTATTTACGAAGGAACACCAGCTAATAGCTACCAAATTACCTTACATAGGTGCATGGTGGTGGTTGGGTGGTTTTATTGGTTCGACCATAGACACTAGTAACGTCAGAAGTAAAGTTTCTAAAATATGCTTGTAATGCTGGCTAAATGTATACTCAAAGCTGGAATAATAAATGTGTAGGTGGTACCTACTGAGATAGATCAAATTATAATTAATTGTTTTGACATTATAATTTTGTATCCCGAGATGACTAATTGAGCAACTGTAATGTTTCCACGGGTATGTATCGTATATTAATATGAAAACATATAGATAATTTATCATTTAATTCTAAATAGTAAATTCGAGTATATTTAGAATATGAATACCTCTATCGATATCACAGTCAATTCAAAGGGGATAAATGACAAAATGTATACAAGTCACCAATCCGGACAGATACAGACAGTATTTGACAGACAGTCAGACCGCAAATTCTTACATAATAAAAAAGATTCTAGGTGATTTTCTAGCTAGAAGCTGTTTTACGAAACGGTGGTCGAATCGAAAAATTGATGATTTTTTTATAGCATAGGTTGGCGGACTAGCAAATGGGCCACCTGATGGTAAGTGGTCACCAGCGCCCATAGACATGGGCATTGTATGTGATGTTAACCATCGCTTACATCGCCAATGCGCCACCAACCTTGGGAACTAAGATTCATTCACTCTTTATTGTAAATGTTACTTTAATGATATACATTTGTTTTGATTTGAGTAGTTTCGGTCTTGCATCGATATCGTCATTTTTTATATCGTGGTTGGTTGTCGTCAGTCAATGATTCAATCAGTATAAATGAAATTGAAGCCGATTTTTTTTTTCGTGTTGTATGTTGGCGGCGTTCATGTTTATTACATTTGGCAGCAGCATCACAATCTACGTTTCTGGATTTAAAACGTTTAACGTCGAACAGTCCAGGTGACTATATTCGGTCTTAAACGTCAAGTTATCATTACATACTTAACTTGGTGGTAGAGCTTCGTGCAAGCTCGTCTGGGTAGGTACCACCCACTCATGTCATGTCGCTTACAGCTTCGCTTTCACGCAACTGCTTAATAATGAATTTATTCTATATAAAGTACATAAATTTTATTTTCCTATTTATGTACAAGAATTTGTTTGTTCAGAAACTTTGAAAGTTTTCTTAAGGAGTATCGAGAAAAGTTTTATCGAACGCTCTTAGCTCTCTATACCAATAGGATCGAATATCGAAAAGTTTTACCGTAATTTAAGTAAGACTCGAGAGCTTGGTTACTTTAATCAGAACTTCATTAATAAATAAAATATGATTATTTAGAATGGTGACTAAAAAAGCTTTGCACGTATCTGAAGATAATGGGTTCGAATAACGGGCCAGATTAATAAACTGATTGGAGTTTTCCTTGAATATAGTTTTAGCAATAATAAACTCCAGGTGTGGTTTTAATTCGCTTCCAATTGGACATTATTCACACATAGCCACCACCACCACCGACCACAAACTAAGCAGAGCTTGTGCTATGGAAACCAGACAAATGATACACTTACATATACATACTACTTTTCTTTTGTAAATACAAACTTATATAGATAATTACACCCAGACTAAGGACAAACTGACATATTCATGCACACAATGAATGAAATGAAATGCGGCGCGAAAGACAAGCGTCTACCAACCACGCCAACCGGATTGTCAATTGGAGTTTTCCTTGTATGTATGTAAATTTAGAAATTTAAAACTGTAGCTGTGGTTCTAATTCGCGTCCAATCGGACTACTAGGTAATAACGTACTCTTTAAAAATAAACATAAACTTATATCGTTCTTATTCGTTTGATATATTTTATCAAACATACAAGGATATATAAAATTACTATTTACCGCTCGCGGCTTCGTTCACATCTGAAGGGGAGACAGGATATATTTTTATCTCTTTGTAACCCTCACAACTGTATGTAAATTCGTCGTGATGAACTTAGTAGTTAAGAGGTGAAAGTGTAACAAACAAACTCACTTTCGTATATTATTAGTAATAGGATTGTATACAAAATATAATTTGATAATAAATATGCAACCACAACTATCTATTTATCTTATTAATATAATAAATACAAAAGTTCGTGTTATTGGGTATTTGTAATGCAATCTCACTCTAAAGACTGCACTGAAGGGCCGGATCATCCATGTTTTATCGAACGATTTTTTTTTGTATAGGTACTTCTCTCCTCAATATTATTGGAATTAGTATATTTGAATTTATAATTGAATTTTAATATAAAAAATGTATTTTAAAAGTAAGGAAATGGGTCCCGAGAATTGCGTTGCCTTGGGGCTCTAATAGAATTAATCCGGCCCTACTTCTATGGCTATAGATATATGGAATCTTATGAAGTGCAGAAGTCGATTCAGTATACCGAAGATAGAATACTAACTATTTTTCTTATCTTTATAAATATTTAAAAACAGTATTGTTGTATAATAATCGGATCGAACATTCTAGAACATGTATAAAAATACGACGGTGTTTAACGCGAAGTCGTTCGTCGAAGTTCAAAGGTTATTTCAACAATGAATAAACATCAGCATCGGATGTTCGCTACTCGTTCTCAATTAACATTCGCCCACGGCTCCGCCTACGCCTCCGTGAATGTCTAAAATAAATGAATTATTTTCAGATTTTCAAACCAAGTCTTAATAAATTTTAATGTACTTAAATATATGGAGGACCTGACATCATGATTGATATGACGCAGGAAATATGCTAGGAAGTATTGATTCTATAGACAGAATTAACAATTAATTTAAATTTTATTTATTTATTTTAAAGTTTCTAAGGTTTTTTTTTTACTGCTATTATAGTATTATGCTGGTCATCATAATTTATGTTAAACAAATTTAGCCACACTGCATTAAAATCGGTCGTTACACGTAGTTATCTTATTTTTATAACATTATATAGCGACCATTACAATTGTACATAAAAATATAAATAAGGAATAGTAAGCGGTATTTCATGGTTTTGTATCCGCATACACACCTACGGCATACGGCAACGGATATTAAGAAATTGTTTCCCCATTCGAAATTATGTTATTTATTCTAGATAGATTATTATCAAAGACACGATAATATTCGTCAACTAAGTTGGAAAATGTTGTCTGTTTGGAAGCTTCCACGGCGTGCACTGCGTGAATTAGAAAATAATGTAAGGCTGTGTTTTTCCTCCTTTAAATCTCTAAAAAAAATACTCTATATCGCAGCTTTTTTTATAGATGACTCACTGTAATAATGTTACTGTTAAAAAGGCAACTGTAGTTTAGTTTAATTTTAAACGCTCCATGTATATAATTTTTTTTTTTTTCAATATTTAAAGAGCTTGGTCAGACAAATGACTATGACGCTCTATACATCTTCCTTAAACAGAAAACTGAGCTTGAGACATGATGATTTGGATCATCGTAAGATGATCCCCGCTATACCCTCAAACCCAGTCTTACAAGTTTGTAGAGAGCCCTGGCACCCGCGGATGTATATAAATATTGCCATTGCGATTCGAAATAAACTCATAACAAAAAATACGCAAGGCGTGTTGCTTTATAACTTAGCACTGTACGGGTATGGTTGGCGAATGCTTATTTCTCATTGATTAAAAAAATAGCACGGGATAAAGTACAAAGTCCGAAAGGGTAGCTAGTTAAGAGACATAGGTAAGAGAAAAGCGCGGTGGCGTAATAAGGTCCCAAATATTCGTTAAAAGAAGAGAAGCGCCCTTTGGTCAAGTGGGGATGTATAGAGATAATTTTATATAATAGATCATGTTTCAAAATGGAATGTTTTCTAGGTGATTATCACTATTGATTGCATATACATATATACTCTAAAGATAATTATATCGAGAACTTTTTAAAAATATATGTCTTTGTTCCATGTCCTTGCTTATTGAAGTAATTTATTCAAATTTATTGTTTTGTTGATAGTGCAAGGCTATGCTAGTGTCCAATACGTGACACTGTAGTAAACTCATATATAAAGCAAAGTAACTTCTATTCATATTATATATATTGATGTAGTGTGACAAAAAGTCTCATTTGAAAGCTGGTTTATTTTGAAAACATTTAAATATATAGATTTAATATGTCTATTATTTATTTATTATTTCTATTTAATTCCTATAAAACATATGTCAAGATTTCTAATATAATCTACTAAAGATCTATAAATACCCAACCTCTTAAATTTTAAACATAAAAAATGTTTATATTCAGTCAAATTAAATAATAAGGAAATATTTCGAATAGTCAAATCAATACGAGTAAATTATCTTAAATGTAGCAACAATAATATACTTAAAACAACAAATACTTGATGTCTTTATAATTAATATTTCAACTTATTAATTTACTAAAACTGAAAATACCTATTTTTCAAATAAACTTATTACATTATACAGCGTGTAACAAAACCCCCATCTGGCGCGAAAGGGGAATATTGGTGTTTTGTGGACATTACTAAAAATAATATTAAAAATCCCATATTCATTAATTTAAAATAGTTATTGTAATTTAAAATTCCCATTTTTGTGCCCTAATTCCCCAACATCGAGCAAATTTTTCGAAATGTGACAACACCAGATTTGTTAGGCGGCTTCTTTGAGTGCTTTTGAAACGCCGCTGGAACGTGTAAGGCCGTGTCACTACTACTAAGCGCGATATTGTGCGATATTAATTTTCAACTTAAATAAATTAGCTCACGAATCACCTAGTTCACACTCAGCAAATGATCTGAGCTGATTGGATTCGGACATGGAAATTTTTCAGGGACACATACTAATTAACTGATAATTTTATACTTATAAGTGATACATTTTTTTTCCTACACAATCAAGTGTCCATGACTAATTAAAACATAAACAATAACATTAACCACACAGCTTATAAGAGACTAAAGAGAAAGAAAATATAAAATAAAAATAAATTAATGAGCGTGATGGAAGACTGCCCTAAACTATTACCAAATATTTATTATTTTTCGTTAAAATATTTTTCTTTGTCAAGCCGCCGCTGTTTCACGCCGAAAGGCTATGTCGGCGTCTTCAAAGAGGCGGCTGGCGAGTCGCCGCTGTTTCACGCCGAAAGGCTATGTCGGCGTCTTCAAAGAGGCGGCTAGCGAGCGTCGGCACGTGTCATGTGAAGAAGTAATGTTGTAGAATAATCGATAGTTTGATTATCGATAGTAACGCATGCGATGGTGTAGATAGTATTGCAATACCCATTAGTTTTAACTAAAACTTATCGATTTTCACCGATGGTTTTGATCTTAATGATTTTTCATTAACTAAATTGATAGTACAAAACCATCGATGTTATTAATAGTATCGATAGGTTTTGGTTAAAACTAATGTATTTTGCAATACAATCGACACTATCGTTTTTATAGAATAAATTACTATCAATATCAATAGTACGGATCGTATTGCTCTTATAAATAGTATTCCAAATTGCACACGTGGCACTGTTATCGATAAATTATCGATACAATTGTTTTTACTTCACTAGATAAATAACCGATTGTCTATTACTAACTACTTTTCTATTTCTATTATTCGGTCAGTTTGGCGCGTAAACTAATTAAGAGTGGTCGTTTTGCAGTTAAGTTTATGTTCCGCGATATGTATTCTAATCAAGAGTATTTTACATGTTAATGTGTCTGGGTAAAAGTGACTGCAATTATGCAACGGCTCGTAAAGAATACGAGACACGGTCCGCAGTTCCACAAGGTACTCCAGTGCCATCACATTAGTGTGAACACCGAGTTATTTTTCAACTGAGATGACCTCATGACCCCATGTCCTCGCTACCCAATAGGTAAGTACCTAGCAAGCGCTGTCGTCACGCCTGTGTTGCCATGTGATTTTCGTCATTTTATTTAGCTAAATATTAATTTTATTCGGGGTAATTTTTTTTTTTAGTATTTTAAAATTGATTACATATATTAAATCGACTCAAGATACCTAATAACCCCTTCACGGGTCGGACACGAATATTGTTACAGCCTGTATATTTGTAGCCTTTTATGAATAACTTAATATCTATTACAAAAGAAATTCATTTACAAAGAAAATGTTATGTGAATCTCTAAAACTTTCTTCAAAAATATTTCTGGTTTTATTACTTCACGAACGCCAGACAAGGAACACGAGTCTCCCTCTCTCTCTCGGAGCTGTTTTCCCCTCAGCGTTCATAACTCAAATATATTTCATTACAAGCAGCCAGACGAATGAATAATGATAAATCTCGCAGCGGTTAAACATCATTTTATCAAATATGTAATATAATGTAACACAAAACCTTATTATATAAATTGTTAATGAACGAAAACTGTAATAGTAAAATGTTCATAAGTTTTTGGTTTATATATAAGGATATAATTATGTGTTAATTATTAATTCCGACAATTTTAATATAATATACCGATGTCACGTATTAATTGGAGAGCAATAGAGAATAAATAAATGAGTCAAAACCATTATAATAATTATAAGTTTTATAATTTTTTTCAATCTATTCTTTTTATTTAGAAATATTCTTTAAAAAACTGAGTATTATTCAACTGCAGACTAAAATGTTTTAAGCAAACTTATCTCGCGCTCAATAGACGACCTCGTCTATTCGAACTTTAGCCGGATACAATAATAATTATAGTACTCAAATATGCCCAGAAAGCTCTAAAAACTTTTGCAATAGTACAATAATTTCTCAAACATAATGTAAACCTATACAAGGTTAAATAAATAATTATTCTCCACACAATACTAGCGTTTTTAGAAATGATTGCACATGTTGACACGATTCATAAAGTAGTATTATAAGTATGTGTATTTCTCGTTTCGCAAAGTACGCTTGTGATCCTAAAGCGGTGCATCATGCATCGTATCAATTTGCCCCAACAAAATGGCGGCCGTTAGCGGCGCGGCGACCTCGCGCGTTTCCCGGAAGACGGCCATGTTGGCTTTCGTTGCGCCCGCGCATTCTGTGTCGACACACGACACGTGTTCGATGAATCGCCCTGGCTTTGTATGCCTCGCTCGGTCGCTCGCTTTTTGAACTATTGTTGTAAACAAGAAAATCAAATTATACATTTATATTTCAATATAAAATACAAACTTATTAAAATTGTAGATGTTAAAGGGTATTGTCAATATTATTTTTTATAAACTATTGAAATTATACCTTGACTACTTTGTTATATATGATTTCACGTAAGCACTAAGTTTAAATAAATATTTCGTTCCATAAACAATGACATTTTCCCTATAATTCATAAAACAAATTTTATTTTAAAAAACATTCCCTATTGGTTATGTCAACATTTTGCACGAATTTACATTACATACTAATATATAATTTACATTAGGTACACAGTCTAGTTGTATTACTCCAACTAGAATATTCGCTATTATTACAATTTAGAATTTAATGAACTGTTTATAAATTAAATGTTATCCCGTTAGCTCATACATTTTCGTGCCGAATAAAAATTCTATTTATTAATACAAATAATTGTATTGAAAACTCAATCACTCATGAACGTGTCTTAATGATTATGTTATCAAGAGCTGAGATGATCTAGTACATGAATACATAGTTATCGTATATCGCGAGTTCGAATCCGGGTAGGCACCAAGTTATCACGTACATAATCTGTGTTATTATTATATTCTGTCACATGTGTACACGTGTCCACCCAACTTTACTAGATCAGCATGGCCCAACCTCTTCTCCAACCTTGGTAAAATTACCAATTGAATATTTTTAATTAGTGTCAAACCAAATGCCATCTGTTGGTCGAGACGACAGCGATTATTTCGATAAAATAATTAAGCACATTTAATTTCTGATCAACTGCCATAATTTAACTAAATAATAAAAGTATGTAACAAGTAACGACTAGTCGAATTTTTACTTTACGTACGTGAGGTTTATAAGATAAGATATTGTTTCGTGCAAGTTCGTGTCACACTCGGGTGATCCCGTTATGTAAATTATACCAAATAAGTAACTATGTATGTATTTCATTTGAATATCCTTAAAAGATAATCAATGTTCTCGGTGATCTAGTGTACAAGCTTCTAAGGTTGCAAATCCTGTGGCCCTTGGTCCATATAAAAAGTTGTTAGATTAAGGTAGAGGTATACAAGAGGTCAGGAGGTAGAGGTCGACTGTACTGTCGAAGTTTATTTCCTCTCTTGTGCTTCGGAAAGCTCGTAAAGCCTATGCCTGAACTCCCTACGATTGTGCCTCTCGTTCCATTGAATTATGAGAGTTAAGATATAAGAGAGTGCACCTGTGTTAGTCCCGCGCAGTTGGCCAGTCTTTGCTTAGATGATCGAAATCGGTAGAGAATTCAATCGTAGCTTGATAACAATTAAATTACATATTAAGCAAAACTATCCAAATTTATATTTTTTACACTCTTTAAAACTTAAAGTAACATGAAGTGGTTAGACCAATACTCTTAAATTTATTAAATTCAATTAACTTGTAACTTACGTTTTTTATAGATTATGTTCAATATGGCTTTAGTTATATTTCATATGGATTTTCTTTTAAACATTAAAGTTCTTGACGTATAAATAATGAAGTGTCAATAATACTATGTCATTTCCAAATGAGATACCCTAATCGATTTATATTAGATTCTTATGGGAGTAGAGTGAAATTAATAAAAGTAAATTAGAGGGAGTAATCAAATTATGCATAATATTTTATTTGTTATTTTTGTAATACAAAGATAACAGAGTTAAAATTAAACTTCAATTACTAACATTTTTTATTGATTGATTTATTGACATTGCGAGTAACTCTGTCTATGAGTATAAGAGTCAGCATGACAAGTGAAATGTCACAAGTTATCAATTAGTAACTATGAACCTGATAACAGAAAAGTTTCATCTGGCGGCTTATTTTATTTCGCAATTTATTCTCTATATACAAACTATTACTCAACTATTTTTACTTCACTCGATACAATTTGAAACGAAATTATAATATATCGTTACGCGCATTAAATAGACGCGGTAGAAGAGATAATAGACGTTAAAAAAGCGTCCGATTGTGATGTTCCTTTGTGTGATATCTACCTGAGGATGAAGCTGCGTTTACACAAAGCGGTCGCGAAGGGACCGATGCGTTAGGGTGACGTAGGTAGATTCTATGAGAATTATCCGGAACATTGCCAATAGAATTGATATTTAATAATTATTATTACTGTATGTTATTTTATTCACTACGTACGTGTGACGTAGAAATTACAGATGCTGTATGCAATGTAGTGTGGTGCTTTTTTATTAACAATATATTTTTATAAACAAAATAAATCCGATCTTGATTTCAAGTGATTCTTTATTTACAGGTAATAAAAATAACATAAGGTACTCTTATAAATAATTTCGAATTAAATACAAATTGTTTTTATAAATGACTAGTTGTGCGACGCGGTTTCACCCGCGTATAATTAATAAAAATAAGATGAATAAAAATCAGCCCAGAGTATTCCTCGATAAAAGGACTATACAACACAAAAATATTTTTTAAACTCGAACCAGTTCCTGAGATTAGCCGGATCAATCAAACAAACTCTTAAGCTTCATATATTAATATAGATTTAATAAATAATAGAAGCGTAGAAGATGTTAAGGGGTAATTAATATTTAAATAGTTAATCCTTGAAAGCGTCGCGTACGACCAACGTATGTATTTCATCTTATATCATTCTGGCTAAATAAAATCATGATTGAGTTAAAGTAAAATTAAATTTTCTTCCTAATTTTGATAATGAGTTAAAATGAAATTTAAACGTTTTTTAGATATACGACTTGACTTGAAGTAACGTTTGATCCATGTAAATATTTTCAAATTTTCAGATAACCTAATGTATACACTAACGAAATCCCAACATGGGTTTTAGTTATGTTACTATAAAACAAATACCTTATGAATCGCTTGGTGGGCTTTGTGCAAGCTCGTCTGGGTAGGTACCACCCACTCATCAGGTATTCTACCGCAAAACAACAGTACTTGGTATTGTTGTGTTCCGGATTTTAGGGTGAGTGCGTAAGTGTAATTACAGGCACAAGGGACATAACATCTTAGTTCCCAAGGCTGGTGGCGAATTGGCATTGTAAGAGATGGTTAACATCTCTTACAATGCCAATGTCTATGGGCGATGGTGACCACTTACCATCAGTTGACCCATATGCTCGTCCGCCTTCCTATGCAATAAAAAAAAACAATCTTATCAATTCGTTCAATGCATTCGAACATGTATATCATAATGGGAATTCCAAACATTGCTGCAGTATTTAATAATATTACGAATGAATGTGTTGAAGAAAGTAATTTAATACTTTTGAAGTTTTTACAAAATGTTTTATATGAGAATTCAAGAAGAACTTCGAGTCAATAATTACACTCTTAATCTTCTCTAATATAATCTCTAACTTTTTTGTAACATTTCTTAAAATGAAGTGGATTAAAATGAATTGAAGTAAAATGAAATTATTTATTTATTAGCTAAACAAATTTTGTCCGTAAATGGCTTGGCAAAAATCATATGCATCATAATCATGGCATATAATTTTTTTTAAATAATTAAACCTTTAATATAGTACAATTTAATAATAAAAAAATGCAATAAAAGTTTTTGTCATAGTTATGATATTGTATAAATTTTAAGTTTAAATTAAATAAAACTAATAGGCATTTATATATTTTTTATTATATACTTATCGATCGGCCATGGACGCTACACGTAAAGCTAACATTTCGTATAGTGATTCATTATGTTAATTGATTTTTAGTTTATGTAATTGAAACTTTATTGCTATTCAACTCATCTCAGTATATCGATGAGTCTTTAAATATTCAAGAAGACACTTAACAATCATTTTGCTAAGTCTTCGTTTACCGCTTGTTGTACCTAAGTATAAGTAGCTCGTAGTTGCCATTATTTTGTTTGTTTTCGCCATATTTCAATAGCTGACTTATGATTCTAGTTATAATTATCTCCGATAAAAAATTTATATCTAAGGTTTTCCTAAGCATTTTATTTGTGTTTGTATATTGAAATAAGAGAATATATAATATGCAAAATATAACGTAAATAAAAAATATTAATTTGACTCCCAATGAAACTCGTAACTGAACATACTATAATATTAGAGATGTAAAGCTACTAAATAATTATTATCATATAAGTTCATAGATCATTATCAAAATATTCTTAATTCATGTTTGCTCTCATGTTATGCTACCGCAGAAGCACAAAAATGTATAAAAAAAAATGTGTAATTTATATATTATTTTTTTGTCAACAGAGTGAAAAATGGCTAACATACGAGAAATTGAAAGAGGAAATACTTGAAAAAATTAGAAAAATCGAAGAGGAGAGACACGCAGTCGACCTCTGGCCCTGCGGCACGGAGTGGGGCCGCAAGAGACGGAGACGGCAGGTGTCGGTGTCGCCGCCCTACGTGGTATACATGCTGCCGGACTCAGACATCATGGAAGATTGGAGACTAGTTAGGAAGCTTCTGGAACGGGCTGAATGATACGAATAATTAGGGAGGTTTCCGAACAATGTGACAAAGATTTGAAGTTGGATTAAAATGTTGACAACTGTAATCGAAAACAGTTCGACCGCGCTAAGCACAGGACAAACGGTGCGGACCTCATGTCGAATTCCTGTTATATTTATTCGTAAAACTACTTTTGTATTCAGAAACATTTAAACATATATTATTTTTATGAAAATCGGTAACCTTATCTAAGAGAAATGTAAAATGGTTGTGATGCCACGAAAAAACATATTTTAAATTCTAAATTTAATGGAAGAGCATCAAAACGATATAAAATGACACTCAGGTTAGATTTCTGTAGAGGTCATTAGCTTTAGAGTCAAGTGTATTCATTGATGTATTTTTTTTGAAAAGCTGACTGGCAAATCGCACTGAAACGGTAGACTTGTTAATAGAAGGGGCTTAAAAAGCCTTTAAAGTCATAACTGCGCATGCGCAGCAATCATGACTTAATTTTTAAAATGAATATAGAATTCGTCAACTTGTTAATAACCTGAAAATTATTCGCAAGAAGAGATACGTAACATTTGTCCTTTCTTTAAAATAGTTTTGTAGCAATATAACAGTTTTGGAGCAGTTAAACTGTGACGTGCTTATCCTGGTAAACGTTGGAAACCTCCGATTTATAATAATATGATATTGATTTTAAGATGTATAAAATTGTACTATGCATAAAATTATGCATAATTATTTAATTTGTTTTAGCACAGGTAACATTCTTGGAAATGATTACTGGAATAGGAACCTGCATTGTGAGTAATTATGTAATATACTTTTACCATTTTTAATTGATTAGTACATTTTACTAATTTATAAAGTGTGAGCTTATGTTTTGATTGGTAAGTGTGGCTGTTGCTTTATCGAAAACTTTGGCAACTAAAGATAATATTTAAAAATGTCCTATTGTTTCACATTTGGTAATCCATTAGGTTTTACTTTCTTTATAACGTTTTTTATTCCAAATAAAGTAAATATTTTTATATTGTAAAGTTAGGATTCGTAGTTACGATTTATTTCTTAGTGTATACTTGTGGTTGTCATATTTCAAAATCGTATAGCGTATTAGTGATGTGAAGAATACACAATCGATATTTCATCGATAATGTCGTCGACTATCGAAAATCGTTACGCTTAATATTTAATTATAAACACGTTCCCTACTTTTTGTCCAACGTATTTTGACGTGACAACGTCTTATAAATTGGTTTGCCGGGTGACACTTCAAGAAACTGCGTTACGCTCCGCTCACGTTATGCGCTCACAATGAGAGCGAGTGAGAGGCACGCGTCCCTTCCACTCGGGCATGGTTAGCCCGCCTAAGAGCGAGAGAGACAGACATAAAAAGTGAAAGGCACGCGTCTTCTTCCTACTATACGAATGAATATTCACATTAAAATTATTTTACCACTCAAAGTCGTTGTCACGTAAAACTTTCGCCCGTATACCGACTTTACAGGCAACCTTTTTTTTTATTGTATTATAAAGGTATGGATAGATGGGTAAAGTTAGAGTATAGACTATATTGTGTAATATTTTGTCAAGTAATTATTAAAGCTAACTAATGACATTTTATGTAACGCTCAATTTACATTACAACTAACTGGTGAGCGAGCCAGTGTCACGGGCACAAAGGATATAACACCTTAGTTCCCAAGGTTGGTGGCGCAGTGGTTGACATTTCTTACAATGCCATTGTCTATGGGCGTTGCTGACCACTTACCATCAAGTGGTCCACATGCTCGTCCGCCTTTAAAAAAACTATAAAAAATAAATTGTGTTTGATGTTAAAACATACGCTTCATAGCTTTACGATAATCGTGTTGATTTCACAAAATAATCTTCTTGTAACGGTTATTGTATTATGTAAAGGAAGGAAAACTGTAGGCCAATTGACTACACGCGCAACTATATATTTAATTCCGACATATGAAGGCGATAATTGGATTAAAAATAAATCAATATTTGCAGTTGCATATGTAAAAGACATATCAAATCGGGATTGTTTTTAAAACATGAACAGTAAAGTGTTAAGTAAGTCGTCGAATCGCACCTTAATAAGCCCATCGTTAAAAAATATATAACCTAATTAAAGTGATTTTTTTTGTATGTGGCGTGGATGTTTTTTTTTAATTGGATTACTAGATTGTCATTGATATGCTATTAACACTGTCTTCGTGGATTATGAGGCTAAACTTACTTGACAAAATAATAAATATATCGATATTGATTGACGTCACTAACATTCTAAAGGCTCGCACCTTATGGTGTTTATATAGGGTTGGGCTCGGTAATAGACATTTTTTAATTTTTAATAATTTATCTTTCTTTTATCTGGAGCGGAGGTCTGGTTCAAACCTGAGCAAGCTTCGCTGTGTTTTTTGTCAGGTTTGGAGCGGAGGCCTTAGCCCAGTAGTGGGACTTTTACAGGCTGTTACTTTACGTTTGAATATTTCTTAACTATATGTACCAGATTTGTTATAATTTATTTTCATTTAAAATCCCTGTGTGTCGGTGAATAAAGAGGTTGAAATTTGATTGTTAGTTTTATTTATATTTTATTATTAATAATAATTAAATCAAATATTAATAATGATATTTATCTTTCTAAGTGTGAAATCCTTGTTTATTCCCTAAAAATTGACTTGTGTGTATAAATGAAAGAAACGTATTATTTCAACTCAAATTTTACTCTGAGGACTCCCGGACTCCTTAATAATATTTCCAAAAAATAAAAATCAATAGGGTTATTCTTTAAGAACAATCTTGAAACTAACTGGAAAACGGTTGTGAAATCTCAAAAAGTGATATACGAAATTGACCATAATAATCGATAACATTTAAAGAATACAGGGATCAAAATAGTATATCACCATGAGTCGGTTGTAAACATTTTACAGACGACGTCGCAGGCGAAGTGCTAGTAAAATATAAAGTGTTCACATTCCAAATGTGCTGTGGATTTAATAAAATATGTAACTGCTTTAATTGTGTCCCCACGAACACATTGCAATTCGTATTGTTATCCCAAAACAACGTATCAATCGTGGGAGCTTGAACGTTATATGTTTGTTACAAATGTTGGGCCCAACACTTCAACCACTGGACTCTACACAAGACTACGTTTCACAATCACAGTTATATCGAATACAGCTTATCACACGCCCGCGTCATTCAATGCGTTCCATTAAATAACTTTGACCTCTAGCGGAAATACACGTAAAATATTTTGATTATTTCGACTGCATACTGGCATACTTTATATCTATGAATAGTATATATATATATGTACGTATAAAGTCACTAGCTGGGTCTGTATACTTGTATTTTCGCTTAGTTCTTTAAAACTTCGCACTGGAATTGATGTAGCTTTTATTTATTTGGACACTTTCTTCGGGAACATAGATAAATACATTTGAAAAAAACTTATTTATTTTATGAAAAGGAGAGAAACATTTTGTTAACACGTTGTCGACAAAAGACCACTCACGGGCGCTTTAATTTATTTTTTGTTTACGCACTGTGAAGCATATACCATAGATATAACCATAGATATATTTAGTTTTTTTTTTCAAATTGCAAATTACAAAAGGATAAGTAGGCATAAAATGCTATCAGCTGAGAATAATAAAACTAAAATTTAATCAACTTTTGTTTTCGATATTGTATAAAAATTAATATGTACTTTATTCAAGTAGATACTTTTGAATCATCAATTGTACACTTTAACGAGCAAATATATCGCGAGCATTAGTATACCACTGCAAACAAAGAGCTTCATATTAATGTAGGAAACGGGAAATGTGAAGAGCCTTTGACGCTACTAACGTGACTACAAAGCCCACATAGACGTCATCTGATAGCTAACATATATTCACTAGCTACTCAACCTGGCTGCGCACGGATAGAATAATATACATAGAATGATAGAACGCTTGTCATAATACATAAGGCTTGGTTTACGAGGCGCACGCTTAAAGCTTTCAGTTTGCATGATTTTTTTATTATTTATACACATATGCCTACCTCACGATTCACTCCGGCCATTGGTCAAAGCCGTATGAAAATTCGTTCAGTAGTTTCGTTTTATCGTGTTCAAACAGACAGACAAAGACGGCAGAGAGATTTTGTTCTATATTATATTTTGATATGGTCCGGAAGATAGCGTTGCATTTTAGGTAGTGATTTTAAGCCGTTTAATTGCCGTCATTTTCAAGTACTCGTATGACTAATGAGTAAACCGACCGTCAGCTCATGCACCCGCGGTGGGTTTGGCTGTGGGAGGGTTGTGAAAGTTGGGAATTTGAGAAGAAAAAAAAAAGTAATAGTACGCCGGCTGAAACCTTTTTACATGGATAGTTAACATACTGAGCTGGAAAATAACCGTCAGCTGCATAATGGAGGGGTTACGCGTCAGCCAGCCGCCTGAACTTTTAAAAAAATGTGAAAAGTAAATTTCACGCGGCTGGGTGACGCATAACCCCCCTCCATTAGGCTATAAAAGATTACATATCTATGTCAAGATCAGCCGGCTTACTATGACTTTTGCATTTGTTTTCTCTAATTCTTAATATTAATAACCAATAGTTTATAATAAGTTATTTCAATATATTTTCAAATTTCAATTTAGTAATGGACTCATTTTACTCGTTGTCATTCAGTTGTGCTTAAAACAAGAGCACAGATAAATAATAGTAGTTAAGGTTTTATCTATTACTGAACAATGAAAATAATTGTAACGTGACGGTCACTGCACTGCCAACCGTCGAAAGATACGCTCTAAGCGTCGAAAGATACGCTCTTTCGAATGGATTTGTGACATATGACACGATTTCAAATATTGAACTTTAGTTTTAATTTATTATACCATATACTACCGGCTATTTGTTATACGCGGCTTCGCTCGCGTCGTAATTCACTATTGCTAAATACCAATTCCCATAGCTCTTTCTTCATGAAGGTTTTTCATATAACATGAGTGTTACTTTAATAATACCCACTTTAGTGGGTATTTGGGGCGCACTTTAGTGGGTATGCCGTTAAAACGGAAGGGTACCGCTGGTTAAAACCAGCGGTACCCTTTCCGTTTTAACGAGGAGCGCCACGAGCTCGCTTGCGCATGTTACTGTGATGCTACTCCCTTTATCAAATGGAACCTTAGGGGTTAAATTTTTTTAAATCCTGCCGTAGTGTATGTATTATATATATTACGTAAAAGGTACCTAAAGATTTACGTTTGCTAGCCTCAGTAGATTGAATTCACGTTTTTTTTTTATAAATATAAAGCTAGGAGAATTCTTGGTTCACAGCGTTATTTAAAAAAAGAAGCGCGCTAATTTCAATCCGTCGTAATTTTTTTAGTGTACAGAAAGGTAAAGTAATTAAATAATTATTGTTCGTATTTAGTGTATCTTTTTATTATTCACAGTTTGGTAACTTAACGTTCATGCATGTTTTATATCGAGGCAGTATGACGATTAAAATTAATTGCATGTTTAAAATGTCTTACGCTTTACGCTTCTGTGTCAACCGTATGCAAGTGTCATGTCCTTTCAATTTCGTATTATTTACGTTATTATTAGATTATCAAGCATATATATGCTTAAGTAGTGTTTAAGTAAATTCACCAAGTTTTGCATTAATATAAGGCTATAATTTCTCACACGACGGTGGCGGAGGCAACACATAGTACTAAAATGTGTGAAAACAGCAAATCTGAAACCAATCTACAGTTACGAAAATACTGGAAAAACTACGCATTTTTATTCATTTAAGCACATTAAAATCTTCTTTAATTTAGTCTTTATTTCATAAGCTAGGTCCATTTTCTAGCGCATTTTATATTTGTCTCTCTTAAATCTCATATGATCTTAGTTATAAACGTTGTTTAGTGGATAAAATTAGTTAAGCAATGCTTCGGTATCTTCTTACGAATGTCAAATCAGTAACGAAAGAAAGAGCAAAATCAGCGCTTAACTAAACCGAAGGTTATAACTACCGATTATAACTAAGGACCGTTTATAATTATTATAGTCAATGTCGAATCACTTTCTGGCACTTCTT
The DNA here is from genome assembly GCA_963151315.1 of Nymphalis c-album. Classification (NCBI taxonomy): domain Eukaryota; kingdom Metazoa; phylum Arthropoda; class Insecta; order Lepidoptera; family Nymphalidae; genus Nymphalis; species Nymphalis c-album. Next base: position 1,683,447 of record OY720601.1, read on the forward strand.
ATTTCTTATTTTTTTTAAAAATTACATAAAGTAAACCTTAATTTTAATTGTACTCTGCGCACGAGTCGCAGCGGATCGCAGCTGGTTTGGAGACGAAATATCCCAGTGCTCTCGTACATTTCAGGACTGTGAGTTCAATCTCAACAAACACCAAAGAATTTTCATGTACATGATTTACATTTATAATTAATCATTATGTGCATGAAATAAAAAACCTGACGACGCGAAACATTACTCTGTTGGTGAAAGTTTGCCACATACGCATCCAAAATCTTAACAGACTCCCTGCTGGGCTAGGCCGCAATTAAAATTTATACTTTTATTACTAAAAAGTTATTTAAAGGTAACATTAATTTATATACCTAATGGTTAATTTTTCTTATTATATGTACTTGTTTCACATTTATTTCAAATTATATATTCAATATAGTAGCAATACACTTACTATATTGAGTATGTCGGAAACGGCTTTTACGATTTCTCTACGAAATATTCTAAGTATAAATTTGAAAAAGTAATTTAGTCAGTGTAATGTTAATTTAAAATTTGTATCTACAACTTGAGGTAAGGTTTAAAACAAAGGTCTCTGAAAATATGATTATGATACATTTTTTATAGCGTAGGTAGGCATAAGTGTCACCTGATGGTAAGTAGTCACCAACGCCCATAGACATTGGCATTGTAAGAAACGTTTACCATCTCTTACGTTGCCAATGCGCCACCAATCTTGGGAACTACTATGCTATGTCCCTTGTGCCTGTAATTACACTGGACCACTGCTGTTTTGAGGCAGAATATCTGATGAGTGGGTGGTACCACCAGTGATATAACATATACATATATACATTTAATAATCATCCTTTTAGTTATTATTTTAAATAATAAAATCACTTATTCATTTATATTCTATTAACAAAGTTTACACTGTGTCAACATAAAACAAGAAATTGTAAAAAAGAAAATTCATTGGAATGGCCTCACCATATAATTAACATTTGAATCCCTAACTACGAGTAACACTACCCGACATATACCCGACTTTCAGAAAGGTATCAAGATATTATTATAGTCAATGTCGCATATCACTTGCTGGCACTTATTTGTTCTTATTATTAAAAAAAATAATGGGACCTAGACCTTAATTTTAACCGTACTGTGCATACGAGTCACAACGGGTAGAATTAAAGACGAAATTCGTAGTGTAATGGTTGTGACTTGTGTGTTTTCAGCACCCAAATTAACCTAACCCCCAAAAGCCTATGCTAGATAAACTATATATCTATATGTCTCGGTAAGTTGAAAATGATGACATTTTAAACGGATGAAATAGATGTACTTTTAGATAAGGTTATTCATAGTTTAATTTTCGTAAATAATTTTTCTAATTCACCTTATTATGAATCGAAAACCATTTCAAAATCAATAAATAAAAATTTTAACAAAACAAAAACCGACTTCATAAAAAAACAAATTAATATGCACTAAAAAGTAAAAAAATAATTGCGTATTTTTCTATAATTTGATAATTAACTATTTTCTACTCATCAATATGTAGGTACGAATGTGTTGTGTGGTTGATAATTTATTTACAATTATTGTTATTTTTGGAGTCGATGTCAGCTAAGGAAACACTATAATATACCTAGCAATAATAATACGGGAATCTTTTAAAAACATACACATGTCAAATTGACTTTTATTCGCTTCGTTAAGTTGCGCGTGCGACACAAGCACATCTCACCTACAGCTATGTATGTAGTTATAAGCCCACCTTTTTATTTATTTTGTGTGTAAACAACATCATATAATGCATAAAAAATAAAAATTTTAACAAAACAAAAACCGACTTCATAGGAAAAACAAATTAATATGCACTAAAAAGTAAAAAAATAATTGCGTATTCTTCTATAATTTGATAATTAACTTACTATTTTCTACTCAACAATATGTAGGACGAATGTGTAGTGTGGTTGATAATTTATTTACAATTATTGTTATTTTTGGAGTATACTCTTTCTAATAAAAAAAAAATCATCGAAATCCGTTGAATAGATATCGAGTTATTCGTCCATTTGTCGCGCACATACCTCATGCAAATTTACGACTTATATGGTTTTCTCATGGATTCCATTGTCAAACCTGGACTAAAAAAAAATGGGACCCCATGGGAAGCAACCCCTTTCAAATAAAAAAAAAACATCAAAATCGATTCACCCAGTCGAAAGTTATGAGGTAACAAACACAAAAAAAAAAAAAAAAAAAAAAAACATACAGACGAATTGATAACCTCCTCCTTTTTTTGAAGTCGGTTAAAAATAGTAATACATCTATTTAAGCTTCTGTGTCAGCGGGTCCGGATATTGCCTTTTTAATTATCCTGATAACAGTTTAAATGTGCTTTTCCAAGTACCTACTACATTTTTTATTTATTTATGTATTTTTTATATATTTTTGGTTATCCGTAATCAGCTTTGAAAGAAAAAATCCTTTAGAAACTTGATACTCTTATTCTGAGTCATTCAAATTCGTAGTAGAGTGACTTAATTAAGTTCTTACTGATTTTCCTGTATCAAGATTGAACGAATGATATTTATTTGTTAAACTTCACTCTTTAAACTATATTGTACTTTTAAGTGAATTATCAGAACAAATATTATGTTATTGTATTTTTTCTCAATTTTCTAGTTGTTTAATATTATAAATATGTAAGTTTGTCTGTTTGTTATATCTTTTTTCTTACAACAATAGAATTTCGAAATGAAATAATTTATTAATGAATTTATTTAATAGGCCGGAGTACGTTTTATTCTGGCTAGCCATATCTATGCTTATTTTACATACGCCCGCTAATATACTGATGCTGGGCAAAAGCCTCTTTTCCTGTTAAGAATACTGTTATTTATACAAACAATATTATTGTAAACATAGCGTCTTATTATTCAGCGTTATGTACATATATGAAATAAAATAAAAAGAGATAGATATAGTTTGATATATGTAATTGAGAGGGCTATGCTCGGAGTTTCCCTGCGAGATCGAATCAGAAATGATGAAATCCGCAGGCGAACCAATGTAACCAACATAGCCCGAAGAATTGCTAAATTGAAGTGGCAGTGGGCGGGGCACATCGCTCGCAGAACTGACGGCCGCTGGGGCAGAAAGGTGCTCGAGTGGCGACCACGAACCGGAAGACGCAGCGTGGGCAGGCCCCCTACAAGATGGACCGACGACATCGTAAAAGTCGCGGGAAGCCGTTGGATGTAGGCAGCGCAAGACCGGCCAAAATGGAAATCCTTGGGGGAGGCCTTTGTCCAGCAGTGGACGTTTTTTGGCTGACATGATGATGATGATGATGATATGTAATTAGCTATGTCCGGCGCTTTTAGCCGCGTCTCATATAGTCGCAAGCTCGTCGTCGATAAAACGATATCCAATTGGCGGCCATTTATAACGGAAACAAAACAACGCATTCTGTCTTATTCCGAGGCCAGTTAAAAAAATCCTGGACACAGTTCTAGTGACTATAATATTTTACTTATATTTCTAAAAATTGATTTGATTAAATAAAAACTTAATGGAACCTTGGCATACTGCATACAATTTATATTCGTAATTCATCAATAAAACTGTCAGACAAAAATAAGAATAACATAGTTGTGGATAATTTAATTTTTTATTACAATTTATATAAATATTATAATTTGTTTTGTAATTTGTACTGAACTCACATTTGCATAACATAGTATGAATTAACATTGTAAACAATAAAGAAATAATAATAAAGGAAACCTTTTTATAGTTCCTAAGTTAATTTAATGAGTACCACATTTCTTTCTTTTTTTCTTTCGTTCTTCCTTTCTTTGTTTCTTTCTTTCTTTAATTCTGTTTAGTCATTGCTTTATGTGCTTGATGTGGTCTCCTGTAATCGAAGGAGCACACATTTTTTATAATATTATTCAATTCAATGTACTTGTAAGTGTCTATCTTTTGTTGGAGAGCCTTAATTAAATAAATAAATAATTAAGGTAACTTTTAAGCGGCCTTATTATTTTAATAAAGATAATAACTTTAAAATTCTTCACAGTTAAGATTCTTCAGTCGCATTTGTTTTTATAGATATAGAAATACTTAAATAACCTTGAAACTTCGTAACGATATGTATAGTATACCGACATATGTACATATGTATATGTAGGTACATTCAGCCACATACTAAACTCACCAATCGCCAGTTGGCAGTGAGCCACTACGCATAACCTTACAATTATAATATAATATCCGAACAAATATAGACACAATCAATTGGTACCGTTAAGTTTTATTTATTAATGCGTTATGTTGGTGGTAGAGCTTTGTGCAAGCTCGTCTGGGTAGGTACCACCCACTCATCAGATAATCTACCGCAAAACAGCAATACTTGCTATTGTTGTGTTCCGGTTTGAAGGGTGGTTGAGCCAGTGTAATTACAGGGACATAACATCTTAGTTCCCAAGGTTGATGGCGCATTGATGATGTAAGTGATGGTTAACATCTCTTACAATGCCAATGTCTATGGGCGTTGGTGACCACTTACCATTAGGTACCCCATACGCTCGCCTTCTTATGCAATAAAAAAAAAACAAAAAAGGAATACGGTGACAAAATGTATGTTACTCGCTGATAATCTAGCTTTCCATTGGTGAAATAATTTTTAGAATCGGTTTATTAGGCCTGAAAGTGTAACAAACAAACAAACTTTAGCATTTATAATATTAGTTAGGATTATATTTAAATTTGAAAATCATATTCAACCATCCCTTGCATGTAACTTTTAATGTTTCGTACATTCGTACGAACCCATACTAATTTTATTATGATACTTATATAAGCTATCATATTCTGTCAAAAAAATAACGAATTTATTATGAGTAAGTTGAACTCCGCCCGGATCAGTCTTTTCGATCTTTTTTTTTACTTCTTTATTTACTTGACAATACCGTCCTGTAGGAATAGTCCAATGAATAAATATGTAGCTTTTCCGTCTCCACCCGACTATCGCTGCCAAGTATGGCGTTTGCACTCGATCAGATCGAAATCTCGGCCATCTGTCACCCTTAGGGAATACCACACTCCGTCAGGGTTTGATGGACCGTGTCTAGTGGCGCACCACACTCTCGGAAACAAATATTCAAATGTTTGCGCACACATGTATACTACATTTCCTGCAAAGTTAGCTCATTATTATTGATTAGTATAAGTTAATATTATTGATTAGTATAGTTAGCTGCCATGACCGAAATTCGATTATAAAACATCGGAAAGATTATTATAAAAAATTGGAACCTGCAATTTTCGATGAAAATATACGCGTTCTGAGTCATCATGGTTCTAAATTTATGTATAACATAATCCTACTATAAAATACCTCGCTGAAATTATGCACATACAATAAAAAAACAAAGATGAAATGTGGCTTATGTATAATCTCGATAAATATTTGTTACATAATATTATATCGAACATAAAGCAAGCAGAAATAATGATAACCCAACGAATATTATACTAGAAGTAGAACACTGTTCCACTGTGTAGTGTTCGTCTTAATTAAGAGTAAATAAGTCACTCCGGTCGTCCTTGTACGGAGGCCGGAGCCGGGCCAACCTTGGTCTGGATATCAGGTAAATTGTAATAAATAGTCGCGTCTGCTTTTTACCTGCAAAAATGTCCGCATTGCTCTCTGTTGCATATTAGTATTACGCTGGATTTTTTTTTTTATAAGATTATAGAAAAAAATAGACGTTTGCTGAAAATTAATAATCATTTTTTTTTATTCAAATATATAAATATTTGCGACTGATTTGATATGAACAATGCTGTTTACTTCGAATGTCATATCAGTAAGGAAGTAATGAGTTTATAAATAAGACCGTAGCTTTTTATTTTGATAAAACAAAAACTAAAAATCAAAATATAAAGGACTTCTTATCATTACATAAGGTTAAATTTACATAATGATAAGGAGTCCTTTATAAAGTAACGCTAGCACCGATTCGGACGATCTATACAGAAAAACCGGCAAGAAACACAGTAGTTACTTTCTTTTCATTGATAATGTAGTATGTAATCTGAATCATATAAAATTAAATACATATATTATCCAAACACTTTTACTCCTGCACTTTATATCTTTTAGAGGAACGTTGCATGTAATATTGACTTAGTCTAATAGGTCAATCTAATAAAGTTAACTCAGCGCGCATAATCTTACAGACATTATTTGTTACATATACCTACTGATTCAAATAACGGTATACTACCAAAACACCAACTATAAAAACTAAACAAATCAAACCGAAGTTCTTTATTTAATAAAGAAGCATTACATTTATTGATAATCAAATTAAAAACTAACACCTGTTCGGAAAATAATTATCTGACCTAAGAAAAAATGGCGAAAAATAATCAGCGGTATTTTTTTACTAAACATCATTTAAAACAATTACTATACAAAATATATAAATAAAATTTAATGAAAAATGAGGTAGCATTTAAATAAAAAATTGTAAAATACAATTTTTAAATGACAAGGCTTAGTTTGGTCTGGTCTTTTATTTATTACTTGCGTTTCTAGTTATATAATATAGAATAGAGGTCTACATGAAACGCTTCCAAATATCGTAATACATATTATTTGTTTGCGTATCTTACGTCATTACAGCTCTTAGTCATCATCAATTGTTCGACATCTTCAACAATCATCGTCATATTTCAGGCAATTTACACAAACCCTATTTATACACCTAAACCTTCGTGAAGATCCGTTCGATAATTTCTGAGATTAACGCGCACTAATAAATGTGGGCTTGTTTTATAATATCTAATTATATTAATGTAGATGCGATATTGACTATAATGATTATTGCATTTAAAGGTTAAAAGTATCAAAATAGCGTATCAACGTCAATGGATTTTAAACATTTGAAGATTAAAATGATTCCTTACAGAACGCATGTTGTTATTAGAAAAATAGTAAAAATAACAGTTCCAAGCGATATATTGATCGCGTTTCCACTTATAATATTATGTAAAACAGATGTTACTCTGTCCATCATTGATCATGATTTTTGTACAAAAACTATCTTTAAATCTGATCTGAATTGTAATTCCATTCGCAATTAATTTAATCCTTATGAGAGCTTCCTTCTTCCTTAAATACTTACAACTAGTTTTCGCCCGTAGCGTGAACCGCGTATTAAGGGGAAGGAGAAGGGACACTAACATGTATTAGACATAAAAAGTAGCCCATAGGCTACTTCCATAGAAGGGTCCGTAAGGTTCAAGTCAGCTTTATACCAAATTTCATCAATTTTGTGTCCATTATAGTTGGTATTAAAAATAAATAAGTGAATTCATACTGATATTATAAATGCGAATGAAACTGTCTGTTTGTTACGCTTTCACTGCTAAACGATTAAATTGATTTTGATAATAATCAATCTTGAACCTCAAGGGACATAGGCTAGTTTTATACCTAACGCGGCTTTGCGTATTATAGAGACCCTCATCTCAACCGAGGGCTTAAACTAGTTATTTATATATTTTTAATGTATTGACTCGTACCGGCCGTATTTTAGCTACGTGTCTAAATAATTATAACGAAGACAGTTATATTAATACGTAAACATCGAAATATATAACGTTAACAGTAGTGTAATATACAATGCAAGTAAAAAATGGTCTATTTCGAACAAATATGAGCATATTTTGTGTGATCATATTACGTGAAACTATAGAACATAAAAAACAGAAGATAATCTTCTATTGTACACCACACGTATAAACGATATATAGTACGTATAATACACACATTTGTACAAGCAGGTGACTTTATCCGTTACAAGCAATTTCTTCCAGACAACGTTAGGGTTAGAATTATTTTGCAATGAAAGATACAATGACATTAGCTTTGCACGTTTTCTTTTCGCGTTTGCGAATTCAATTTATAAATACAACATGTACCTATTCTTTTTAGTTTATTTATGTTTTCCATCATAGTTTTTACATTTACATATATTTTATACACTTAGATATAAAGGAAAGCTTATACTACCAGTATATAAGCAAATCTACCAGTATCAGCTTTGCTTTATCTGTCTATTCTCAAACATTGTTTTTTTTTTTTAATATAGCTAAAAGGCAACGTAGAAATGAGGTACGTAGGGTACGTTGTCGCTTCTACTTGTAGATATTGCTACTGTAAGAGATATACACCTCTTTTGACTTTTACATTATTATGATCTAAAACGAATGAGTACGTGCATTGTACCTGTACTCACTCAATCGTTCTGTCAAAACAGATACAAAATTACATTGTTTTGGCGGTAAATTAACTGATGACATGCTGTTATGTGTAAGCTTTACCTATATACTGGTATGTCTCTTAAAAAAGCTGCTTAACTAGTGTTGTGTCTTTTCGAAATAAAGTTTAACTGTGGTTGGTTCCATTATCGCTTCTATTTGACTCACAAATCAATTAATTTAACACGATTAAAAACTCATAAATCACACTTTTTTCAAGGAATTAAAACTAATATTAGGTACTTCAAAGATAAATAAAGGAGATTATATTTTTCGGATTAAATCAAATTTGCTTTGCATGGTATTCGACCCCCATTTTTTTATTCGTTAATTACGTCCATAAATAAGGTAAGCTCGCCTTTTTCTTTGGAAATTCGTAATGTATTGCTTCACATTGATATAATTTGAAAAAAAATTGTTACAACAAGAATTTTTATTTGATTCTAATTCCTTTAAATGACACTACAGACAAGAATAATAATAATATTAATAATATCCTGGGACAATATTCACACAAGGATCAGATGGATCCCAAACTAAGCAGAACTTGTACTATGGCAACCAGACAACTAATATACTTACACATATACTACTTTTCTTTTAAATGCATACTTATATAGATATTTACACCCAGACTCAGGACAAACAGACACGTTCATGAACACAAATGTCTATCCTGGATGGGAATCGAACCCACGACCTGCGGCGGGCAAGGCAAGCATCTGACCAACCCCGCCAACCGGCTCGTCTATGATATCTATGAAGTTAAGATCTAATAACACTGACTAGCAAGCTGTCACGACAAACGCTCCCTAAGCTGTCATGCGCCCTCTTCGCCTCCACAATCCACATACTATCATATAACAGGGAATATGCATGATTTTTTATGACTTATGATTATTTACATATTTATAATGTAGATAAAGATATAAAAATGCTTGAAAATATAAAACATTGAAAAAATTTGAGCCGCTCAAAAGCCACCATTTAGCGGGCGCTTTGGGTGACGTCACAAGCCCCGTGTTTATTTACTCAAAGCGTTTTAGTTACTTCATTCATCTTTTCATTGTTATACAGATCACGGAAGAACCTAAAAAACCTTCTTTCAAGTATTGTATGGTACCGAAGAGCAAAAACACTATTAAGTTATACCCGATACAATGTTTTATCATTGTATGTATGTTTGTTTTATCCAAAGCGATGCGAGAGTACGAAAACAAAGAGGTAATATGATCAGAGGGGATAATGTATCTTGATTATCGTTTTTATATTGTTGTGAAGATCATTTTAACATATTTAAGTATTTATATACAGCTTAGTGTGAATCAGTCAGAAGTAAGTTCTGATATAAAACTAACAAGTAGGTACTTAAGTAGGTACTCAAATGAAATTATTATTAATGTAAATCCGAATATCGATTTGTAAAATACATCAAATAATTAAATCATTATATTTGGAGTAATAGTGCCAAAAAAAATCATCCAAAATATTACTCCCCGGCTTATTGCCTCCATTGGTGACAGGAGGGCTGGTTCATTTTTCGCCCAGAGAATCGGAATTGCGATTCAAAGGGGAAATGCTGCTAGCATTCTTGCCACCATTCCACGCCATCACGACTTGTATAATAATTATTTTAAATTTTTATTTGTATTTAGTTAAGGTTTGTATGTAAATAAAATAAATATACGCTTATACATATATTTTATAATATTTTATTTTATTATATTAAATATACATGCAATCATTACATATTTATCTATTATTTACAAAGAGTAGATAAACTTATCGTGCTTGAGTGAAATTCAATATCACGTTAAAATTATTGTTATATAGACGTACAATAGGAGTTTAGGAGCAATTTTATTGATAAATATAAATCTATGTTACGGCTTAAAATATTGTATGTAATATAATAATTACCTTGCAGCTTGCACTCCTTTGATATCTGCGCTCGTAAAATCAAGATCTGATACAAAATATGCTCTTATCATAAATGTATCTATTTACGGTAGGTTGTCCGATTGTGCTTTGTCAAAACCATTGCATTGGCGATTTAAGCGATAGTTAACATCTCGCAATGTCTATGAGCGTTGGTGACTACTTACCATCAGGTGGCCCATATGCTCTTCCACCTTCCTATGCCATAAAAAACCTTATCAGTCATCATCCTATCACTACAAATATAGATTCACTAGAGATCACCACAGAAATGCAGTTTTAAACTATTTTTCTCACAAAGTACTAACACAGCTTGAAAATCGACACCGATAGAACTAATGTGGCGTAATCATCTGACGTCACATTTAGTTTCGACCAATAATAGCGCGTTTTGTAAGTTTGTAAATTTCTCTCCCTTATTTTCCACTTTTTAAACAATATTTTATGGGTTTAAATAATAACTAAATAAAAGATACATTTTAGTTATGTGACGATTATTAAAACTCGAAAGATATATTATATTTGAGACAATTTTAAATTTTATGCATGTTCCCTATTGTGTGCTATGTACTTCGTTACTACATGTATATTAATTATTACAACAATATGAGAAATGCGCACGCACTTGTGGACTATAATATGTCCTATACAGTTGGTTCATCTCTCTTGAGATTGGTCTCCATGACCGAAATCGGTTTGGAGGACATAATTATTATTAACATGAGAAATATATTCTTAACGAAACTCAGTCTGTATTTACTTTATTCCATATTTATTTCTTAATAAAGTAAGTTAGATTTGCCTGTATATATCTTGGATGCCTACGAAACTTTAATACAAAAAGTTAATAGTATGTAAATTTCCCATTGCTGGTGTGAAGGTCTCATTTTTGAGGAGAAGTTTTAGAGCTTACATACATGGCAGTATTACATTCGACAATGCGATTTTCCTCAAGATGTTTTCCTTCACAGTTGAGCACGAGATGATTTATAAACACAAATAATGCACTACAATACATCGGTGCTTTCCTGGCTTTGAACCCACAATCTTCGACTATAATTCATGTTTTTTAGCCACTGGGCCATCTCTGCTCACAATACATGACATAATGACATAATGCGTTAAGTATAAGGATAATTGCAACATACAAACATACTAAATAGATTATGTGTATCTAAAAATAATTATCTAAAATAATCTTAAAGTTTTATAAAAGGCGGTAAAAAAATCTCCATATACTTTTTTTTATAGCATAGGTAGGCGGACGAGCATATGAGCCACCTGATGGTAAGTGGTCACCAACGCCCATAGACATTGACATGTAAGTGATGTTAACCATCGCTAACATTGCCAATGCGCCACCAACCTTGGGAACTAAGATGTTATGTCTCTTGTGCCTATAATTACACTGGCTCACCCACCCTTCAAACCGGAACATAACAGTACAAAGCACTGCTATTTTGCGGTAGAATATCTGATGAGTGGTATTAGTACCCCACTAAAGATATAAAAAACATGCGTAAATGTTATAAATAATAAAATAAAATTCACTCGGTGGTAGGGCTTCTTGCAAGCGTCTGAGTAGATAACACCCACTTATCAGATATTCCACCGCCAATCAGTAATACTTAGTATTGTTGTGTTCCGGGTTGAGGGGTGAGTGAGTAAGTGCAAACAGGCAGAAGGGACAAAACGTCTTCGTTCTCAAGGTTTATAGCATATTGGCGATATACGGAATATTTAACATTTCTAACATCGCTAAAGTCTATGGACCATGGTGACTCATTTGTCTGTCCGCCTCATAAAAAAATAACGAATCCTATTCTATCCTGTCTGCCTTTGACATTTAATTTAATTTGACTTGTAATATAGCAAGTTAGCAACGTTTAATTTCCTTCGCGTCTTCTAATAAACAGCGCTCGAGAGGGAGCCCATATACTCATAAAAGCCAATTAGCAAATAAGTGAGACGAAAACCTGGAATAATTTATTATTTAATTTCACCTTTAAAATTAATTACATAAATATTTCAACGCCCTACAATTTAATAGCTTATAAAAGAATAAAGACCACGTTATCTCTATACATAAATAATGAAGCTCAACATTTCTAAAATATTAAATAGTACCACTAATAAAGTTCAGTTTTTATGAACATAAAAACAAACGCGTTTAATTGCTAATTAAGTCAATTAAAAACCCAGATTTTAATTGAGATTACTGGTATTAAGAGACCACTGCAAGTGCGTCCGCTTGCAAGGAATTATCTTTTACTTTACCACGAAATAGCAAAGGAAGATAAATACTAAACTTTAATTGTATCTGTAGAAATAGCCGACCCCACATAAAGTGGGAAAGTGCAAGGGAGAAGAAGAAGAAGAATTGTATCTGTAGAAATTGTCCTGATCTTGGTGCCTGATTTGAGCAAGTTCTTCTAGGTCGGCATCACACTACACTTAATAGTTATAATAATAATGGTCCTCCAGACCGAATTCCGCCATCGCAGATCGTGGGTTCGATTCCCACCCAGACATTTGTGAGCATGAACATATCTGTTTGTCTTGAGTCTGGATGTAATTATCTATATAAGTATCTATTTACAAAAGAATAATAGTCTATCATGTAGTATATCAGTTGTCTGATTTCCATAGTACAAGCTATGCTTAGTTTGGGATCGGATGGCCTTGTGTGAATAATGTCCCAGGAACTGTATAAATAACTTAGTTAATATAAATAAATTGGGTCAAAATTATAATCAAATAAGGCAAAGATACATCTGGAATAATATTTTTAATTCCGCGACATCCAAATTGCGTACAGACACCGTTACGTCTCGGGGCACCCCCTTTAAACGAGCAAAAAAAATATTTAAAAAGGGGGTGATTCCCTTTATTGTTTTACGGAGTCTTACGATCTATTTTTACACGATAGATTTCAAAATAAAATATAAGTAGTTAATATAACGTTAGGGCGAAATATTAAAATTTGATTTTGACCTAGTTTAGATGCTTCCTCACAACTTTGCTTGTGTGTGGTGGCAACCCTTGAGAGTTAATGGTTCATACTTCATCGCATAAATAATGTGAAACTAATGAGGATCATGTAGTCTATGTTTTTTTACAATCTATGTTGAAAAGTACCGTGTATTTATATAAAATCGGTGCCCTTTTTGTGTAATTTTTTCTATTAAAGTGAAAATCGTTATCTTTATCCTGGCACCTTGGGATAACATACATCCCATCTTTTGCACAATCATTATACTTAAGATTATGTATTATGTATATTATATAACATATTTATAATCTATATAAATAAAATGATAGAGGTCTGCAGTTGTGCGCGCATCACGGAAAAACTACTTGATAGATTTCAATGAAATTTTCTAAATTTTATTTCTTAGCTATATAATATATCTATTATATATTTTTTTTTTTTTTTTTTATATTGAGTGACTATATATGTATTTACATTAAAACCTTAACTAAATACAAATAACATTTAAAAATAATTATTATACAAGTCGTGACCGCGTGGAATGGTGGCAAGAATGCTAGCAGCATTTCCCCTTTGAATCGCAATTCCGATTCTCTGGGCGAAAAATGAACCAGCCCTCCTGTCACCGGTGGAGGCAATAAGGCGGGGAGTAATATTTTGGATGAATTTTTTGGCACTATTACTCCAAGGATTATATTAAAGTATATTGAAATCATTTTTTAAAAAGCAACACATTTTATTGGTGTTGATCATATAAGTGTAATACATGCAACCCTGGATCACAAATAAGAAAGTAAGATAGTCTTTTTCCATTTCAATATATTGCAAAACAGATTTTAGAACGAAAAAACAGAGATTTCCATATTTAGCAGTGGTGTAGTTTAATTGTAAATATTAGAAAATATATAAAATAAAAAATATATACGTACATATATTGTTTTAGTAACTCGAAAAAGGCCATAGAAAATTAAAAAGAGGCAGTTTTATTGAAAATAGAAATCGTAAACAGAATCTTTAATTTTATTTATTTGTGGAGGTGAGCCTCCCGCTAATTTGCTTACATAAAAGAAAAAAAATACTTTCGCTGTCAAAATGGATTATTCCTACATGCATTAATTAAAATCTTCATAATATTCGTTAAATATATATTTCATATACCCGAAATAAATGTTGGCACTTTACTACATATTTACATTAATTCTTCAACCTTAAATCTCGGCCCTAAATCATTTATCTTACAAATAATATTTATAGATTACTGTATGTTACGAATAAATAACGTTATGACGTCATCTGAGATTCAAAATGGCTGACGATATTCGACATGATAACTAACTTGTTTGCATTTGTTACGTTTCTTGTAAGTGCATCTCTTGTTAGGTTTTAATATAAAAATGTTGTTTTTTTCTCTAACCGATCATGAACACCACTTTCAAGAGCCTAGCTAACTACGCGGATGATATTGTAGTGCACAGCGGTTTCTTTTAACGAAATAGGGCAAAAAGCGGGCTAATGGTCCACCCGATGGTAGGTGGTCACCGCCGCACAAATAAATTGGCGCTGTAATAAATATTAAGAATTCTTTGCATTTCCAAAGCGCCACCAACACGAACTTAATATATTATGTGCCTATAGTTACACTGGCTCACTCATTTTCAAACCGGAACAGAACAATACTAAATATAAAACCACAGGACAGGAGTGACTTCAGTCTTTACATGCATTTTTTCTATGTAAGAGGGGGGCAAACGACCAGGAGGCTAAACGACCTGATGGAAAGTGTCTAACACCGCCCATGGACATCTGCAACATTCGAGGGCTTGCAGGTGAGTTGCCGGCCTTTAAGGAATGAGTACTCTCTTTTCTTGAAGGTTGCTATGTTATATCGGTTCGGAAAAGTCGCCGTCGAAAGCTGGTGCTTTCGCAGGCTTGGTTGTTACTAAGTATACATAACTATTTATTTATCTCACCTTTTGAAGCCTTATAAGCAAGCCACTTAATTATTAAAACAGTTTATAAAGTTTTTTACAAAGTAAAACAGTTAATAACTTGCTTGTTTAGCAACTAGAAAATGGAGCACGTTATTGACAAAGTAATAAGTATCATATTTTAACAAGCCGACGTTTTTAATATTGTTGTTACACTTATTACATATTTTGAAAAACAATAATTATCGTCATGATATAAGTAAACATAATCGTCGCTCAAAATACTTGAAAGTAATTAACGAAGCGATTACGCCATCTTGAAATAAACGTGACGTCACACGCTAATGTTATTCTTAGAAATAAAATAAATCCCACGACGATTTCGGTGCAGGCATTTGTATCGTGGGTGGTTGTTCCAATACGCGTCATATTTTTACATCATACATACAAAGCTATAATCTTTTAAGCTATATTTTAGTTAAGTTAATGAGGGCGTCCTTAACTATATGTACCTAGTCATATTAAATGTTTAGATAACTAGTATACTCGCCAAAAACTTAACAAAAATATAACTTTGTTTTAAATAATAACAGATAGTAAGATTTGCTTTAATAACTTGTATTAAGTATATAGTTCGTATTTTGAATACTTAAGTTTGATCTATGGATGTTAGGCAGTATGTACACTATGTGCTTTACTCTACCCCTGACAATGTGTATGTACAATTTCATAATGGTCAGTTGAGTAGTTAAGATGATGAAGCGAGACGCATACCATTTTGTAGCTTTTGGCAGGCACAGTATGAACGCTATTTCGTTATATTATATGACCTTGGGCCACTGGCATTTTACTCAATTGTAAGCCGCGTAAAAGAATTTCGTCCCCAAACTTCGTTCCAATAAAACACAACTAATCTAAGTATGTGACCCCTTTGAATATTAATACTCTACTGTACTATATATTTTAAAATATAAAATATACACGCTTCAGTTACATTACTAATTACTTCATTATATATTACTAGCTGAGCGCCGCGGTTTCACCCGCGTATAATTAAATAAAAATATAATGAATAAAAATCAGCTTAGAGCCTTCCTCGATAAAATGACTATACAACAAGAAAATATTTTTTAAATTTTGTACCAGTAGTTCCTGAGATTAGCCGGATCAAACAAACAAACTCTTCAGCTTTGTTTTATTTTGTAATTGTAAGTTACATAGTTTTTCTTTCATTATTAAAACAGGTTTATTAAACCGTAAAAAGCCCCTAGACATTGGCGACGTAAGTAATATTACCATTCCTTTATCTTAGCAACTAAAGTGTTATATCAATTAAGTGAAAGACATATTTTATCTACTTTAAATACCAGCAGCGATAAAAGTATCTATTTTCATTAAGGAATCAATTTATTACTACCAAATGTGCATTTGAAATAAATTAACATTTTTTTATTGTAGTTATGGTTCACTATTTTGGCTATAATGGCTCACACATAAGATATAGATATATACTGTGTCAGGCTTTTTTGTAGGACTATTTAAGATAAACATTTCCACCATACATTACATATGTGTAACTCTAGCAGTTTTGGCAGCGCACGCCAGAATAGCTCGCAGATGGTAGATTTTTTTCCTACTTACTTGACACTTATCGTCATATTTTAAACTTAAATTCACACAATATCTTTATAAATTGTAGCATATGTGTTATTCTGATGAATAAGCTATATTATTATAAAGTTTCATTAAAATCCATTCAGTACCTAGTTTTTACGTGAAAGAGTAACAAACATCCAACCATACTTACAAACTTTCTCTTTTATAATATTATAGATATCGTAATTATGTAATTAATATATTTAACATATGACACTTTTTTCGTCTTTTAATTAAAATATTAATAAACGTCCATGCTTTCTGTAGATATACCTGAAACCTTGATCTTTTTTAACTTTGATTATACCTTTGAACTTTTATAAAAAGCTTCATACTAAAACTTGTTACTTATAGTTTTAAAAGCGCTCACCGGAAATGTGACAAACCGGATTTTCCCTCACTCCGTTCAAATAATTACCCTATATTCACTCAACTCAGCAGTTTTACTTATTTTACTCAACCTTTATACACAACCAAAATATTTGTCTATATAGTAGCGATGCCATAATTAAATAAACGAAATATATAACAAGAACATGAAATCTACTTTTGTGATGTCAAAGGCGAAATCGTGACGCGCCTACTTGTATAATTATATTATATACTATGACACACGCTGCATGTTATTTATATCATTTTTATATATATCGATTTACTAATTATTACAATTAGCCTTTACAAAAATATTCATCATTTATTAGTATATTATATTTTATACTCATGCAATCATGCATATAATGTGCAAAAGTATACTCTCTTAAATATTAAATCTAAACTCACATAGTGTAAACATTTACAAGTGATTTCAATATTTCGTAAGTAAATTACTTTCTCTCGACCGTTACATCCTATTTCATCCTGTTTCATATTGAACATTAAAAATTAAAGTATTATTTTTATTTTTAAATATGATACATACGTGTAAGCTCCAAAGATTCATAGGTTGGGTTGTAGATACAATTTCTCATCTCATTGCATCACCTCGAAAGCTAAACGGCGAGGTTTAGTGTTTTTGTTTGTATATAAGTACATAGTGTTTTATATTTAGAACAAACTTAGTTATTAAACAGGATGTTACTGTTTCATCCTGTTTCATATTGTGCCGTAAATGAACCGTGATGCCCTAAACGGATATACGACAACGATCCCGCATCGATACGATTGCGAAAAAATGGCAATTTATTAGTAGAATTTATCCCAGTATCATTGTACTGTTTGGGTGACTGAAAATGAATAATTATTTTATAATTACTTACATAATAGTGATTGATTCAACCTGTGATAAATATATCAGTTATGTGTGTGTATATCTGTTCAGACAAGCTTTAACTAATCACGGAAGTGCTTATTCCTGAATGTATTTTTTTAAGTTTAGACTACTTGATAAGAAAATACACTTTATTGCACGAAACAAAACAGTTATATAAAAATAAAATAGCATATGTCATAAAAGGTGACCAAATCGCTTAAGATCGATCTTAAGGCTAAAGAAAATAAGGTTTTTAGACTTTAAATACGACTAATATAAATATATACATGTGTTTATAAAAACAGACTTAATTAATATAACGATATAGCTGATATTAAACCTATGTAATAATTAATATACGTACGTAGTATTAGATACGTACACAAAGAACTTAAAAGTTTTATGTAAAACTTATACTTGAAAATCTTGAAGAACACATTGAAATAAAAAATGTATTAATTAATCGTTGCAATCGTCTGATTGAGCTATACCGGATTTGAAAAAAATATTTTACGATACGAACGATTTTACATCGTAAATATTAAACTATTAACTTTAAAAGCTTCAAATTTTGTAACCGATTGTTTTTTTAATCTCATATGTGTCACCTCATTTATATGTGACATCGGCTTAATATTTCGCGCCAACTAAGAAAAAATAAAATAAAAAAGAATAACTAAGAATTAAATAAAATCTTTTGTTCGATTATCATTACATTCTTTATTTGATTTTTTTTCAAGATATTTCATATAATATACAGAATTACGATTATGTAAGCAGTTGATATCTCACTACAATAGACTAAGCTAAAAGGTCAGGATCGGAGCGCGATCTTGGAACGTTACTAATCCTGCATTTGATCCATTTATGTCTGAGCGTCGTAAGGAAATGTCACTTTGCTTCAGATATAATGCATTTTATCTAAAATATATCAAACCTTTTTGGTATTGAATTTTTTTTTAATTTAATTGCAACATATTAACAAGTTATGTTTTATATTGCCGATTACGATATTTTCTAACTAGATAGGTAAATGTGATGTGAATATTTATAAACGTCGTATAAATTGATATATCTCCGTTTCATATAATAACGCTAACGTAGGTACCTATTTAAACATTCTATCGTTAATTGCTATTTAAAATAGATTAAAGTATTAAAACTATAAAACATATCAACAAAGTCAGCTATGTTATTAATATAGCTGTGTGATTTCATCAGCGGAAAAGACTTAGTACTACAGTTAATAAACGTACTTAGTAGTAGGTAGATTCTAGTTAGGTACAGGTACGTACGTTTCGAAACAGTGGTAACTTTACCTATAATTATAATCTGGTAATATTATTATTTAAATGTCCTTGAATTAAATATATTTTGATTTTATTTTTAACCTACGTTGGAAGAATTTGTAATGCGAGGTAAAAAATTCGATTAGACTTTAGTTGTAAAATAAAATCGGATCACAAAATAGTTTTACATTGATAAAATTGAGTAATATTATAAATACCTAAAGCTAATTATATGTTAATTAAAGCAACACGCTCATTACATTAGTAAATGACTTATAAAATGTATATAGTAAGGCTTTTTTATTTGGATATAGTTGTAGTTTACCAAATTAAGCTAAGTTTTTTTAAAATTCTATAAAGGCCTGAAAGGAAGAAGTTTAAGCAAGCGAAAGTTTACACAAGAACTTATATAAATATGCTCAATGAGCGTTTAACGAATAAGGAATCTGTTGAAATAAAATATTATCTCTTTAAAACAAATAAAGCAATATGAAGACCGAAAAATCTAAATAGGTAGGTACTTAAACATTCATTTTACACCGCAGTTGAGTATTATGAAACTACCAGTTTTTCAAGACGAATTTCAAAAATAAAACTTATCAAACTCATAATTATTTCACAGTTATCAACTGAACAAATAAATAAGTAACCGAGGGTTGCGTAACAAAATGGAAAAATTTACTCCATTACATAACACATTGTTTTTTTTTATTAATTTGACGTTCAGCAAAGCAATAAAAAAATAATGTAATTCAATCGCGACAAAAAGTTATTTACTTAATGAAACTAAAGTACGTAATATAATTTATAAAATCACTAACTAAAGTAAATGAAATCAAAAAAAAATCCAACTTTTATATTAAAACTAAAAATACTAACATAATAATTTATTTAACCCTGTTTTATTTAGCTATTGATTGCAACGTCATATTCTGAAAGCACTTGGCCTTGATAAATATATTTACATAGACACATAAACGTTCATTGTGTTATGTAACGCCGTACATATTCTAAACATCGATACTCAATCATTCCAGCTAATTTACAACAACTTCAATAACTTTTGTACGCTCCCAAGCTATTTATCACGCGAATAACTAACCTAATTTATATAACATTAAATAACCTCTTAAAACTCACGCCAAATGTTCATGTTGGACTGAAAAGCATGATAAAGTATTGAATCGGAACGCTAAGATGTAGAAAAGTTGTTTTAAACAAAGAGAAGTGTAGTCGAGTCGAAAATAATATCTTGGTGAGGCCCATAGAACTCCGGGCGGATATCATATAGCTACGTAGATAAAACCTTCCGCCGTCGCCAGCGCCCCTAGTGGCGGCTGAACGAGACTCGCTTCATGCCGCGTACACCGTCCCAAACAAGTACGCGCCACGTATATTATTGATATATATTTATTTATTTTGTAATTAATTTTATAAATGTATTTTTTATAGGATATACTTAAATAAAATAATAAGCTTACAATAAATAATTGATGTTTTTCAATGAAAAAGGTAAAGGTAAATGTTAATTTTATAAGTGCTAAAAATTAATTTTAATCAAAGATTTTTAACTTTCAGGATTTCGTTAATGGAATTTAAGGGAATTTTAATTCTGTTTATGTAAAATCCTCTTAATATAGTAAATGAAATACAATATTCTCTATTAAACATTTATTTATAACAATCTACATTTATATTTATTTAGAAACCTTTAGAGTATGCCCATTCTCGTAATGAGTTTACAAAATCTCCTTTTACTTCAATAAATCTACCTAATTCATGCACTCTGGTTTCTACGTAGCGGTTGAAATTTGTTTGTAAATGTTCTTTGATTAAATCGTTCATTAACCAAATATCACCTTCTATTTTTCTCAACATTGATACTTTTCGTTGTCCTTTGTGGGTATTAACCAGATATATTGGCAACTCATGATTTTTGGTTCTTGGCATAAAATATGGCAGATCTTTCGCTTCCTCTTTTGGTGGAATCCAACCAGATGGATAAGTTTCTTTTGGTTGTACTGGAGGAATTATTTCAAATGGCAACAGACGTTCTACATAAGTCCATTCAGGAGCATTCTTGACTATTTCAAAATCATATTGTTCTTTGATATTTTTGACCAATGGTGAATGTGCATAGTTAGAATAGTTCCTCGTTGTAGGTACCTGTAACAAAAAAAAAGTTTAGAAAATAACCTCAAATTCGCACCATGTGACATTAAACTCAAATGGGCACCTAAGTTATAATTATTAGAATATTACAAATAATAAAATTGTATCTGATGGACTGAATGAAACTTTTTCTTTATTATATGAGAAAAATATATATTATAATATTTTTTATACGGTCAAAGCTTTTTGTGAGGGTGTACACCCATAGTTCTGTCACATGTCGCGGTCAAAACGACATTACAGCCCGACGCGAGTAAATATAATTGAATAATTACCAATATTGACTCCGGTGTAAGTTTTATACCCAAATCTGCAGCGTTGTTCAGGATCCGCCCGGTTTTTCCGACAAAAAAACGTGCAAACGCGCACTGTGAACGCCACACGGTCGCCATTTTGAATAGCGAATAGAGCGATTGCTTGCTACAAGAGCAATAAGAACTATATTATTCGTTTCGAAGGAAACATTATGGCGGACGCCTGCAGACATTTGGGCTTTTCAAAAATCGTTTTCTAAGTTTAATCGTGTGTTTTTATTGAACTTTTTTGCATATTATGGTGCATTGAGTGTCTAATTGACTGTTTATTGTGGTTTTTGGCAGTTCCGTGGAATAAATTGTGAGTATTTAGTGAGTACATTGCGGAGGTGCGCCACGGGTAGGGAAATGATTTGGTGCTTTCTGTCTCTCGGTCGACGCACACGCAGCGCACAGCTGTAGGTGGCGTTGCGGTCATACGAGATGTGTACCAAAACATAAGATTTTCATGACTTTTCCGGCTGGATTTTCTATGCAACGAGCGCCTTAAACGTAAATATTATTATATATTATGCATGTCTACACATTTGAGTGCGCGTTTAAACTTTTATTTATTTACATTCCGTAGTTAAAATAGGTGTATTAAGAACGCAAAGTTGTTGATTTATCGTGCAACGCTTTTGTTTACCACGACTTTTGGACTTAATTTACGACCGAATTACACAGGCTTAAGTAATGAATGCTCATTAAATATATAAAATAGATCAAAGAATTTTAAATAGTGCGACTTTTGAAAATTTAACTTGTAATTTCTTCTAAAATTGTTAATTATATAAATGTTGTTTTAATTAGTAAATTATTAATAATTAGATAAGTAACGAATATTCTTTTCTATATTTCAGGTTAAAATGGCATTTCACACTGAAGAAATAATGGCTCAATATTATTAAAACTCAAGTAGTATAGAGGCATAAGTGTGACAACTCTATACAATCTTGAATCAATTACACAAGAGAATAGTCTAAGACTACAAGACATTAAAACTGTAATAAGGCTGTGATAAAAGTCAGCAGTGGAGTCAATTGTGTGTCTTTGTTCACCAAACAACCTACCAGACCCCTCTGACTCACAACAGAGCTGATAAACAACAACCTGATGTCGGAAAAACAGAATTATCCCTCACTACACATTCCATCATGAAAACTAAACAGGTTAAAGAAGAGACAGATAAGAGCCTAGATGAAGAAACAGTAGTTGAACCTAAGACTCGTGCCCGTAAAAAGGCCTCGGACCTCAACGAGGAAGAGAAGAACAAACCTTCCCAAGATGAACCGAAAACATCCAAAGACCTTAAGAAAAATGCACCCAAGCCTAAAGCAGTAGTCAAGAAAAGACCTCTAGGTATTAGAAAGACAAAAACTTTGAGAAGAAAGAAAGTTGTCGCTGCAAAGAAAAATGTCTTAAGACAAACAGTGAAACGTACGAGGAAGGCTGGCAAAGCTGAATCTGATAATTCTCAAGATAAGGAAACCGTCCCATTGATACCTGCCGGAGAAATTAAAAGGGAGCCTACAGAGGAAGTAACACCTAATTCTAGGTCTTCAAGTCCCAAAACTGCTGGCAGGAGAGTAAGGCTTAGTTCTGATATGGTCATGATGAAGTCTGTCTTAGGTGACTCTCCAACCAGCTTAGTCTTAGGACCACGTACCAGCCCCTACTCTATGCGCTCTGAAAGAAGCAATAGTCCTTCACTTTTTGAAGGAAAAAACTTAAGGAGCGGAAAACCAAGAAAAGTAAAAAACAATCTATTGAATGAAGTTGTAATGAAAGAACAGAAAAAAAGGCGGAGACTTCTCTCTGACTCTAAGCCTTCAGAGGTTTCAGAGACTTCAGAGGATTGTAAAAAGTTAAAAAGGGGACGTTCCTGCTCAAGGGATGGCAGTGAAATCTCTAAATGCTCAGATATAACAGAATCAGATATCAGCCTCAGCGAACCACTCAATGATAGTGAAAACAAGGAGCTCAGCAAAAGCTTAGATAAAACTAAGACTGACCTAGATATAGATATTGAAAATAATGTACAGATCTCTCCTATTGGAAAAGTGCCTTCTCTTAGTGTTGACTCAAAATTAACTGAAACCAAAACCGATACAGAGCCTAGTTCTATAGTAAAACAAAAAGATAAGAAAAAACTGAGCTTAAAAAGAAGTACTTCATTAGACTCGGACAACAATAACAGTAATAGGATTAAGTTAGAAAATATTAACGTATCAGACCTAGAAGACAAATATTTGCTGAAGACTGATAATGATGCGCTTTTTGAAGAACGTAGTAGTATATTGACTAGTATGTCAAAGACATTTAATTCAAAAGAGGTATCTAAAAATATTAGGAAAGCCAGACGAGGAAAGAAAGCAGCGACTACATCAAGACCCATAAACCAATCATCTAAGAATGGTATAACTAGTACAATAACAAATGACTTAGCCGAGGACAAGAACGAAACTGTTGACACATTATCTAAAGAAATCAGTGATCTCATCAATGATTTGGACCAGAATATAGATAGAGACCAAGAAATGATTAATGAAAGTGTAACTACGGATCCAATGACAAAGCCTGTTCGTCAGTTCTATGGTCATTCAAAGCCACTAGGAGATAATAATAGCATTATTACACCCGAAACCCCAGTCAAAGATAAAGATACAATTTCAGCAATAACAAATGAATGCACGCCGTCTAAAAACGATGACAGTGAAAATATCCGTCTTCATTATGAAGAAGATTCTGCTGAGAAATGTTCGGAAAATAGACAAGAGATAACTTATAAGTGCAGCACAACAGTAGCCAGCATAGACAAACTCATGGATAGACTCAAGGAATTTGAAGAATTTGATAAAAGAAGACAGAGACAAGAATCAGAATGTAAGTCAAATGATAGTAAGTCTGTTATGGTTACAAATGATGTTGTCTTAATACCAAAATCGGGTGCAGATATTAAACCTTTGAAAGACATGCAACCAGTTAGATCACCAGAAAAATTAATTGAAAAGGAAAATGTTTTAAGTTGTTTTGAAAATAACTCTGCAATATCAATAGTAAAAAGAGATCAAGTTAGACGATCGATTGATGTAGACCTTCCTAATTCCGTCACATTAATAAAAAGGAACAGTGTCAGTGCAAGAAAGGAATCAACGAGCTCCAATCATTCAAAAGAATCCGATGCTATTAGTATATTTGAGAAGTCATTGGGCAAGGATGTGACTTTGACTGAAATAAGAAAATCGGTAGAGAAAGCAGCGCCGATGCCGCAGATTGACTTACACCAATTCGCGACATTACATCCAAACAATCCGTCAAGCCAAGCATTAGTTAGCGCGCTCGACTCGAATCAGATATCGATAACGCCGCGCAGCATAGAATCTAAACTAAATTGCAATGAAGTGCAAATAACTAAAAGGAAATCGAGTGGTGGCACTTCATCGAGAAAATCTTCGGACACAGGGATTGAATTGGATGAGAAGATGGCAACAATAGAGAAAATAAAATCACCACCACATCAAATGAAGTCACCAGCGATTTCCATAACCCCAACGCCGCCGGTCGCAGTTAAGTCACTTGAGGCTCCCCAACCTATGGAAGCAGAGGCATCCGCGCCTCCATTAGAAACTGTTAAAGCTATTCCTGAAGACATCTCTTTGACCTCTGAAGTCCCAAAACTAGATAGTGCTATTGCGGATTCTGCAAAAAATAAAACGGAAACTACAAATGTAGAAATTAAACCTGAATCACAACAAACTCAAAAGACAGAAATTATTGAAAAACCGATTACAGAACCAATTGTAGAAACAGAGAAGAAGGAGACAGAAAAAGTAGAACCCATACCCATAAAGGAGATTGAGGAGAAGAAAGATGAACCAAAAGAAACCAAGGTCGAAGAAGTTAAACCTAAAGAACAGAAGGGTTCGAAAGTGAAATCTGCGCGTAATTCCACAGAAAACTTGCCGGGACCAAGTAACGTACTTCAAGAAACACCAGAGAGCCAGAAGAGAAAGGAGAATGTACTTAGGACTCTAGGTTTGCTGACACATAAAGCTGCATCTGAGGCTAAGATAGAGAAATTAAAGGAGAAAGAACGCATATATGGCATGCATTACTGCGGTGTCATGGGCAAGGGTAAATCTGGGAAGTCTGATTACACTGGTACTCTGAAAACTGTGATAAAGTTGAGCCGTGGCGCTGGCGAGAGGGATAAGAAGAAATACAGGAGCTCACTGAAGATGACCTTCCAGAAGAGCAAGAGCAGATCTGGCAGACCACAGCTGGAAGTGGGCGATACGGGCAGCGATGATGAAGCCTACTACACCATCGAACGGCGAGAGGTATTTATTGCTTTTATGTCAAAAAAAATCCTTAAAAATGTAATTCTTCAAAGAAAATAAGTTTTTTTTTATCTTTTCAAATTATTGTATGCATTTAAAACATTTCTTCTCTTGTTTCAAATTCCTTGAAACATTACAATGTTAACTTCTCACTTCAGTGTCTATCTCTTTCTTATTTTTAATAATAATATACTTATTTTCACGAATTTGTCTTTCAGGGCGGCGCAAACGCAGCATCAGAGGGTGGGCACAGAAAGTCTCATTACAGTAATCGGCTTAACAACCATGGTGTGTGGATACTGCACTCACCCATGCTTCATGTTTATGAACAAAACCGATAGAACAAAAAGAAAATACAATTATATAAACATTAATATTTTTGTCGCTTCTTTTTTCGAAGCATATGTTTTGTTCATATCCATGTTTCTATTATCAGATCTCGTTAAGAACGTTTTTAATTCAATTCTGATGGATTATATTATAATCCATTATAAAATAATAATCTTATAAAACGAAAGATGTGTTTTTGAAATATTTCATAATTTCTTACGAAATCTGATAAATAACACAAATTAACATTTTTAAACTATAAGATTTCTGACACACTAATATAAATAAAACGACAAAAAATAAGCCAAATTAACATGGGGGTAATGGTAGCAGAATAATCAATTAATTATATGTATTTCTTAAACACAACTAATTAAATAAAAAAACAAACATGACATTAATAAACTTGCATGCTATAATACTTTTTTATAATACTTTTTTATAATACTTTTTTCGTGAAAGATAATCATTTCTAAAGGAATAATTTTCCGTCGTTCTGTAATTTATGGGTAGGCTGTAGAATACAATAGTTTTATTTTACCGCGAAATAATAATCTACCGATGAGTTTCAGTTTAATGGGTGAGTGAGCCAGTGTAAATTGACAACGTTTTAGATCCCATGGTTGGTTCGTAGAGGGAATGAATAGTTATTATTTCTTACAATCTTTATATCATGAGTCACCACTCGAAGGCAAGTTATCATCAAATAGGTCTTTGTCTTGTAAAATAATTATTTGTATAATAACTGATATTTAGT
Organism: Nymphalis c-album; assembly: GCA_963151315.1. NCBI lineage: Eukaryota > Metazoa > Arthropoda > Insecta > Lepidoptera > Nymphalidae > Nymphalis > Nymphalis c-album. The sequence continues at coordinate 1,710,731 of OY720601.1, forward strand.
AAATAAATTTACAAATTCAAAAATAATAAAATTTATTCTAAATTAAATATATAATGCTTTATAATATATTATTATCAATACAGCTTTGACAAAATCAACACTAAGATGTTTTTGTATTTCCAAACTGTTGACCTTAGAATTCACGAATCGAGAATCGCTATCAAATCTTCTGCCTGATCTTCGATTGCTGTGTATTCATCAAAAATACAACTACAAAGAATTCGGTTAGCTGATTAATGAAAATGAATTGTGATATTGTTGCGTTTCCACCAAAATTGTTGGGAATTTTTGGTGTTTGCAATTCGACCGAAAATCGTAAACAAATAACATTGGTACAATTTTTATCGTCAATAGTCGTAATTGTAAAAGGTTTTCTTTTTTATATTTAAAAAAAATGATGTAATTTCATCTGGCAGAGTTTGATAATACATAGATATTTTATAGACGGTGAAAATCACACTTTAAATACAAAAAAAAACTATAGACATGCACTTCGTTATAATCATTTACAACTTCTAATGAAATGGTTCGTAAATATATTCAACAGATGCAGAAGCAGTACCCGAGCCCGAACCCAAGGAGACGCTCAATCTGGTTATACCGGAGAAGGCTTCATCGTTCAGCATCCACCCGGGGAGGCTTTGTATGGACCAGTGTTTCTACTGCGGCGGCAAGTTCGGTCTATTCGACACGCCTTGTCATATCGCGCAAATGAAGAGCAGCGAGAGACAGAGGAAGGTTTTAGACAGTGAGCATTGATTCTCTATCAAGTAAAGTACATCATTATGATTTGTTTTCTAAATCTATTCAGTTCATTTGTTTTTTTTAATAAGCTTTTAACGAATTATAATGAATTTTATGAGTAATATTCCTGATACGCCGATGGTACATATCGTTTTTAATAACTCATAATTTAAGTCTCGGTATAAGTATAGTCTTGTACGATATATTATCATTTATAATGAACTCCTCGAATGACATTTATTAACAATATTTTCGGAAAGTTCTATTGGTGTCTCGTATTATATATCTATTTATTTATAGAATAACAAAACCTACTTTTTGACGGCATTTTTTTTAAATCAAGCGGGCTCCGACCACATAATAGAATTTGTGATAAGACTTTGTTAAAATGGTTCAAATATCCGAGAATATAGACTTTGCATGTTCTCCAAAATTTAACGCTTACTATCTCTTCATAACATCCACGACGGGAAAAATAGTGATGAAACTGCTAATGATTCTGAAGTTGTAGACGAAACGCTCAGCCCTAGGCGACTTCTTTAATGGAGATCAGAAACCATTTTAAAATTTCAATAAGTTGGGAAAAAGAGACTCCATAACTCAACATCATTATTAGTTATATCAAAAATATTAATTAAGAGCTCATTTATTTGGTAATCCATCATCCAAAAAGTTATAATTTTCGAAATATATTACATTTGTTAAACATCAGCGATATGTGTTTTGTTTATAAAAGCAATCCCATGTCCCTCCCCGCAGACGAGGAGAAGTTGACGATAGACAGCTGCCTGTGCGACGCGTGCTACCGCCACGTGGACCGGCGCGCCAACTGCCCCTCGTACCGCAAGCGGCCCGTGGCGAAGCCCCCGGACACGCCGCAGCCGCTGGAGCCACCGAGCGCCACGTGAGTGTTCATACTAAAGTTAAAGTCAACTTTCATAATTTATATTAATTTTATTATGACTCAAACTTAGTATAACTGAGATAGTAATTAAAAAAACTACGACATTTTTGAAAGATAAATGGTGTACATTTCAAGAAGCACTTGATTGTCAATAAGTTAACAATTTGTAAAGTAGGACAAATAGAAATAGATTACCTGTTTACATATATTACAATGTACATCCACTCTAAATAAAACTCAATTTATTAGGCAATAGGCATCAGGGCTCTTATCCTGGGCATGTAATACTTTTTATTTATGTATTTGATAAAGTCGTCCAAAAATAATCTTAAAAAGATTTGTATATCCATTGTCTACGCGTAGCATAATAAATGTTATACTCTTAAGGCCCAGCGGAATGGAGAAGGCACCGACAAGTCCTCCGCAGGAGGAGGAGAGTGAGGAGGACGCGGGCACGGGGGCGGTCCGTCTCGCCACCTGCCACGCCACCACCTGTCTCGTACCAGCTGACCACTCCATACGACGCAAGTGGCTCATCAAGATGCGCTCCAGTGTCAACAAGCTGGTGAGTGAGCGCTCGGAGCGGAAACATTTGATGTAATTTTAACTCCACCTCGAAAGACGGATTTGCATCGTACGATCCCCATGAATGTACTCCTCCTAAAGTAAAGTTAATAGCACTGAAAAACGTCACTGACAGTAAAAGTTGAAGGACCAAATGCTTCCATCTACTCCATATATATTGTGTACTGCATGCATTAGCCTTACATTTATCTACTACTGAACTAAAGCCAAGATTAGGTCCCTGGCGTACCTATTTCTAAGTCCCATTCTCACTGGTGTCGCTTGCAGCTGAAGCTGGACTGCGACTACCCGGGGCTGCACACGATCCCGCTGTGCGCGGAGCACCACCGCGTGCTGGCGCCGCTCATGGCCTGCGCGCTGTGTCGCCGGAGACTCACCAAGCACCACAACCTGCACTTCATACACCACGTGAGTACAGGCGCTGGGTGCTTATTCGATATGACGAAATGACTAGTTCAGTTAAGAGTACTATAATGTTATTATTACACTTTAACTGCTATATAAACATCAATTATCTAATTTGCAGGGCTACACGGAACTCAATCCACTATTCAAAGAGGCAGGGATTCCAGTAGAATTCAATGAACGTCCTGTACTTTGTAAAGTGTGTCGCTACTTCTGTACGCTTCTACAACGGCCGGGACACAATGACAAGCATGCCAAAGCTTACACTCGCAAGTATGTGTTTTTACATTCGTATTTTTCATCAATTATAACCAATTATGTTTATTATAATACCTAAGTAAATTAAATCACCTTTTGTATTTCAGACTCCTTCAAATATACAACGTAGAAATACCACCTGAATTACACCAAGAAGTAGATGACAGTAAAGTTCTAGAAGATTGTAATACTAGTGCAAGTAAACAGAAGAAGAAAGCGCGCACTAAATCAAAGCAAAGAAAGTCCACAGAACCAGAGAAACCCGACAGCGAATCTTCTGAAAGGACAGTCGAAAGTTCTCCAGAAAAAGAAAAAGTCAAAGAAGACAATATCACAGAAGATCCTAAACCAACCCAAGCACAACCTTTAGCAGAAGACATTGAAAGTCTCATATCATCAAATAAAATCCCAGTTCCAGGAGCTAAACCCACTGAGAGCAATCCTCAAAGTGATGCTTCAGAAACTGACATGGTGTCTGATGTCGAAATGCCTCTACTACCTTTAGACAAACAAACAGAACTGAGATATCTTTTACAAAAGCAAAACAATCCAGCACAATTCCAACAGAAGACAAATTTAACACAGAAACAAAGAAACATCCTCAAAGTACATAATCTTGGCATACAAAAGCCGGGCCAGCAGCACAGGATAATTGATAAAAACGCCAAGAGAGTGCACAAAATAGGTCAAATAGTAACACATAAAGACAAAACTAGTAGAAAGGAAAGCGAAGTGGAAATGTTCGAAATAGATAAATCGAAAGAGATCACCATATTAAAAAATATATCGCTCAATGACGAATGCACGATAGAGACGATACCCAATAAAAAGCCAGCTGATATTAACACGCTTAAAAACAAATGGCAGATGTCAGAAAGTTTTACGCAAGTTAAGAAAAATTTAAGTGAATTATCCAAGAAATTGCCTGAAAAGGATTCAAAGAAAGTCTCAGATTCGAAATACTCAAATCCCGTTAAGAGGCTGGAAACGAATCCATCTATATCAGTCAGAGAACTGTTCCCTGGTGAGGAAGAAATGAACTTGCAATGTAATATAGAATTCAACAATGTCAAAGGTGTGACTCCAGAAGGTTGGGAGAAGTGTAACACGATGATTCAATATGACGTCGAAACTAAAAAACTTTGGACCGAATTACAGCGGCCATACGGAAATCAGTCGAGTTTCTTACGACATTTGATTTTATTAGAAAAATATTTCCGAAGCGGTGATCTTATTTTATCTCACAATGCATCGCCCCACGCAGCGAACTACAGCACGTCAGTACAAAGTAGACTTCGAGCTTACGACAACGTGCCGCCTGAAACCTCACGACGCGAATCCGTGAGCTTAATTGAGTTCCGTAAGAAACCTTCAGTAAATGGAAAAAGTTTGCTAAAATCCAATCAGAACTCGGAAGAGAAAGATCCTAAAAAATTCATGCCCCCACCTGGAAACCTTCCGAAACCGAAATCAAAAACGGAAAAGAAAACCAAAGCGTTACCACCAGAGTTAATAGCAATTAATACTCCAAACGCTCAAGGAAGGAAGGCAATACAAAATGTCTTGCACAATATTCAACAATTAGTAAAAGGTGTCTCGGCGTCTGATCCAACAGAAGTGGCGGCAGCACCGTTGCCTCCACCCAAGTTCGATCCCCCGAAGGAAAAGAAAGAAATGCCTGGATTAAAGTTTGAACCTATAAAGGAGAAAAAAGATAATATGAAACTAGACAAAGAAAAGAAAGAAACCACAAAATCTGATACACCCAAAAAGCAAAAGGCAAACAGCAAAGGGTGGAGACCGACCCTTATGCCTATAACACCAGTAAGTGTTATTTTTATCACTTTAAATAATTTTGACTCAGTGTGTCATCAATTAAAAAAATTTCTTGGTATAATTAAAATATTCTTGTGTATCTTTTTCAGGAAAACTTAGCGAAAGTCGCTCGAGAACCGTTAAAGCTCGCTGTAGATGGCCACAGTCTTCCAAGTTTAGTGCAGGTTTTATCAGCAGGCAACCGATACCACATTACCTTCGAGGATTACAATAAAATGTGCCTCATTCGCCGTGAAAGACAACAGAGATTACAAGAAAAAGAAGCAAAATCAAAGAGACCATCGATTGAAGAGACTACAGTCGTTACAGAAATACAAACTGCAACAATGCTTGGCAATGGTGGAACAGTTGTCCAAAATTTCACTACTGAAAAGGATAGTGATAAAAGAGAAATGCAAGACCTTCAAATTGGTACTAATGCTGCTACAATACTGAAAAACGTCGGTCTTAAGAATATCACAATAGCTCCTATACCTCCAAAGACAGCGACGGTGACGTCGCAAACCATATCTACGGCTGTCTCCTCGCCGTCACTGCTGGTCACCACTCCTATTAAAATCCCGCAGTTGGGCCCAGCTGTGTCCATTACTAGTGAAACAGTGTTTACACCTAACATACCAATAATGGCTCCAAGTCAAATGATTTTACCTAAGATTCCAAAATCGCTAACAGTGATACCGCAGACTATGGTCTCAAATCAAGGGGTCGTGGTCCCCGTGGCGACGACCGCGCCCTCTCAAGCGGTTATCACTGAACAGCGACCATAACGAAACCTAATTTTCGTGGTTGTATAGTGACCACCGATCGCGACTTCGAAGCCAGCAGACTGATAGTAGTATAATACTACCAGAAAGGATAATGTGGTAGATTAGATCAGACCCCTCGAGGAATACGGTGATAGTGTGATTTAGTTCTCTAAATATTGAGTGATTCGGTCTGTGCTTGTCGCGTGTGACTCCTAAATTATTAAATCCTATTTTCGTAATTAGTGATATGCCTCGGATGTGTTCGTGACGGGGGCGCAGCAATATGTAAGTGAGAGCACCAGAAAGCCTTAACAGTGTATATATTAGTGTAGGAACGTCGACTTCATGAGCTGTGAATAGTGGTGACGAGGATTGTGTTGAATATATTGTATTGTAGTACTCTGGTTTATTAGTTATTATAATAATTGTTTGTGCAAATGATATGGGGGAAGTCTGTTTATCTCATCGCTCTATTTATTGATTATTATTTATTTAATTTCATTAAATTAAATTGCGCACACTATATTTAATTCTTTGGTTTTCGACTTACAACAAAACCACACAACTCATTAAATAAGTTCATAAAGAAGTACATGAGATAGCCACCCAGACAATCGATTACATAGCATCACCTAAAACAGGTCACCGACACAGATTCAAAATTCTCTAGTCAGTTTAGAAAATGCATTTATAATTTATTTATCACAATGGAATCATTACAACACTTCGTATCATTTGCATGAAAATAGACAATTATTTTTATGTATACAGGTGATGTTTTAAGTGATCGCATTCTATTTGGCTGTACATACTAAATTGTTTTTTATTCCCATTTTGATATATAACCAAATTCCTCATTTAGATATTTACCAAATTGTATGTGATCATTTGAAATTATTGATTATGTATAGTGTGTAATTATAGTTTGGATATCATTGAAGCATATTTTGTAATAATAATGTTTCCTAGAAACTAATTCACATATTGTTAGTGTAGTGCACTAAACCAAACGCAAAATGTGGACAATACGCGATTGAAGAGTTTAATTTTAAATAGATCATGTATCAAACTATATGATGCTCGGTTAATGTTCACGTTATCAGCAATATTAATAATCCATTTGAATAATTGTATCGGAACAAAACACATAATATGACCAATTTACTGTGCAAATTTATTCCATAAGTGTATTTTCCATAGTGATAAATAGCCGAACCGTGAGTGATCCAGTGCCTAGCGGAACTTTAAAACAAAATTATGTCACAGAATTTGCAATCTGTAAATAATACACTTGGAAAAAATACTGTTTTATATTTGGTAAAGCTCATGGTTGAGAATAGTAAGTTAAACATATATCTATTGTTGAGAATTACTTGTATTTTATTTTTGGTCAAATATCTTAGGATTACGGTCCAATGTTAACGATTAGATGTACTGGACGTGTGTTAAGGCGATGCTTCTATACACCGGCGCCACACATTCGACGCATTCACCAAGCTGGCGAAGGTGCGTCGGCGTCGCATCCGCCAATATTCGCGACGATTCGCAAACTTTTGTTTTTTGAAAATGCCGTAGCATGTGTAGCGCCGGCATAATGGTCTCATTTAACTATATTCAAAGACTTTGATTTAATTATCTGTGTCATAATGTTAAGGAAACAATTAATGATATTCCATAAAAGATAGAATATTTTTTTAAGAAATAGTATTACATGATATATTTAAAGCATACAATGTAATTTATGTCTTTTGAGTTTCTGATATATGTAGAAGTAAGTTCGGAACGAAATCGTGTGAAATTGTTTCTTTAACATTTGATAAAGATTGTTTTAAATTGTTCAAAAAATATGGAACAGGGATCTGTATATATTCAAACAAGTAAGTGTTAATCAGAGTAACGGTAACTATTTTTATATTAAAAAAAAAACAATGTAAATATATATATTATGTCGATTTTAATGACGTGAAATAAAATTATCCGAAATACGCTTCGAAGAAACGAATAATTGAGCTAAATATTAAAAAACTTCCGTTAATACTGCTAGAACGTATAGTGTTAAAATGGTTATTACATATATACTAAAGATAATATTAATCGACCATTGTAAAATTTACATCGTCCTCGTAGAATAAGAACTGTTAGTTTTGAATGGTGAAAAAAAAAACTTAAAATCATTTTGTATATACTTGTAATAAAAAATATATATTGTATACCATTATGTGGATACTTATGTATTAAATACAGTCAATTTCAATATAATTTGTACAAAATGTTAATCATTAAAAAAATCAAAACATTTCCATTTAAAAATTTACAATTTTGTTCTTATCATCTTGTATATCTTTTTTAATTCAACTGTATTCAATGTTTATTAAAGTTTATTTATCTATATTTTGTACAAATTAAATTGTAATAAACTGTAGTTACTCTTTGTTTTATTACATTTTGTGGTCTTACCTTATTTCGTAACGACATTGACTTTTGAGACGATTAGTTTATGACGAATATTTTGAAACACCCTCCATGATAATGAACTGAAGAGATAACATAAGATGTTTCATCTCTATCTGTTATTTAAATTAAGATGTTTTAATGAATTTAGATAAATTGACAATAGCTTATTTGCGACTTCAATAGTCAACGGAATAAAAACGTTTTTATAAGTTGTTTTGTGGAAGTTTTCGCCTTAATATACAACAATTGTTATATAATAATAATTTAGTATTTGGAAGTTTCAAAATTTGTTTTTTTTTATTATTGTGTTTCGATGCTCACAATTTATGAACAAATGATTGTAGGCCTTCAATAGCCCGGATGCTTAATTTCTTCCAAAGATAGCGTGTTAGTTTACAATATTATTTTTTAGTTTTTACGTCCGGCACGAGATGTCGCTGCGTGCCCGAGGTATAAATTTGTCTAATAAACATATCCTTATGTCCTGAAATTGTTTTTTATTCTACTATTTATATCACTACACTTGCGTCATTCATCAATTTCATTATAAAAAAAAATACTAATTTTTACAGATAAATTTAAACAGATAAATAAAAACCATTTTAATGATTAATATGGAATACTTTAATATCAAAAATATGATCTAATTTTAAATTTAATCTTATTTCTAAACACAACAACTCAAATTATATTTTAAAGACACTATAAATATGGACTGAATAAAATATTAATTAAAACAAAGTATTTTCTATCCTATTAATTTAAAAGTTAACATAATTTTTGGTTTAGTTCTTAAACGTACATATTTTCAATTATAATAATATTATAAACTTCTAAAACTACAGTAAAAGATAATAAATCAAAATTGACCCTTAAAAATAAGTATTTTTTTAATATATAATATTATATTTTGATTATTACGCATACATAAATATTCTAATAAAATGAAATAAACATACATCTATACAGATTAAAAATCAAGTACCTATGTTGAAAATGATATAGGTTATAAATTACACTTATATTTTAATTTTAGAAGTTATTTAAGACCACTATTTCAACATCATTGATAATATTTTTTAAAAAGAACGTACTTTAGACATTTTTCTCATTTTCTATCAATTAGTAATTATTGTTCTTTTTTCTTGTTATGCTTCGCGCCCTTAGTGCGCTTCCACTTCATTCTTCTATTTTGAAACCATACTTTTACCTGAAAATTTATAATTATTTTTCATATAAAACTGTACAAATGTATATTTTATTGCAAACAAGAAAACTAACCATTTTTTAAATAGGTAAGTGACTGTCGCGTGTTTTATTGGTAACAGAACTCCGAGTCTATACAAACGAGGTCGTATCCAATTAAATGCTACGTTAATTTAATTATATTGCATTATTTATAAACTAAATACGTAGCATTCATAAATAAGAATAAAGAATAGAACAGAAAAATAAATGTAACATTTTTGTTGCATATTAAATACAGCAGTAACTCGTTCATCTTGTCCCTTGATTGTGGACTGTCTGTGAAATCTCAAACAAGAAAATGTTCTCTTTAATTGTTTTTATGATATATTATTTTGTTGTTACGTTATTTATTGAGAAATGCTAGACTCGACGATGCTTAAGGAGGATAACGGTTCCCGTCATCGTGGAGGTAACGAGTCAAAACTTGAAAACTCATGATTGCTAATACAAACAATAGTTGTCTAAACGTTTTTAAATTACAAAATTTGTCATAATGTATTTTCTAAGGACATTTTGTGAATTATCAAGCTCACCTGTCTCTCAGTGAGGTGTAAAGCAACAGCTATTTCATATCTTCGCAAGCGGGTGAGGTAGTTCGCGCGTGCGAACTCCGTCTCGAGACTGCGTATTTGCGCCTTCGTAAACGCCGTACGTTCTTTACGACTTGCTGAGGGGGATCGTACCTCTGAGAAAAAATGTAATATGTATTTGTTACTTAATATTTCCAAATATGCAGGGCCAGATTTAGGGGACATCATGCGCGGCTGCGAATTTTTAAAATTCATCTTGTGCTAGACGGTGAAGGAAAACATCGTGCGGAAACCTGCATGTGTCAAATTTCACTGAAATTCTGTCACATGTGAATTCAACCAACCCGCATTGGAGCAGCGTGGTGAAATAAGCTCCAAACCTTCTCCTCAAAAGTGGAGAAGAGGCCTTAGCCCAGCAGTGGGACATTCACAGGCTGTTACTTTAAGCGCGGCTGCAACACAAAAGAAGGTAAGCCCCACAGTGTACCTAAATATCTAAAACAAAAAAAATCTCAATTCCGACGAGAGTATATACTTACACATTTAATAGAAGCTTATTCTACCACTCCGCACCACATGCACATGAAGAGCGCCTCACGATTTCCTTTACTGACGGTGAAGTATGAGATGAATTATAAACACAAATTGAGCCCGGCTTATTATGCTTACCCGGATTTGAACATAAGATCATCGGTTAAGATTTCGTTCTAACCACTATTAGGCCATCACGGCTTTCGGCATTTTTATAAAATAGGCGAATGGGCCACGTGATAGTGCAGCTGTAGAACGAACTGCTATAGATATAAGGCCAATATATCATAGTAAATATTGCTATTCAATTCCCTTATCCAATAAAAATGCAAAGTTTAAAATTATTTAGATCAGGTTGCAATATAAACACACGACAAATTATTTCATTTTTGATATAATATTATGTCTACAGGCATAAAGCCTATATTTGTCTAATAAATGAAGCTTATGCATTACCTGTGGAATATTATAAATTTATACATAAATATGTGAGGAGTGTGGGTCAGCACGTTGGTAGAAGAGTTGCAGTGTATTTAAGACTTTAGTAAATGTATATCTGTGGTAGATATATAATTTATTTCTCGTTTGATACGACGTACTTAAAATGTAACTAATCGCTGTGTGTACATGGAAGATATACGAGTAAAACCGTTATCGGGGTCTTTATCATCGCAATAGAACCCAAAACAATGATTGTTAGAATTTTTTTTTGTGCGTTTGTGCGCGCTTATCTTAGAAACTTAAGTATTTGAGACGCCGTTAATTTTAAATTTAGTATGCGAAATTTAAGTTGCACTTAATATTAGAATGACGTTTCAGTATTCGGCCGTAACAATTTCAAGATTTAGATTATTTTCAATATGGGTATGGAAATCTATGATATGAAAATAAGAAGCATGAAATGTCATTCTGAATGATAAATGTTGCAAAACGGGAGAAAGTTATTCCTTTGGGGGCTTCCGTTGTTTGGAGGCTTTCCGCGACAATCACGTATGACGAAACTCTTCCTCTTGGAAAGTTCTAACAAAAGTGCTATCATATGTCTATATTTTAAGGATAACTCACTATAACACTATAATATATAAGTAACCAAATTTGTTCTAAAACAAAGCATTATTTGCGAAGTCGATTTTACAAAAAGCGCATTAATTCTTATGCAAGATATCGAGTTAAAGGTTACATAGGTATTTCGTTTCATCGCTGCATATATTATATTCTTCTCTTTTTTTATAGCATGAACATGAACCTAATGGTAATTGGTCTCCAACGCGCATAGACAATTGTAAGAGATTTTTAGCCATCGCTTACCCTGAGAACCAATATGTTATGTACCTTGTGCCTATAATTACACTGGCTCACTCTCCCTTCAAGCCGGACACAACAACTGATGAGTGGATTACCTACCCAGACGAGCTTGCACAAAGCCCTACCACCAATGAAGTCTCATCAATTGTATACTTAGTCGGTTGGTTGATAATAAGTACGATACTTATTTATTACAAACACAGTCCTATCAGTTCTAAAAGGACACAATTTTCTGTGAACGTATAGCTTGCACTCACAATAAATAAATCACATTCAAGTATGTCGGTATTCCGGTTATTATTAATCTATTGATGAAGGGAGATGCTGTTGTTCTCATGGCCAATTGTATGTTGCCCAATCTAGGTCCGAGTGCGGCAAAAACCAACAAATACGAACCACTCACGTTAATAAAACTAAAAAAAAAGTCTATACAGAAATATTATATGTCTTCTAGTTATGGATTAAGTTATATGCGGGTGAAACCGCGAGCACAGCTAGTATTTTAACATAATGTTATGTATTCTGTATTATGTATTACTCGTAAGTTAAAAGATAACCAGAAAACTCAAAAAAGTTTACAACCATATCCATTTACGTGTAGTAACAAATTTGTAATTATGTTGAATCTATATCATATGTTTAGCGCCGGCGCCATGTTGTTTAACGGAAGATAACTATCACACAGGTGGGTTTTATGAATGGGATGTTTGCGTTGATACGACGACATTATGTCAACAAACGAGTTAATTAATCTGTAATATACGCGATTTATTGATAATTATTATTTGATTGATATGTTTTCTTGAAAGGAACATTACATTATACAATATCGCGTCTATAATTTAAATTATACTTTGAAAAACTCTCTTAGTAACATACAGTCACACCAAACTAATTTAGCCTTAACTCGGTGGGTTCACATTGAAGATTACGGCTATCTTCGGCATCCATCAGATCAGATCGATGGAAATAAATTAATAAGGTCCTCCAGACCGATTTCGGCCACGGCGGCCAATCTCAAGATAGATTAGCCAACTGCGCAGGAGATATTATAGTGTACAAGTGTGTGCGCAAACACAGGTGCACTCTCTTTTCCTTAGCTCTCGTAATCCGATGGGACGGTAATCCGACACGACCGGAAAGAGTTCAGGCGCAGGACCAACGGATTAACGTGCTTTCCGAGGCACGGGAGTGTACACACTTCCAACTTCCAGCCTGCGGGCTGCTACTGATAATTTTCTGACAGAAAACCCCATTAACTATTTATTGGAAATAAATTATTGTATAGTCAGCTGAATTACATATACTTGTAAAGTTTTAAATACTGTTGCATTACCCGTATTTGTTCATACATTGACATGATCTGTACCTTTACAAAGAAGCCGCCTAAAGCCTGTTAAGTAAAGGTAACATCCTGTATATGTCCAAGGTTCCTCTCCTTTTAAGTTCATAACTTGGAGATTATTCACACTTCTCCAATGCGGCTTGGTGCAAGTAACAAGCCTGAGTTGAATTAAAAACACAAATTTAGCGCATGAAAATTCAATGATACTTACCTGGTTTTGAATTACAAGAGACTAGCAGTATAGAAATGCGAAATTACTAAGTGAAGCGTTTAATAAAATATCTTATTTTAATTTCAAATGAGATGCACACTGGTAGAACTTATAGATAATTCACATAATATATTTTGATTGTAAATCACTAAAAAATATGTGAAGAGCAAATTAATCTAAAAGCAAAATAATCAGTTATTATGGTCCGGGAGGTAGCGTTGCATATTAGGTAGTGATTTTATTTCATTAGTTTCATTGACATCATTCTCAATAGAACTCGTATGACTAATAAGTGAACCAAGCGTCAGTTCACGCACCCGCGCTGGGTTTAGCTTTGGGAGAGTGTGAAAGTTGGGAATTGAAGAGAAAAAAAAAAGTATCCTACTGAGCTGGAAAATAACTGTCAACTGCATAATGGAGGGGAGGGGCGCTATCAATCAGCCAGCTGCCTGAACTTTTAAAAAATTTGAAAAATAAGTCATACATCCGGATATAATTTAACTATGTCATTGCTTAGATATTCGAAAAAACGAATACAATCGTCAGCTACCTGGGTAGCGGTGGAAAAACTGTCAGCCGACCCAGTAAAGATTCGGTCTCTTTTTTTTCAAGCGAAAAAATTTACGCATTTACGCGTTTCCCCCACATGAAGTGGGGGGGTATGTGGGGCACACCGGCACTGAAGACGCCGGAATACCCACTAAAAAACCAGCGGTATCCTCTTCGTCTGGCCGGGTGGGCGCCACGGGATCGCTTGCGCATGCTACCGACACGCCCCGACGGTCGGCCCGCCTCTGCGGGCCTTCATTTCTAGGGAGGTTCCCGGATACGGGGATCCCACCTAGCCCAAGCGGCGGCTATTACGGCGTGGGGAGAAGGTGCGCATAGCGCCGACGCATACTTCTCCTCGTTCTTCTTCGCCGTCCCGCCGCCGTCGCCGTCCCGGCCGTCGGTAAATGTAAAATAAAATAACAAATTATTTATTTGCGATTCAAAGGGGAAATGCTGCTAGCATTCTTGCCACCATTCCACGCGGTCACGACTTGTATAATAATTATTTTTAAATTTTATATGTATTTTTACAGAATAATTAAAACTTAATCGATATTCCTTTTTTGCTACTAAAATTTAATACACGAAGAAGAAGAAGAAGAAATGATAGTGCAAAGACAAAGCCACAATACGGAAGCTTTGTGTGAAAATTTTAAACGGCCGGTCATTTTAACGTGTTTTTTGTTTTATTTTTGCTCAAAAAACAGCCAAAAAATCTAACAATCATTGTTTTGGGTTTGATTGCGTTGATAAAGGCTTACGATAATAGTTTTTTCCCCATATATTTTCAATATACAGACAGCGACTAATCGCCGTCTGTAAGTAAAATGTTACTAATTACACTTTTATTATACGTATTAATATTTAATTTTTAACTTTAACCTTAAAAGCTATCATCATCTACTACAATGAAATATATATATGCTAAATGTACTTTGTGCCATCGTCAAACAAGTTTCCACCTCTCTCGTCACAGATGGCGTTGCAGGTCTTTTAAATCGCGCTACGGAAGGGCGCAGTCTCTAAGCCTTAACAGAACCAAACATTGGGCACTTCCGTCTTCCGTCAATTCAATAGGTATTTACCTATTAATATTACATAAATGCACTAATCACTGGCGACAATTGTTGGATTTTTTAAGATCAAACTGTAATAGGATGAATTAGTCTAAATTAATATAATGATTAAGTCAAAGTAAGAAAGAAGCGAACGAGCAAATTGGCCACCAGAAGAAAAGATATCACCAACGCTCAAAGATACAAAGATAATATAAAGAATAGATAATATATAGAAAGAATATAAGATATAAAGATAACATTGTACATTTCTTAAAAAAAAACATCACCAATACGACACCAATCTTGGAAACTAAGATGTTAGGCCCCTTGTGCCTCTCACTACCATCACTACATATTATAAAACAGTCCCCCGAGTTTCCTGTCTGTCTGTATGAACGCGATAAACTAAAAAAACTACTGAAGGGATTTTCATACGGTTTTCACCAATGGATAAAGTGATTCAATAGAAAGGTTTACGTGTATAATTCATTAATGTTTTATGTAAATTTGGTGAAATATGACGATAATCGTTGAAGAGGTCGGAAAAAAATGGTTACGTAATAATCTTATAATTGGAAAGCTATAAAAATGGATATGATATTAATTCTTATCAAATTAAATACGTTATTTCTCGGTACTCGGACGAAGCCGGGGCGGGTCGCTAGTTATAGATAAATTAATGATATAATAATATTTTTTAAATATACAGTTTTTATTAAGATAGAAGGTAAATTTCCACACATTCGTTTCTATGCGCCAAAACATTAAAAAAATAACCAATTAATATACAGACATTTACATGACACACAATTTCTACTGATAGGTATACAATAGTATACATATAACTAGGTTATCTTATGGAAACCGAGATGGTTCAGAGGTAAAAAGGCGTGAATCTTAACCGATGATCGTGGGTTCAATTCACTGAATTATCATGTGCTTAATTTGTGTTTATAATTCATCTCGTGCATGGGGTGAAGGAAAACATCGCGGGGAAACCAGCATGTGGTTTATTTCACTGAAATTGTACCACATGTATATTCCACAAACCCGCATTGCAGCAGCGTGGTGGAATAAGCTCCAAAGAATTCTCCTCAAAAAAGGAGAGGATGCCTTAGCCCTGCAGTGGGATATTCACCGACTGTTACTAGTTATCTTATAAAATGCTTTTTTATTTATTTGTATTAGGGAGGAACTGGTGTTAGGTTTAGCCTATGCCCTTCCTCGGAATTCATGCTGGCTCCACATCAAATTTACAAAGCCTTAGGGGCATTAGATTACAGATGATTCAATTTCCAGGTACTTACCTACAGCATGCAAGTTTTAAAATTACCAATTATTTACAAATTAATATCAAAATAAGAAAAATAACGCAAGAAGATAAAAATCTAATCTAATCTTCTATTAGAACTATCTATTATAGCCCTTCCGACCCCCGTATTTCCCACCACCTACGATATGGGTACCTTCAAGTCTAGAGTGAATAGGCACCTTCTAGGCAAGCGCGTTCCACCTTAGGCTGTATCATCACTTCCCATCAGGTGTGATAACAGTCAAGCGCTTGCTTATATATATTTAAAAAAAAAATCTATCATTAGAATTTCTATCCGTCCTTCTCCCTAAGGTTGTCTGGAAGAATCGCTCTCTTAGCGATAAAATATATAGATAGCGCCTTTTGTAATATATACCGGATATATTACTACTACCGGAATATATTATGTTATTTTTATTTCCATTACTGTATGTTTCTGTAACTCTGTGTGTACAATAAAGCATATATCTATCTATCTATATATCTACCCAGAGATACCACGGCTATCAACTCTAGCAAAAACAAAAAATACTATACCTTCCTCACTAAAGGTAGTAGAACCAGCCGACACCAAGTCCTCTTCTTTCACGAGCACTTGGGTATCACCATGCCACTCCCACTCCTGGTAAGCCTCTTGACCCTGATAACATTCTCGTTCTGGATAGTCGTAGAGCATTTGAAAATAATTAGAAAATTCAGGATTATGGTTCAAGACCTCTTGATACGTAATTGGTTCATAACTTTGTATGTCTTGTTTTTCTGCCAATTCGTTTTGTAAAAGAAAATTCGTTCTTATATATTCCATGATTTCACGATAACGGTTATATATAATAACAAACAAATCGTTTATGAAATTAAATCAAAAACGTTACAATTATTGCAGATAAACAACGCCACTGTATTGATGTGTGTACACTAAAAGCACGTCCGACTGAAATCAGTTTCAGTATTCGAATCAAGTGACACGCCGAACGCTGCGCAAGCGCAAGTGAGGAGCTTCAGACCCGCCCAACAAATATGTGATAAAACATCTATGGATCACCGTTTTGTTTATTCCATCTTACACCCTAATATTTTAATTTAAATGTCCCGCTTTGTCTCGAATTAAAATTCATTCAATATCATAATATTATATAGACATATACATATATGTATATTACATATATATTGTTCTATTTGTTTTCTGTAAGTAAAGAATTAAGGATAGTTTGTTTAAACTTATAATATACTTATAACTGCATAAGGGGAAAACAATCAAAGACGAAATCCTATTCAAGATGGTATTTGCTAGTTCATTTGAATTTGTTAATATACTTTCGACGACTCAAACTCTAAATTTAAAACTAGATAGACCCAACCTATTAACGTTGAACCCTAGAAAAATTGCACCATTTATATATATAAGTAGATATTTCAATAAAAATCATGTATATGTTTTTAATGAATAAATATTTATTTACATTAAACCTTAAATAAATAAAAATTTAAAATAATTACTATTCAAGTTGTGACCGCGTGGAATGGTGGCAAGAATGCTAGCAGCATTTCCCCTTTGAATCGCAATTCCGACTCGCTGGATATATATACGTGTATATACTAGTTTGGGCTTAATAGTCACGTGGCCTACTTGAAAAGGCCTTTCAAGTAGTCTCGAGACTTGCTTCATGTTTGCCAAAATGCTATCATAATTATGTTATTTACATAATTATGATAGCATTTCATTCAGTCACTGATATCACTCTTATTACTTAAAACTATTCACTACGATATGAATACGAAGTCAGCTTTACAGTTCGAAGATTTCATTTAGAGAAACAGAAGATTTGTTATTAAGCTTCTAGGCGTCCGTTCCATGGATATAAAATTTTACTAAAAAAAAACACCTGAATTGCTTAAGCCACAATGAATTTAAAATGTAATATTATGGCCAATAAATTGTCAATTAGGTATTACATAATAAAATGGTTAATTTGTTATGTATAATACAACTAACCAAAAGTGGTATATTAGAAAAGAGATATGTTGTCGCAGCGGCCACAAGCTAACCGCGGTCCGCGGCCCTACATGGTCCTACATTGTTACTCGTAATTAATTGCGTTTTTATTTATGATTTTAGTATTATTACTTTTTAAGTCTTATTTTATTAAATGTCACTATACTATATAACTATTGTCAATTTACGAATACGAATTTACTTACGAATTACATGGTTGTAACTTTGCACGAAAGCCGAGATGGCTTAGTGGTAAGACCGCGTGTATCTTAACCGATGATCGATGGTTCAAACCCGGGCAAGCACCGCTGAATTTCATGTTCTTAATTTGTGATTATAATTCATCTCGTGCTTAACGGCGAAGGAAAACATCGTGAGGAAACCTGCATGTGTCAAATTTCACTGAAATTCTGTCACATATGTATTCCACCAACCCGCATTGGAGCAGCGTGGTGGAATAAGCGCCAAATCTTCTCCTCAAAAAGAGGAGAAGAGGCCTTAGCCCAACAGTGGGACATTCTCAGGCTGTTATTATTATTATATTATTATTACTAGCGTTTTCCCCGCGGTTTCACCCGCGTAGTTCCCGTTCCCATAGGAATACGGAGACAAAATATAGCCTATGTTACTCGCTGATAATGTAGGTTTCTATTGGTGAAAGAATTTTTTAAATCGGATTAGTGGTTTAGGTTACATCACAAACAAACTTACTTTCGCATTTATAATATTAGTTAGGATAACTTTGTACACAATAAATTCTAACTAATAGTATAAATGCGAAAGTGAGTTTTTGTTTGATTGTTTGTTTATGACGCTTGTGAAAGCGCCTAAACCACTAAACCGATTTAAAAGAAAACTCAGCAATGGAAAGCTATATTATCAGCGAGTGACATAGGCTACATTTTGTCTCCGTATTCCTATGGGAACGGGAACTACGCGGGTGAATACGCGGAAAAAACGCTAGTATATACATAAAAAGACATCTTGAAATTGTAATTTGTTGTTGCAAAAAGTTCTAGTGATTTCTTCTGATAGTCATTCCATAACTTTTGATTTTAATTAATATAATTATGATTTAGGTGTGAGCGACATATTACATGTGTTTATCGACAAGGGTGGTGTTAGCGAATCCCTTGGGACCTCGCCGCCCTTTAGTTCCCACGTCCTGGCCACTTTATATTGACTGTTAAGTGACATATTGTTAGAATAATATCTCTTAATTTAACATTCGTATACAAAAAAATATCTGAATCTTACGACGTCCTTAACGCCTAGGCCAGGTTTTTTGGGCAAAATACGATGGGATTTTTATTTTCTTAATCAATATAACAGTATTAACTGTTTCACAATAAATCTACATCAATATGAATTAATGTAGAATGTCTTATGAATAAAGTATATATTTTAAGCTTCTAAAGTTCTGCAATATGTATCTACTGTTAAGGTGTATAGGTAAGTATGTGTTATGTAAATAATATTTGGATATATATAAGGTCCTCCAGACCGATTTCGGCCACGGCGGCCAATCTCAAGAGAGATTAGCCAACTACGCAGGAGATATTATAGTGCACAAGTGTGTGCGCAAACACAGGTGCACTCTCTTTTCCTTAGCTCTCATAATCCGATGGGACGGCAATCCGACACGACCGGAAAGAGTTCAGGCGCAGGACCAACGGCTTAACGTGCTTTCCGAGGCACGGGAGTGTACACACTTCCAACTTCCAGACTCCGGGCTGCTACTGAGAATTTTCTGACGGAAAACCCCAATAACTATTTATTGGGCCGACCTGGGAATTGAACCCAGGACCATCGAGTCTGCGGCCTTATATCAAGTCACTAGACCAACGAGGCAGGCAGTTGTATATATATATTTCAGTTCGAATCGAAAAAATAACATAAAAGTAACAGCATAGAAATATTCTTGCTGAGAATATGCCTCCTCTGCTGAAGAAAGCTTTGAAACTTATTAGCTACTAGTAGATACTAGTTTCCGCCCGCGGGTTCCCCTGCCTATTAGGAAATGGGGCAGGAGTAGGTTACCTCATATCCTTTTCTGTACCTCTGACAACTAGTATACAAAATTTCATGATGATTGAATAGTGAAAGTGTAATAAACAAATAAACTAACAAAATCACTTTTGCACTAAAATAGGGAGGATTCCAATGCATATTTATGGATACAATTGTTTTACAGTTTCAATATAGACATAAGAATGCTTCATCACGTCACGATGCTTTCTCTCGAGCCACCAAACTCGAGATGAATTATAAGCACAAAAAAAAACAGTAATACTTGCCCGGGCTCGAACCAGGAACCTCTAGGTTAAGATTCACGCGTTCTAATCGGCCGGATTCTTGGTTCATATGAACTTATTTTAATTTCACCGAAAAATCGAATAAATAATAAATAATTTGATGCTGCAAATTATATAAAATATATGTGTATATGTGTTCCTTCAATTGGAAATTGAAACTCGTAGGTAGCCCATAAAAGTAGGACTTAGTTATTTTTTAATGATTGACGCAAAACCAAGGGGCCCAGTTAAAAACAATATTGTCTTATTCTAACCGCTTAGATATACATATAACATCAAATACCAGTATAAACCTAATACACCATTATAATATTTACAGTAATTATAGCTTCTTGCGGCGCCCACGGGCTTGCCATTTGTCGTTTGCATAACAAAGAAAACACGCGTTGAATATATATATGTCCAAGATTTAATTAATCAATGACCCATCGATGAAATATTCTGATTTCTATCGTTAAATTCTAAATTAACTGAGAATAAATCGACAGGAAAAAGCAATGAGACTCATAACCAGACGGCCCGTTAGATTGCAATTTATAGGTTATAGGAAGAACACATCCTGAGATCGTAAATACTAACTGTTATCTGTACGTACATACTTAGATATTGGATATATTCTTCAATCAATCAGCAGACTTTCTTATATTAGCTAATACAAATATGTAAAATATTTAAATTCGGTTATTGTATAAAAAAACCCACTGTTGGGCCTAGGTCGCCTTTAAGAATAAGTATTTGTAGTGTTCCACCACGCTGCTGCAATGCTCCATTGCATGCTCACGATGTTTTCCTGGACAGCTGAGCACTAGTGAGTAAAAATTCAGTGGTGCTTCCCCGGCTGTGAACCCGTAATCTCCGGCTAATATTATCATATTTTGACCACTACACTATCGGGGGTCGATTCATGCATGTCTGTAAATACAATAAATAATTAATTAATGCAGTCTTTGCTTATAAATTTATTTCATGTTTGATCGAGGCGGACGACCATATGGGCCATCTGGTGGTTAGTGGACCAACGGCCATAGTCAATGGCATTGTAAGAAATGTTAACCATCGCTTACATCGCCAATGCGCCACCAACTGTGGGAACTAAGATGTTATGTCCCTTGTGCCTGTAATTTACACTGGCTCTAGTGATTATTGTGTTTCGGTTTATAGGCTTAGTAGCCTTCAAACCGAAACACAATAATAGCTAGTATTGCTGTTTTGCGGTAGAATATCAGATGAATGACTGGTACCTACCCATACGCGCTTGTACATAGCTCTACCACCAAATCAGTCATAATAGCGATCAATACGGCGTAGAAGTCATTAATCTTCAGCATATATACAGTGAATCAATCTTTATATACATACCAACCCATAATTCATCTCTTTGTTACTTAAGCTCGTTCATAAGATCAGAAAAGTTTGTAGTGGACACACATGTAGTCCCACAACTGGTCACAGACATCATTTCCTGGGACAAGGTTTGGAACTTACTCCGCACATCAACACATGGCAGAATATATTTAACACATGCAAGTGCATTCACCGCAATATATGATATTTTTTCTTAAAATATTAAATTAGCAATCATATATAATTTTATTTCGTCTATCTCGGAAACGACTAACGATATAGCTCAAATTTCATATTTAGGTAAGATTTTGCTTTTAAGCTCGTCCTTTTTTATAACTATAGGTAATAGGTATAGTATATTAGAGATTATGAAACCACGGTCGCCTTGGTAAATAATAAAAACAAATTATGTACTTAAAAAGTCAGTGGTCCTTGATTCAAATACATGACTTTAGATTAAGTTCCATATGTACGTTTTCAACTCCTTATTAATACGCTTACGATACATAGAAGTTTTATACTTGAATTCATTGTAAAGAAACTTTGTTGTTCATTGCGTCCATATCATAAATTCTTGTCACGTAATTATATAAAATTTCTCTTTTCACTTCATGCGCGTGCGCCCCTCATGTTTTGGCAGCTGCATCGTGCACACGATGATCAATATATGTCCAATTTTTTAAGCGTGTTTATTTTTTTAAATCAAGTCTGAAGGATATACCGCTGACTCAACATTATATAGATTTGAGACAAAGGTTGAAGGTTAGTCATAACGTATGACGTATTGCTTAAGATATTTCAATCAAAACAATCAGCATTTTATTTAATTTATTTCCATCTTAGATTAAAAAAAACCTCTATTTCCACGCTAAATAAATTGTGATTATTACACTTATTCATGATTTATGCTATATATTTATTAAAACTTTTTGGTTAAAATTGATTACAAGATATTAATGCCACAACGAATAAACAAAACAAATAGAACTTGTATTGACTTAGAAAAAAATGCAAATAAATATTATATGAAAGCTTATCTGTTTAAATCTTAAAATGTTGCTTCTACTAGTAATACTAAAATTATTATGTATTATATTGTTTTCTAATATGTTCTCTTATGACATCTGTTATTCATATGCTGTGCAATAAAGTATTAAATAAATAAAACTTTCATAATCATGATAAGTACCTAAGCGTTATAATTATCTGAACGTGAATTTTATTTTTTTATGTTTATTTGTCTAAGGAGCTGGCTACAAAATTTCAATGATATGATTTGCTCATTTGGCAGACGTTATTTATACATAGTGATAATAAATTATAAGAAACATTAAGGACAGCTTACACGCTACACTTTGTTAGCGCAGCTTTGGCAAATTATAGCGCATCAAATATGTCAAAATATTTCCGCTTCAAATATGTAATAATAGTGTGTTATACCATTTCCTCATGGAATGTTGACGGGATATTTACATTACTACTTTCGTATACCTAAGTCAAAAAAAATCAATCTGACAGATATCCAGGCCTCCAATGTTACAAAGACCTAACCATATAAATGTTTTTTTTGTAAAAATTGACGTAAGCTTTTTTAATCTTAACTTAATTAACTTTAATCGTTATCGACATGAGCAAATCTATAATATAATCATCTCTAAAAATCTAAGTAATTAGTCGTATTCGTTTTAATATTTTTAATATGGAGCTTCGAGGGCACTATACATGTAAGTATATACAAACAAAAAGTCATCCGAAATATTTTTTAATCTCGTATATAATGAAGTGACCGGCCGTAAATATGCCGCTGAGAGTCTTTAAAATGTGTCTGTTCTTCTCATCAGGGCCGAAACTAGTAGGGTTGACGAATATCATTAAAATAACTGTTTAATCTGCGTATGATACAGATAATAATTTTTAGATTTTGTACATATATCATATACTAGTTAATCGTCTCGACTTCGTACGAATAAAGAAATTTATTTATTTTTGTAAAAAATAATAATATTAATGATAATATTTTTTATGTTACGATTCATTTGGTCCTATGTATGTATTATCATTAATGTATGTGGTAACAAAACCTTGGCAAAGCTTACTATAAAACGGAAGTTGATATGGTATGATAAATCCTTCCCTATCCGTTTGGATGCCGTTTCCTATTTGTAAAGCGTTTGAAGTTAGTAAGAAAGTCCGCTAAGTTTAGCTAGACTGTATGAGAAAAGTTTTCCGAGTAATTGTTCTAGTCCAGCAAATGGCCGTAATTACTGTTCCAATTCTCCGTTATGCAATTGACTGCCTCGTTGGTCTAGCGGTTTGATATAAGGCCGCAGACTCGGTGGTCCTGGGTTCAATTCCCAGGTCGGGCCAATAAATAGTTATTGGGGTTTTCTGTCAGAAAATTCTCAGAAGCAGCCCGGAGTCTGGAAGTTGGAAGTGTGTACACTCCCGTGCCTCGGAAAGCACGTTAAGCCGTTGGTCCTGCGCCTAAACTCTTTCCGGTCGTGTCGGATTGCCGTCCCATCGGATTATGAGAGCTAAGGAAAAGAGAGTGCACCTGTGTTTGCGCACACATTTGTGCACTATAATATCTCCTGCGCAGTCGGCTAATCTCTCTTGAGATTGGCCGCCGTGGCCGATATCGGTCTGGAGGACCTTATTATGCAATCTAGTTCGGTAACTTGTAGGTACGTACTTATGCATCCATATCACGTGATTGTGATATGATTTATTTATTTATTTTATAGTTAGGCGGACGAGCATGTGGGCAACCTGATGGTAAGTGGTCACCGACGCCACATACAACGACATAGACAATGGCATTGTAAGAAATGATAACCATCGCTTACATCGCCAATGCGCCACCAACCTAGGGAACTAAGATATTATGTCCATTGTGCCTGTAATTACACTGGCTCAATCACCCTTCAAACCGGAACACAACAATACAAAAGTACTGCTATTTTGTGGTAGAATATCTGATGAGCGGGTGGTAAGTACCTACCCTGACGAGCTTGCACAAAGCTCAAAGAAAAATGATCATGGGAACTATAGTCTTTCTAACACATGTCTAGAAATTCTTGAGTAATAGCCTAAGGTATTAACATTTATACATACATACATACATATTATGAACAATTACGGCACAAATTAGTAGTAGTAAAACTACCTAAGTAGTTTACTATTAACAGATGAGGGTATATATTTTTGATATCGTATCTCGTACCTACTTTGTAGATATTTTCAATGTAGTCCCCCAAGTCTTGTAGATGAGATCGTACACTGGCTTAAGTATGAGCATTTCTGATATATTCTCTTTATAGTTTTATTTCTGAAAGATTATATATCTATACAAATTGTAGTCAATATTTACCGGCCATGTCGTATATAATTTACATTGGTTCTGTTTCAATTACTACCGCTAGAATATTTTTATTTTTTTTTTATAGCCCGGGAGGGCAAATGACTCCACCTGATGGTAAGTTGTAGTAGAGTCCAAACGCGACGACGGCTAGTGCAATCATGAAGAATAATTTGCACTAGCCGCCCCCGCCTTGCCGGCCTGCAAGATGCCTCTTCACGCCTCGTTTGAAGGAACCCAGGTCATAATGGATTATTTAGATATTAATTAGATATGATATCTTACCTATTTCGTTTCATGTTCCATGACAACATCTGACCCCATTTTAATCGGTATCTATGTAAATTTTTGAGTGATAATAGATCTAACCAGCTTTAGTACTAAATACTAATAAGCAAAATAAAGTTCCTTTTTTTTTCAAAATAAATAAACTCGTTAACAAGTCACAATAAATAACTTTAGAAACAATAACAACATAAGAAAGAAAACGTGTTTTTCTTTTGCTTGAAGATCCAGCCCTAATTCCTGAGTATTCATTATAAATTTAAATGTTTTGAATTTATTTCATGTAAGTGATTAATCACAAGTTGTGCAACGTATTTGTAACTACAACTTTTGGCAATAGTTGCCTATTTTGTTTTATTGTACAGTACATTAACAGCCTGTCAATGTGTGGGACATTGTTGTGCTGGGCTAAGGCTTCTTTTCCTCTTTGTTTTTAGCCCAAATTAGGTTGCCCTGTACTAAGGGTCTCCTTGCTCACCCTCTTGGTTTAGGAACAAATTCAATGTATAACATTGAATTTTATTGTAAATAGGAGAAAGACTAAAGTTATATTATGTATTTCTATTAATAAGTAGGTTCTTATGCTAATAATAATATGCTAATGTATGCTAGTAAATATGCACGTGTGTGTGTATATGTGTGTAGTATTTCGTATGTGTATATGTACACGCTACTTTTTACCACATTATTAATTTCAATTAAATTTATATTTTTTTCTGTCTCTTCATAGTCCAGTTTAAAAAGCCAGTCAGTTAATTTTCTTTTACATTAGAATTCTAGTAGATGGGAAATAGTGAGTGATTTATTTAATTAATTGTTAAGCCTTGCTGATTTAAAATTATAAAACTTTTGGACAAAAAAAGTAGTAACCGCCACAGTTTTATATACTTCATAGGATCTTCTAGAGTCAACTACGTTAATTTGTGAGACCTTTAACTTTGAATGTTGTTTTAAGATGATATTTAATATTATGTAAAGTTTTCTGATTATTAACTGTGTTTATGTAATAACTTTTTGAAGAGAAGGTTTTGAAGGTTATTCCACCACACTCCTCTAATGCGGGTTTGTGATTTTGATTTAAATTATTTAAAAATGTTATCCAGGTTTTTTACGTAACACGACTTCACAGATAAAAAATACAACAGAACACCTAAAGGATATATAAATAAAACAGTTAACTATGAATGATTACTTTTTTATTTCTGAGATCAATACAATTCTTAAAAGCTGCATTATTCTTAAATCGCGCATCAAATCGTTTTTACTTTTTTATTTCTTTTTTACTTAAGAGTAAGTATGTATTTTTTTGTAAAAATTTTGTAACAACGATTTTATGCGCGCTTTTCAAACCTTATTCTAAATTATCTATGATTTAAAAGGCTTTTCACAGTGATTAAGCCACGGAAAGCTCTTTAAGTACACTTTGGCTAAAATACTGACAAGGCGCGTTGAAAAAACTTTTTATTTTTAATTCTATTTTTTTTTAATATAGCACTATTCTTTTGACATGACAATGATTAAAAAGTGTATTTTTTTTTCTTTTTTCTGGCGCGTTTCTACGCTGTTTGAGCGCAAAATATTCTGCCGCTATCACATAATAAGGAAAACTTCATCACACTGCTAACTTATTATTTTTTTCGTTGTCAATATTTGTCATGTCATTAATAAAGCACCTCCATGGTTATTAAATGCACATATTGTTTACTATTTTAATTTTATGCTTCTCTTGACCTAGTTTATGTTACATATTAAATTGCGCACTATCGTAAAAATGGTTTATGTTTAATACTTAAATTTAATGACTAAATAAATTAGACAGTTAAGATAACCAAGCTAAAGCTACTACCTAAAATATTCTTGCCATTTAAAATAATTTGTGATTAATTTAAATAAAATAAAATATAAAAAAAAAATATTACAAATACTTTACATTTGTAATTTTTTTTTATTACAAAATAGCAACGACATATCTTCTTTGTGTTTTAAAAAGAAATTTCATTATTAATATTTTCTTTATATAAATAATTTCTGACTTTCAAACGCTTCTATATTTCTACTAAATAGCTTTATGATTTCTTTTAATTTTGGTAAATCTGAATATAATTTAAATAGCCTTTTTTATATTTAAACAAGTCAAATAAAATAATACTTATGTGATGCGTAAAAATTGGAACCAATATTTTTACTAACACTATTTTGAAAACTATATAAAACTATTGTTAAGAATGATCAATATCACGACTGCAGAGAGAGTATCCTAATAAGTGTTGTCGTCACATATTTGATGATAATCTTCCTTCTGCTCATCGAGGGTCTTGGCTACCGCTGCTGATCCCCAGGAGGTTCGGGGCTCTCGGCTCGCTTACTGAGCTCGGACAGGGAGCTTGCGCGTTTCATGCTGATGTAAATATATTAATTATAAAGGAAATCATTTTTGTATTGGTACATTAAGCACAATTAATAAAAAAAAGTAATTTACAGATTTTGTCCCCATGTGCAATAAAATAATAAAATAAAACACGAATAGGCGAGCAAAAAGAAACTACGAGGTAGGTTAGACTAAGCTTATGTTTACCAAACATTGATCAACATTTAAGATTGCACAAACCGTCATACAGCGAAAAAAGGGATAAAAATAATTGCATGACGTTCAAAATAAAACTAAATTAATGTTTTTATCTCTCTCATTTTTAAAGATTTCTTCAGTCGAAAAAAATGAAATTACAATTAGTAATAACTCGTATATCTGTTATGTGTACTTTAAACAAACCTCTCAGGGTCGGTGAAGTCTACATCAGGCGGCAGATGTGCCGAGTGGCGACCAGCGATCCGGTGGAAAAGTCTCACCGACGATCGCCTCAAAGATTCGCGAAGTTTCGAGAAACTGGCGCTCCGCGACACCTCGGCCGTACCCTGCCCCGTGTTATGCAATTTACACTCCATTTCGAAAAAAAAAACTTAAATTTCGAATTTGGAACACTTTTAAAAAACCATATTAGCTCAAGATGTATTGAAAGCATTATGGAATGTCATTATTTGTCAAAAGGCAAATTTGACATTTTTTGTCAAATTGCACGTAAATGTCGTATCGTCATTTTTTTTACAATTAAAATAACAATAATGTCGATGATGTGGTAACCATTAATGTTTAAATGTACAAAAATTTTAATGAATGTGATGCTACATGCATCTACGAATCTAACAGCGAAAGCCGTTAAAATAATGAAAACTTGTGTTCCGTATTTTTCAGTTACAGAAATCGTATGTTTCATGCCTTAATCTCAGTGCTGGTTGAATTGATCGCGAATATTATATCCTCGTGGACTGTAAATTGCATAACACTGTAGACTCACCTTGTACTATTTTAACATTTTATCCTCAAAACGTAAAACAAAATAAAACAAAAACAAATGATACATAAATATTTATTAACAATTAAAATTATCATTCGACAACGCGATGTTAAACAAAGTACCAAATATTCAAAAATATTTCTCGAAGGGGATTTTTTTAGCGATGGAGATTCATTCTTAATAAAACTGATATTAAATAAAAAATAAAACAATAATAATGACGTAATTTGTGTGTTTTGTATAATAAAAACGTGTACAATCATAATTGGCATTCCCAAGCAGCACCTTCGTACAGATAAAAATTAAAATTATTAAAAAAATACTAAAATATTTATATACCTATCTCTCACATAAAGCTTAAAACCGAAACATACGCTACACTGGAATGAGTTAAGCATAACTTTATTGAAAAAAAAAAATACTATTGGTAGAAAAAAAAATACGCATGATAAATTAAAAAATAAAAATTACATCCATGCATTATCCGATATGGGATACTATTATACATTCATAACAATTATCAGGATATAAAAAAAAGAAATTAAATTGTAAGCGAATAAAATAAAATAAAATCGTTGTATTCACATGCAACAGATAATAAATATTTTAAGACACGAGACGATTAAATAAATGCAATATATTTCAGATTCTCTGATCCGGGCCCGAGTTTTACGAGAGGTTTCTTTTTTCATTATTCATAAAACTAAATGCTTCAGGTATCACCGTATCAAATATGTATAAAAATTAATTATACACATTAAAATATGTGTGTTTTTTATATATTTAAACTTCTAAAGCATATAATACAATCGATTATATAAAATACATCCCTGTATCTGGGATGTCATGATGTTAAAACATTATTAATATATATCTTTATTCTTGCACCATATATGCTATATATGTTTGTATATAATATTAATACATATATCTCTTCGGGACGGTATACAATACACATGCTTTGATAATATCCTATCACACGTTTCGTTCGTAATTTATTAATAATATTTTTATTTATTTTTTTTGTAATTTTTCTTAAAACTTATAATCCCTATCGCATGCTAATAATAAATTATTCTAAGCTAGGCAGCCCGCCATTTTGATTTTCATTGGTCAATAACAAACGTTTTACGACCAAACACTTATTACGTCGGTCATTCTAGTTCTATTGAAAAAAAAAACCAAATCTGTGTAAATCTAACTACGAAATACAAATAGGCGGGCAAAATTTGAGTGTGAGACATGAATGATCCTCTCATAAACAATGAGCCAATATGCCCCGTCACAAGTGTTCATGAGATACAAAAAAAAATACGATATTCATCCCGACACTTGTAGCGAGCCGAGGAGCATTCACATAGAAGCGAGTGAGTGCTTATAATTAAATCCTAGACATCTAAAGCTTAGTCTAGACTACTGGTGCGGCGCATTGCTCCCCGTGTTGATACCTAGCGCATTGAACAGTTTCGATTTTAGGTTCATGCGTGGCTCACTCGCCTGGTTCGTGCCCTATAATAAAACAAAATAAAAAAATAAAACAAATAAAAATGTGCAAATCAAAACAGTAAGCGTGAAAGGAAATTGTGTACAAAAAATAAATTAAAAAGCAAAACTAAATATATACAAAAGTTAAATAATAAAAATGACAAATAACTGCCCCAATGAATAAATTTCAGTGCTATGAAAAAAATATATGATACTTGATGGATAAACTGAATCATATTCGAAGTGTCGAAGCGATCTGATAGTCTCAGATTAATTTAGTGATTGCAACGCTGCCACACACATACACACACACAGACAACATTATACACAAAGCTGTTGTTTTTATATAATATACAAAAACAATGTATTTCTATGCACAAAAAAACAAAAAACCTTGTACTATTTATCATTAAAGTAATATAAAATTTATGCTTGATTCATAGTTATAAAATTAAATATTTAATATTTACATAAACTGAGATGTAGTTTTTTATCTGTGCTTCATTTGTGCATACACATTTTTATCTTTTGCACACGAAACAACAATAAGCAAAATATTTTTAATCTATTAAAATATGGTAGCATGATAGTTCAAGCTCTTATATTATATTATGCATTCATTTATATACATATATATATGGAATATATAATAATGACTTATCATACAACTAACATCGATGATAACTTCTTAATACAACACCCGTTCACAAAAACCAGGACGTGCTAACCCCTAGAACACACAAAGCAATGAGCGAGTGATAGAAGCACAAAACAAGAAACACCGCAACTAAGGACATGTATGGAACAACGAGGGATCGTGTACAAGGACGGATAAATTCAGTTTGGAATTGAGTTAAATTGGATAAATTCATTAACAAATACTGTTAAAAATTGATATAAAGCAATCTATATTTTTAAATGACTTGACAATGATTTTGCCCGACTTTCAAGAATATATCAAAAGGCTTATGCCAATAGTATGCTAGTTAAAACATACTCGGCATGACATCAAATATGTTAATGTTATTTCATATTAACATATTCAGTAAAACATAAAAAATGAAGTTTGTATATTCGACGGTATGGGAGTTATGGGACACTCAAGGATTGGGAGCTTAGTGGGTGACGCGGGGTGGCGGGCGGCGGGGCGGCGGGGGGTGTCTGACCTCGTCGAGCGCGTCGGCGTCGCGCGGCGGGCGGGCGCGCGCCCGCGCCTGTTTGACGATGTCCAGCGCCTACAAGCGCACACCAATGTACCGCCGGTCACATTACACACTTCGTCGACAATTATACTAACATCTATTTCAGTTCGGAGCAGTTTATATACTGCATGGAAAAATTGCATTTTGCAGAGTAGCGACAATTTTTGCTGACTATCTATCCTGTGGCTTACGTGCTCGAGTAGTACTGAATGCTAAACGACATCCACCCACGAGTTATAATGAGATGGCAATATTTTACTCTATCGGCTAAACACATTTCTCCATTGTATATAAGTTAAAAATATATTTTTTTTGTCGTGTTAAGTAACTTATTATAAATTCAATCACTATAGGTTGAACGATGAATACTTGTGTCTCCGTTGTATGATATACTTCAAAATACATAGATACAAATAAATAATCTATAATTGACTACATGAGTGTGTTATTCATGTTGAGTGACTTACATGAGGTGGGACGTGCTAGGCAGCGTGCAAATTAATTTTCATTAATTTATTTTCGCCCCTTTTGTAATAGCGATTAATTAAACAAGATAATTAGATATTCAATAAAAAAAAAGAAATCTAATAGAATGAAGTATTGTTTCAAAACAAAGTTAATTGTAATAATAATATTGACTAGATGAAGTAGTAATGCTATTATATAAAATATATTTGAAATAATACGAAAGTAGAAAGTCAACATAGTAACAGATACAATAAATTACATAAATTTTATAAATTATAAAGGTCCAATTAAACAAGCATTCAAATTTAAAAAAATGGTTAAATGGCTGGAAAAAATCCTAATTTTAGGCACACCCAAAGCTAATTGTTCACAAAAAGTCCTTCTACTAAATGAAATCATGAAACATGTCATCGCTCTTTTAAACTTAAAATTGACTGATTTAGAGTGACTGAATTTATAGGATTCAAAAAGAATAATTGTTAAAAATCATATTTATCGAGTTTAAAATTTTAATAGAAAACGTTTTTGTAAATTATGATTGAAATGATACTAAATTTCAAGAAAAGCTATTATTTAAATGCTCATTTAATTGGACTCAAGAGTTGTCATGAAAAGATATAATGAATGTTGATAAATATGAATATAAAATGGTGTATGAAGTCGCGCGACTGACCTCCTTCCGGCTGCGCAGCGCGCAGTCCTCGAGCGTCTCGGCGGCCTCGTACTTGCCCTGCCGGCGGTACAGCGCGCCCAGGTTCTTCAGCGTCGTCGTCACCGTCGGCGAGTCCACCTGCCGACAGGTCGTACGAGGTGAACATTGCGCGCTGATACGATTGATTATACTCGAAATACTTTTAATTCAACGACATTTAGAAATCGATATTTATATATTGACGATGACACGACTTATTTTCGATAATAAATAGTTATGTACCGTTATCTAAGCGAATAGAAAATTCTCGAACGAAGGTCTACGTTATGAATTCGTTCTACGTATCCGCTTCGTATTATATAATGCAGCTGGAAACATATCTTACAATACTCTAGTGCTTTTCATTCTTCTGTGATGTTAAACAATAGCTAATTATGCAGAACATGCGTTAAAATGATATAAGAAAAATTCACTACCTAGAACTCTTAAGGCATGCACAATACACGAACTATAATATGTTTTATATGATTGATTTAGAATTTAGTTCATCTGTTTAGTGTTCGGTAATTGACAGTGACGCGGTACCTTAGCGGCTTTGTGCCAGCCCCCGTACTCGCCGTAGGGCGCGTTCTCCCTCTGCAAGTGTTTGTTCTCTTCTCGCTCCTCGGCCACCTGCCAGATCGGCTTGTTGTCGCCTGTCCATATACACTTTCATTATATCATAAATTACTAATAACGATTTATAAAAATACACGATCATTGACGATTCGATATAATATACAGGGGTTCGACATATATACAGAATTTTAAAAATGATTACATAAATAGAACCCACTAACAATACCTGACAACCAGTTCACGGGTCGGACAGGAGTTTTTGTACACCCTATATATTTTATTATAATTACGAATCATCAATGATCTCGAAAAATGTGACACAAGTCGGGAAGGTGTGACACAAGGGTAGTTTTCGAAAAATGAAATATAAATAAAACTTACAAAACGATTCAACAAATCGAACTTGCCCCCTTTCCTACCTGTGCCACACGTTAATAAAATCCAAACTTGTGTCACTCACCCATGTTCAGTGGCAATACACCCCGACTGTCATCGAATAATAAGGATACTAAAATACTGATACGTTTCCTTATTTAATTTTATAAATAAAAAAAAAACGATAAAACAAATAATACAATTTATAAAAAAAAAATATATCCAATTCTTATTCAGTATTCATATTAACATAATAATATAACAATGTTTAAAATTTAAATTGCACAGCGGTGTTATCGCCAAGTTCCAATCACAATTAACAAAACTATAATTAAATGCGTATAACTTTGTTGAATTCGCGGATAAGAAAAAAAAAGCTATAATAAAAAGGCACTTTGTTTTACTTAAATTAACTTATATTTGGCAGATATTGCTTATGCACAGCTGTTTGGCAAGAGAGCTAATTCTAAGTGCAATCTCACTCTTTACCTTAAATTTAAAGGTAAAAGTGATCGCATAACAACAGTTTCAACAGCTACAAGTGCTGATAGGATCTTTTGAAATTAAGCGCTGTATGACGTATTCACTCTTGTAAGTACCGTTAGTAACAAACACTATCGAGGTTATTTATTTTGCATACAATTTTTTTATTTTTCACTTGAGTCATATTATATTGTTGTTAACAGTTGAATGATAAAATATATGATACATCTTAAAAATATATAATTTATTAAGTTTTGTAGTTTAAAAATTAAATAATAGTAGTTGAAATAAAAGAAGTTAAATTTCATTTCTACAATGATAAATTACATACAAGTATACTTCTGCCATTTATAATTCGAGATACTTGATTTATTTATCTGAGGTTTTTTTTTAATAATAATAAATCATTTCACGATTATTTTGGATACGACACACAATCACAGCCGCTTAGCGGAATTTCAAAAGGTCTTAACAACATTTGTGATTGATAATAATAATTAGACAAATTCTTGATTCTATGAAACGTTATTTCATAGCCAAGTATAATATGATTATATCAAAAATATAGTATTAATATATATTTATTTATATATCACATAATTATGGAAGATCAAGTACAAATCGAAGGCATATAGATAATATAATATGATATCTAATTTACATTCATTTTGTAATTTAATTGAAAGTTATTACTGATTGTTTTAAGAAATAATTTATTGCACGATTTTATTAATTACACACATCAACAGTTGTATTCAATAATATCAATATTTTAAATTAATGTATTAATTTACATATGTTTATAAATTAATTCTTTTTACGTACATATGTATTATTATAATTTTTACGCAATAATTGGCCCAATTTTATTTTGGCACTGAATAATAATAAAATTTCTTAATATACTAATTAAATTTGTTTATATATATATATATATATATATATATATATATATTTTTAATTAGCTACCTCTTAAGGAAAGATTTGCTACTCTACGAAAAAAAATTCGAGTATTAACAAAATGCATAGAGAGATCTAATAAAACGATAGGAATAGTCGATATCGAATACAAATAAAAACTAGAAGCAAAACTAAACAAGCATTAACAAAATACATGCATTTTTTTGCCTAATTACTCATACTTTTTTCACAAAAATGGGTAACAATTAAAATTAATATTCATCCTCTTTTCTAAATAGTAAATATATTTTGGAATACATAACAAAATAATTAAAAAAAAAAGAAAAACAATAATTTCAAAATTCGAAACTATTTTCGCAGTATATAGTGGGATTTTGTGCTTTGGTCTTTTGTTTAATCTATAACCATCACCTACAGCGCAAATGAATGACATTTTAAACAATTAAATTATATTATTAAAAAAAAAATGGAAGACATATATCACTAACTGTTCATACATACAGCGTGAGCAGAATTAATTTAAATATGTAGTAAATAAAAATATTACGAAACTTGGCTGTCGTATCTTCTTAAACTATCTTATTTACTGCAATGTCATTTAAATGCGCTGTCATTAACAATAATTACAAGGATCTGTGACGTAATAACCATTCGCCCAATTGAAAATCGAAGACCAATATGTCAAACTCGATCTGTCCAATAGAGCTCTTAATGATAATGTCAAGCTTGAACTATGAATTGAGGACTTTTGTCTATGAAAATTGTCATTCAAAATTTATGAAATTTAGATGGCGCTGCTGTAGCTGGACGGTAATATGTAAGTATCGTTCTAATACTCGATAGATTAAAACGGAATTATAGAATGTTAGACATCTACCTTTAAAAGACAAGACGCTATTTTAACACTCTTTTATTAGCTTGACCTGTATGTATCTATGTAACGCAATCTTTCAACGCAATTATCACCCACTTCAAGACGTCCAATTGAATTGAAGATTTGGACACGTATCAAAAACCGATGACAATTCAAAAAAATAACTGTCTCACCACCCCCCTGTGGCAACGCCCTCCTCACCGCCGCGTGTTTTTTAGTTTTTTAAACTATACATTATTAAAATTAATATTTTAATTTATAAAAAAAAAAAAAACAAAAATGACAAATCAGGTTATCAAGCTACAGTAGCGCCAATCTGGCAATTTATGAAACCATAAATTCATAATTTTCGACAGACATTTATTTATTTAAGTTAAAACCCATATGAAATAATTCGCCTTAAATCGACACTCCATCCATAAACATATCAATCTGTTATTATAATAGGGTACTGTTATTACAATTCCTTATTGAACGAAATAGATCATTATCGATTAGCAATTGGCGAATCGTATTATGTATTTGTTATGCAATATATAAACACGGAATGTAATCACAACTCTGAATAATTACACATCTTCTAAGTTAGTCAGCTCGGTATAATACTGGTTATTTTTTTGGTTTTTTTAATGACTGAATATACTCTGAAACGGCAAACAGAAAAATAAATTTCAAGCGGGTAATATATTATAACTACCGTTAAAATAAATATATATGGAAATTCACAACCTTTGACAAAATATGTATAATATTAATTCAATACAGTTTTAAATAAAAAGCATTTTTTTTTCAGGGATCAAGAGGGTCGTATCTAGTTTGCACGGAGTTCGGCGCAAGCAGGGGAATATTACAATGTCAGTATTTTTATAAGCATCTAGAGATTATGGTGAGATACCCTGGTTGACTAATTGTTAATATGATAAATTCAGTGGGATTCGATTATTTGATATTATGCATTATTGTTGTTTTTTAATATTCTATACATAATATTTGGTATCAAATATCAAGATTTTCAATTATGAGCAATACTCAATATCTCCAAACATGAATTGACTAAAAATAAACTAATAAATGTCTATTGTACTACTAAAATCTATTTTTAATACAATAGATACGACCTTTTAAATTTTATCAATTTGAACGTCCAAATATTTTTTTTATATGGCAAGTATTTTGACACTAATACCGCCAATAGCATTCCTTATATACTGAAATCTAATTTATATAAAAATAGCAGATACTATTATATTGTAATGCTACGTTCACTTACCATCGATGGTGCCGAATTCTCGCTCGTGAGCTCTTGTCAGTACTTGTTTATATAGTGTTTCGGCTTCCTTGTATTTACCCTGGAATAACAACATTCACTATTAATAAAGATAAATGTATGGAAGTTTATATATACTTATTTACCCTAACAACCTCATCGGCGAAAACGCTCTGGATATGGTCGAAGTGTCAAAACTTTACTATGGCCATTGATCAATAATGTACTAGATTACCGGTGATAGATTCTAAAACGGCCCGAACAATAAGAGAACAAATACGTTTGTGGTCTTACTTCAAATTAGTATGGTCCAATCATAACCAACGTTAAGACATCAAAATGCCGTAGTATGAACGCGCAGTTCAAAAATTGTGTAAATAACCATCGCGACACCAAGATTTTGGAAGGATTATCTTTTTTTCGGTAAGTTAATATCACTAAGTGTTTTTCATAAAATAAACTCAGAATTAAATAGTAAATAAGTATCAACTAGCAAATATTATAATTGTGTAACCAATGTTAGCGACAACGCGAAATAAGGTTGAAATTGGAACAAAAGTTATGGTACATTTCTCATCACTTTCTGTCATTCATGGCGTAAGATCGTAAGTGAATATTAATACAATCTAAGCCGCACTTGATTGCAAATATTGCACATATAACAAGGTACATAAAAAAGTACCATTTTTAGATAAAATTATTAAACCTTTACATCGCTTTCTCCATTTTATTGATTATTCAGTCGGTGCCACATTTGTGTATTGTTTTTGTTCGTGAAGCATTATCTATATCATTGTTGATCGAAGACTATGGCTTTAATATTATGAATTTAAAAAAATGTTCGTATTAAAAAATGCTAGTGGTAAAAATACTATCTCAATATAAATAAGCTAGACTAATATTATAATATTATTAATTAGCCTTAAACGAACAATGTAAATCAATACACCGCACCTGTTTTAGGTAACATGAGGCGAGGTTGTTCTTGGTCTTGGCTACGTTGGGGTCGTCGGGGCCCAGTTTGCTCTCGTATATTTCCAACGCACGTTGATAGTATTGCTCGACCTCTTCGTATTTGTTCTGGAAATATTCATAATTTTATTATTTTATGCGGGGTTTTGTATGTGTTATCTGATATATAAACTATAAAAAAACGGTTACTTTATGAACAACAATTTAAGAATTTGTTTCCAAAGAGTTTGTTAGTTATAATCGAATTGAAACTTTATAATTTATTTGGTAATCCGACAGTTCACAACATAAATACTCTATTATATCAAGTATTATATTGCATGTAACTAAAACCAAAATTGGATTTTTTTATTGTATAAGTATAGGAGCATATGGGCCACCTGATGGTAAGTGGTCACCAAAGCCCATAGACAATGGCATTGTATGAGATGTTAACCATCCCTTACATCGACAATGCGCCACCAACCTTGGGAACCAAGACGTAATGTCTCTTGTAATTGCACTGGCTCAGTCACCCTTCAAACCAGAACACAACAATACAAAGTACTGCCGTTTTGCGGTAGAATATCTGATGAGTGGGTGCTACCCAGATGAGCTTGCACAAAGCTCTACCACCGAGCATATATTACACAATTACTTAAATATACATATATCGAATTGCTAACTCAATCAGAAGTCAGCAAATATATCTAGTGAATGAGTATGTGTGAGTGGTCGTGTGTGTGACAGTGGGGGGGGGCTGACCTGGTTCTGGCACAGCAGCGCGAGGTTGTTGAGCTGCTTGGCGACGTCGGGGTGGTCGCGGCCCAGCACGGCCTCGCGGATGCACAGCGCGCGCTTGCACAGCGGCTCCGCCTCGCGGTACTTGCCTGCCGGGACAAACGAGAATGTTATCATTCCCCTTAACGACATTCCACTGGGTCACGATTTTAACTTATTGAATATAAGTATATTTTATTATCTTTTGAAAAAATCTAATATAAATTGTGTTGTTTTGTTTTTATTTTTCATATAAGTACAAACAAAACAATTCTCTCGTTACCTTTATCAACGTCATTCACTGGGTCACAATGTGATGTGATTTTACATAGGGCATATTATTAAATTGTATTTCTCACCTCGTTTTCCATAAAGCACGGCGAGGTTGTTGAGCGTGGCGGCCACGGCGGGGTGGTTCTCCCCGAGGGTCTTCTCTCGGATGGAGAGAGCGTCGTTCAGTAGATTAGCAGCTTCCTTGTATTTGTTCTGATCCCTGTATTTAAATTATACGTCAATTTATACCAATATAATAAAAATACCAATTAAATTCGATTACTTATTGGTCCAGTCATTATATAACTAATATTATAAATGCGAGAGCGAGGTTTACATCACATCATTAAAATTTGTAACAGCATTGTCAGAGGTACACCATGCAACGAAATTTATACGACAGAATCATTCGAAGCTTTGGATGTACTGTGTTATTCTTAAACCATAGCTGTGGTCGTTGTTTTTTATTCGTAAACTAATAAGTAAAATTAAACTATTTATATATATTATTATTTTTCTGAAGTAAATCGATTCAAGTCAATTAAGTTCTCGCTATTATGTTGATGGTAATATGAATAGATAGGAATCGAAACGATTTGTTTCTTTTCTGATTGATAAATCTTCCTTCGTGTCCTTGTGTTTTTCGAAACCCGTTTCGATTTTGCGATTATGTCCTATATGTCATTATTTCCGTTTAATTAATTTTTAATAATTTGACATGTTTCGAAATAAATTGAATATACAATTAATTGCATTATAATTTTTCCATTATTGGAATGAGTTCATTACCTAATTAAAATGGATAATATAATAATGTCCTGAAGCACGTCACTTGAAGAGAAACGTGATTGTGCGTGCGTGCGTGCGCGTACCTGTAGACGAGCGCGAGTATGTTGAGCATGGTGGCGACGTCGGGGTGGTCGTGGCCGGACGTCTTCTCCAGGTCCTCGAGCGCCTGCTTGCAGAGCGGCACGGCCACCTCGTAGCGGCCCTGCGACGCGTACTGGATGACCAGGTTGTGCAGCGTGCGCAGGCGCGCCGGGATCTCGTAGCCCGCGTTCACCTGCTGCGCGAACTGCGACGGCGGCGTGGGCGACATGGCTGCGGGGAGCGCATCACTACAGTCCCGGCGCTGGGCTCGTTGACGTTATATTCACGGCTAAGATTATATTTCCTTCGCTGCTAAGCAAGACTTAAATCCATAAACACCAATTGATCTTGTGAAAATTCTGTGATGCCCGCTCGTATTAGAACCCGCTATATTTAGTTAAGATCTATATGATTCCATCCATTGAACCTTAACTTTATCTAGGATTTTGTAACTTGAATATTTTTATTTGTTACATATTAATTTAAGAAACCTGCAGTGCATTTTGCATCCTACATACATTTGTATATTATATAAGTTATAATATACCATGTAAGTTAATAATCAACATACACTTATTGTTCCTGTTGTCCTCGTGGTCGTCGTCAGGGAAGAGGTCGACCATGGGATCGTCACGCTTGTTGTCGCCCTGACCGCTGCGACTGGTCTCCGACTCTTCATTGATATCGCTGTCGTATTTGCTGAGGGATTTCATTAAATCACGATTAATATTTAACAAGAACATTTTGTTACATATAAAAATATATTTTGGTAAAAAAACTTTTTGAAATGATTAGACTTCGAGACAGTTAAACGGACAGTTTAAAAATTATTACATAAATAGAGCCAACTCACGATACCTAATAACCACTTCACGGGTCGGACACGGTTTTTGTTACATACTGTATATGGGGTAATGTGTGCAATTCACACGTGGTAGACGTGAAATCTTCAAAAAATTTGGCTTCAACTTTATAATGCTTCCTATCTCATTTTCTCCCACGTGAAATCTTATAAATTTATGTGTCTGTCTCTTTTTACTGACGCTTTTTCGTTTCATCGACTTTCGAATCACAACGATGCTAAAGAAGTTTTCACTTCAAAATAATTACTTACAGTTATGTAACTATTAAAAGAATATTTATGTAAAAAGCTTTATAATTGCCAATTAAAGTGTTTGCCCATGTCTAAATTTTCGACATTATTGAATTGAAAAAGAAATTCAAGTCTTAATTGGATACGCTAAAATATTTTTAAAGAAAACCTAGAAAACCACTTACAATATTTTATTAATACATAAATTCTGTACCGTTATCTGTACTTGATTCTCCTATGAAACTTTTTATGATATTGATTGATGTGTATATATGAAATAGTGATGCTCACCGTATAGAAGCCATGAAGTCCAAATGCTTGTTCTCCTCTTCCAGCTGTGAGACCCGTTGCTCTGAGGCCTGGAGGCGCTGCTGGGCAGTCGCGAGCTCGTCACGGAGCCACGCGTTCTCCTGACACAGCCGACGGACCTGGGTACGAAGCTTCTGTTTCTCCGCTTCAACTGACTGCAAGTGGGAGGCTAATGCGATCATAACCTGTAAACAAATGGAGACGACATTTAAGTAAAATTGATAATGACAAATATTTTATATCCTAACTAATATTATAAAATATGGAAATGTGTTTGTTTGTAACGCTTTCACGCCTAAACCACAAAACCGAATTTATAAATTCTTTAAAAATATAAACTTCTTGATTTGCTTTATTAATGTCTTAATGAATGAAATTCAAACTATTTTAAAGATAATAAGCATAAGAGCATAAGTATCAGTCAGTATGTCTCACTAGATTTCTAACCTTGGTTAGAAAGGTCTCTTCTTGAAGAGAGAGAATTTGATATGCATATGTCTACTTTATGTAAATACTAGACATCCATTTCCCGAGGGATCCTA
Organism: Nymphalis c-album; assembly: GCA_963151315.1. Lineage (NCBI taxonomy): Eukaryota > Metazoa > Arthropoda > Insecta > Lepidoptera > Nymphalidae > Nymphalis > Nymphalis c-album. The sequence continues at coordinate 1,752,566 of OY720601.1, forward strand.
CATAATTATGTACATAAAACTCTCGATATATGCCTAACCATCCAACATTCTTACCTCGATCAGTGAGGCGAATTAAGTTCCGAAGTCTTCTTTCTTAGAATAGACCTTTTAATGAGACGATGAAATGAGATTTATGTTTTTTTTTTTTTATTAATTAATGTCCTGATACAATATTTAAGTTTTAAAGACGAAAGGCGTAATTCAAAAACTTCCCAACATACATATTATATAACAACGTAGGCTTCAAAATCGAATGTCACTTACATTATCACGTAAACACGTAGGAACGACTGAAGTGTTTCCGAGCTGATGGTCGATTGTTAAATTGTTTGTTGTAATCAATATATAGGTGTAATATATTATACAATATATTAAATAAAGATTTTGAATTCTAACGGTTCATTATACTTACACACAATCCTACTATTACCGATGTATAATGAAAATTCGTTAAATATATAAACCGAGAAGTAGACAATTTATTATATTTTAATTGAAAAACTAATAACACAAAATATTCAAACCATTTATATTATTTTAAAAAACGAAAACGTTCTAAAATTTTAATAGAGTGGAGTTTCCACCCACTTTAAACTATTCGCGCGAGCCTCCCCCGGGTTGTGTGCTCTGATGCTAGTTCAACAACCCCTAGCACGTAAACCTTTGTGCGGGGCTGATTAAGGGCCGCAATCTCATCTCGACGTGGGGCGCGGAGTACGCACGATAAGAATCATTTGTTTGTTCAGAACACGTATCCCTTAAAGGGCTCGCTACAGACGCATCCTATGCGAAACGTAATATGAAAACTGCGTTTAAATTTGATATTCGTGATCTGTACCGTATTATTATTTAATCTGTGCTTGCTATTCAATTAGTCAAACAGTACATTGCCTAACATTTGTCTGTACAGACTTTAAAGTATGTTTTTCTTATTATTTAGTAAAACTACATACACATTTTTCATCTATAGCCAGTGAAATTAAAACATGTAAGACATTAGAATTTCCTATCGTGTTCGGCGGTGAAGGAAAACGTGAAGAAATTTACTTGTGCCGGATTAAATTATTATCTTAAGCAAACTTTATAGGTAGGCGGGCTAATGTGATTCATCCCCTCTTCCCTCTAATACCTATTAAACAGCTGAATCTTTCTTCAAACATAACCTAAGCCTCTTGACTAAGATACCTTTCAAACAAAAGCAACTAAATGAGAATTGGTTCATCCGTTCGGGTCTACGATCACACATAGACAAACAGAGATACAGATATACACACGTCAAACTTATAACACGCCTCGTTTTGCCTCGGGGTTTAATAATTAATATAAAAGAGCAATGTAAAAATCTAAGGTTGCTTTATGATTACCGCTCCTGCTATTGGAGTTTTACATATGACCTTATTCATTTTAGTGCGACAAGTTTAGTAACACCAAAACCCTTAAAGAAGACATCTTTACGGACGGTCCTTAAAACCATTCAATGAATGTAGGCCACGTCGAGTCTCCATGATAGTGGGAATTGAAAGGCTTCAGGAAATAGGGCACTTCAGTTATGTTTATATCAAGACGCTTCCCGGAGATTATAGGTCGATCTTGAAACTGTGTCATTTATAGTTGAGACGTATTTATCGTCACAGATAAAAAAAATCTACGTAAAAAAGTTGCTGTGAAATATTGTCACAGTGACAAGATTTCGTCAATGCTTAAATTTTATCCATTGCGTTCGGGTATTTTATACCAATTATAATAAATTCATCAATTTTAATGATGATAATCTATCTCTATATCTATATCTATCTAAATCTATGTTTTTGTCACGGGAATCTGTTATATAATATTTAAGACCTAATATCATATAATGTAGCAATTATCTCTCAAGTCTAGTAGTTTTTATTGGTTCTAAAAATGTCTAGTGTTACACCAAATGAATACTTAATAATATAGTTGTATTGCAATATAAGAGGTAAACCGAATTCAACCACAAATGTATTGCACAAATATAGTTAATTAAATAAGTAAACTAACTTCTGAGAATTTAATTGACTAATCTGTCACGCATCATCATTTTAATTTTCTAATTTAGTGATTAGCAAAAAAAACAATCGCCTACCTCGTTAGCGGATTATAACTATATAAGCCACCTTACTTATCTGAAAGGTCTAGAGTTTTGAAATTATGATTGAACCTGGCGTTTTTACACCAAACTGTACTTCAAACATCGCGTAAAGCGATTGGCTCCTCGAACTCTCCGTCCGTGTTAGATCGCCTCAGATTATCAGAGTGAAAGAATAGAGTGCATCGGTTTTAATAATCTTATATCACCTGCGCAGTTGGCTATTCTCCGTTGTAAATGTCCGTCGTGACCTATATCGGTCAAGGGGACAAAATATTTTTAATCTGTATATCAAATTATTACGATGCCACAGAAATAAAATATATTACCAATTATTAACAGCCAGCATTGTCTCAATGCTGACCAAAGGCTGTATTCAATATGTAATAATTATGTAATATAATTTGAACGTATGAAGTATAATCAATATTTTTAAAGAATTTTGAAGAATGTTACTCTATGTAATACCTAAACATTCAATATTATAAAAAGATACCATGAAAGGTAATTAATCACTCATTATGTGTCCAGATTAACTGCGTAAATAGTTTTATGTATGGATTTATATATAGAAGAGGAATTTTAAGTGTCTGCCACACCACCGTAGGGCTGTCAGCTACAAATTTAAATATGAAAATAATCCAAACGAATTTTCCGCATCTCAATTCACAAGTTTAGATTCGGTTAGTGTTCCAATTACATATTATTAACTAATAAACTGCGCTGCAAGATATTAATATGTTGTTTATTTATATCGTATACGTGAAATATACTTTAAATCTCATTATAACAAGCCCGACTGTGGGACGTAATGGGCTAAATATTAATACTAGCTGTGCCCCGCAGTTTCATTTAATTAATAAAAATATAATGAATAAAAATCAGCCTATTCTTTCTCGATAAAAGGACTATACGACATAAAAATATATTTTGAATTCGAACCAGTAGTTCCTGAGATTAGCCGGATCAAACAAACAAACTGATAAGCTTTATATATTAGTATAGACTATAGATAAGAGTATAGTAGTTTGTAATAGTATGTGTGTTCCACAGTCGGACAAACGTTTAGGAGATTTGAAGTTTATTTTACCACAACTCCAAAGCGAGTTGGGGTAAAATAAACTTCGTAGAATTTTTTTCGACAATATCTCAGTCTCCCAGCGATCACGGGATTCATTTTATAAACTCACATTGAGCAAATGAAAACGCAGTAATGTTTGTACGTATTTAAACCTACGATCTCCGTTTATCATCCACGAGAAAAAACTTTAATATTTATTTATCATATAAAAAAGCGTGTACCAGCCCTTAGAATCTTTATAAAGCGATCAAGTGAAGCGAACGAGAAATGCACATTTGCATAATCATATTTCAATAAACTTCACCCGTATCGATCGTATTTAGTTCGATATTAAAACTATTTGTGGTTTAATCAATAAGATTAATACGCCTTTCATATTATTATATATGTTTATAAATATGTATTATTAATCTATACGTTTTAATCTGTTATTAATGATTAAATTATTTGCATATTAAAATAGTTATACAACTAATAACAAAAAGCACTCTACAATACATTTTGATATTAACAATTTCAACGCTATTTATACGCTGTAAAAATAGTTTAAATATTACGATCTAATGATTTTCCAAACAAGAACCGTTGAATTCTTGCTCAGCGATTAAGTCATTAGCATAACTTGATTACCTGTGTCTCCCCCAGTCCGAGTTCAATCGCATCGATGCTCTTCCGCACCAGAGACACCTTCTCGTGCTCGTGCTCAGTGTTGGCCGCCAGCCCGGCCAGCAGCTGCGTGTGCTCCGCCCGCAACGCCTCGAGCCCGGCGGCGACCGTGCGCGCGCCGGCCACCATCTCCTCCTGCGTCATCGCCGTCATCCTGCCTAGCGATTCGATCTTCTTTCTGTTGACAAGAACAATTTTTAATTACAACGTATTCCATATTCAAATCATTTTTTTTTTTAAATAATTAACTCTCTTTATTAATACTCAAGACGTCGATATACCTTCGTTTTATTTAACGTTCTAAGTTCAAATATACGACGATAAAAATATGTAAGTAGATATAAACACAAATAAATAAAACGTATCGATATCTGACCGTGAAAAAAACCTTGGATGAGAAAATGATACTTATCAGGTTAACACGTCTCGCGCTACAATGACAGGATAACTATAGAGTTAACTGTATTGTGACAAATCAGTGAGACACATTGGTATATTTTTTGACTGTGATTCTCCAATTTTCTTGTTTATGTATAGATAATTGATTACTTTTTTTTTTGTAACACAACACTATTTCACCTAGCTACTTATACAGTTTTATATTTTACTTCCAAAGTTCACAATTTCGTAAACATTCAAAACGTTCCATTTTTTTGGTAATCCATAGTAAATACCATAGAGTATTCAAGATCTCGACCAATGATGTCGCGTCACTTCGACATTAAAGTAGTTTATGTCTCTATTCCTCTTGTGGGCTATACGTATACCGTTTCACTTCTGTCACGTGTATAGTGCTGACAAACACTTATTATCTGTCTGGTAAAAGCGATAGTCAGATTAAAAAACAAAAATATAAATATAAAAATTGCTTACTAAACAAAACAACTGTAAACATTAAAAATGCATGTGATTGATTATGACAACGATTACTTTAAAAATAAATAATACATATGTATCTGAACTATATAATTATGTGCCAGACAAGTTGTTTGCGGGATATATATAAACATCTCTATATGTACATACATCTTTTAAAAATATCTTTTGAAACACGTGTAAATTTTTTATATGGACACAAATATTTAGAAAGGTATGTCATATAATATGTTCTACGATAAAATTAATAGTATATACACATTTCTTATACGCGAGTATACAAAACACAACGTGAATAAAATAAACATAAAAATATATGTATTATTTTTATGTGCAATATGTTATTATATGTAGTAGTGTTTATGTTTTCTTTGCATAAACTATTTTTCACCGTATTATAAAAATAAAAACGTATATTTTCGTAATCTTTGTTTATTCTTCGATCAATAATGTACCAGATTAGCGGTAAGCGCTTCAAAATCGGCCCGAAAAGTAAGAACACAATGACGTTTGTGAGATTATTTCAAATGAGTATGGACTAATCATAATTTATTGCTAAGGAAATAAGGTTGAATATGGAACAATCGTTATTGTACATTTCCTATGTCTTTCTGTCATTCATGGCGTAGGGTCGTAAGTGAACGTCAATACAGTCTAAACCGCACTTTATTGCTCGGTAACAAGGAAGTGCCCCATTTGAAAATTGTTTTTGTTCGTGACGCGTTATCTATTAGTATTGTTGATCGAAGTGTTTATTGCAATAAGATATAAAATATTTAGAATGTTCATGAATATGATATACAAGATGTATTCATAGCTTTTAATGTTTTTTTGGGTACCGTTATCTCAAGAGACAAATCAGCATTACCTATTACATATTTTATAGAACATGGCTGTGCTTTAGTGTATTCTCTATTCTTTCACTGTAATCATTCTTAACGGGAAAATCCAATATTTTAATCGGTTGATCCGCAAATTAACCTAGGACCTCAGAATGAACAGTCTACTTACATCTACATAATATATAAATAGCTACAATCATTTCAGAATAAACCCAGGACGAAACATACCAGCACTATGTTACCTAGAGTAACCTAGTCGGTTGAAAGAGAGAGAGAGAAAATCCAGTAATGCCTACCTCCTATAGCTCTATATAATAAATATATATAGTATAGAAGCCATAAACCAGATCCTTATTAGGATTCGCCAATCGTATATAAAGTAGTGAAGTCCGAGAACAGATGTATATTGTTACAAACACATTTAGTAATTAGAACAATATGATCTATTTTATTTGTAACCAATATCCTTAATTAATTATCTATATTGAGCATTAAGGATCTTGCTTTATAAATAATATTAGGGCAAGTTCATCTTCGGACACTTGAAACTTATTGTTTATTTAATTTTACTGTATTTATCTGTTAACATATTTGATTAGAACGCTTCAGACCGAGGTTAGTCAAGTGATTCATTTGTGTTTAAAATCCATCCCGTGCTCGGCGGTGTTAACATCGTGAGGAAACCTGCATGTGACTAATATCACTGAAATTTTAACACATGTACACACCAAACCGAGTTAACACTGGAACATTCTCAGGCTGTTACTTCACTTTACTGTACGTTATTTGACATTAGTGTACAGTAAATAAATTTTTGAATTTAACTATCAAATCCCCATGGACTATTATAAGACCTTTTTTTTTGGACCTTTATAAATGTACGTTGAGTTTAGTAGTTTGATGTTTCTGCATGTTTCATTGCCACGCCGCCACACAATAAAAGTTTTAGGATTACTAATATTATTGCCTTAATTCTTTCGCGACTTCTTTCTTCTTTATCGTCGTGTCAGATGTCTTAATTTTGCGGGGGTGTTAACAACAACAAGAAACTGATGTGTTACGAATAGAGATCAACAATAATGAGATCACCGACATTAATTCGCCCTGGATCTTTCAATCTCGATTAAGCCACTAACAAAAGCGACGTATGCCTCATCATATTTATTTAAAAAAACAACACTTCTTAATTTAGTAACATATTCATTTTCATCCATAAATCAGAGAACAGATTAAATATTTACTTCATTGTCAATATCAAATTGAGTAATCACTTTAACATTGTAATCACGGCTCTCGAAATTCAGATGGCCATTAAAAATGCTCGAAATGTTTTTAATATTAATACACGTTATTCTTTTCCACTATTGAGACATGAATATTAGATTGATATAAGAAATGCATTAAAAAATTCACCACAATATCCTATACAGCACCTGAGTCATCTAGGGGAAGGTCGGTTATTTTGGACCATTTTTAAAAAAAATGTGTTTTTGAAATGCTTCTTTGAAAAAAGCACCGATAACAACTATATTAAATGAAACTATATTTATTTGGCTTCACATATAACTAATAAAAATCAACATAATTATAGTGACACTTCAGATAATTATCATTTTATGAGATTAAATATTTGTTTCAATTTAACCAACCGGTAGGATTAATTGGACCACGCGGTTGGTAATTTGGACTTAGAAAAACTTACCTATAAAACTAAACAAAAACACTTTTAAGAAAAATATCTCTCGTACTACAAACAACAACGATAGAAAATCTAACTTAAGACTAAAAAGACTTTAAAAAAAAAACAAGTAAAATTCTGAATAAGTTTGAAAAAGATTAATTCAAACAATTATCACAAATATCGGGGTTAGTGGTGCAAGTTTCATTATAACAGTTATAGCAACGTATACATTCTATCCAATCCATTTTTGGTCCTTTCTTATAGTAGTAACTTTGCCCACATTTCGAACAATCATTTTCTTTATCTTCTGAATCGTCAAAGACTATGACTTCTTCTTCTTCATCAGTCGTCTTCAATTTTTATCTTCTTCTTATTGCGAGTTTTTATCATTAAGTTTCTTGTTTTGTTGTATTCACTTTAGTTCTTTTTTATCGTCTGCTTGATCGGTTTATTTACTAAAACTATTTAAGTTTTCTTTTGCACTGTTTGGAATCCGCTCTCATCAACATTAAATATTTTGTTAGCATTCAGCTTGTTAGTATCAACCTACCTAATAGCATTAAGGATATTCAATCTTTAAGTTTATACAAAGAAACCCTAAAACACCACATCTTAAAACAGTTCTCTAGGCCCTAAAGTATTTGCGTTTGTTATGAAATTGTTTTAAGAGATTTAATATTATTAACGACTAATTTTCTACATTCTTCTTTGATTATTGTATTTTTCTTACAAAATTATAATGAGTAATTTACCTAAAGAAAATAATATCAATTGCTATCCAATTGCTATAACACAAACGATACGTAATATTGCATCCTGTTTTGTCATACCCACATTATTTTAAGTGAAGTCTAATGTTGTTCTTTATTTTTGTGTACCGTCCGTATGCTGAATATTTTAAATAATAAATGTAAGTTAATATTGTTTTCTCAAATTTTAAGTGAATTGTATTCTTTTTTTTTGAGAAATAAATTCTTAAACCAGAACTATTTGCTAATAAATATCAAAAAAGTTTTGAATGCTTTCCCTGTTAAATCTTTTAGCTCGATTTATTTATTTATTTCAGATAGTTACGCCATCAACTTATCACTTAACACTTAAAATTAACAACTTAAACAGGTACTAATACAAAGTGATACGTCTTTAAAGAAGTTGCCTCAGGTTGTCGAAGATTAATCTTGTCCTTATGCCGTTTCATGGCGTAATACCAGGCCTTCCCAGCCATTTCCTTTGTTCCATTGAAGTTGTGTTTCAAATGTTTCAATCCATTTTTCTCGGCAATTTGGTAAGCAAGTCTCCTAACATCTCCAATAGTTAACCCAAACATGTGTTCCTCCAAAAAGTAAATTGTGCTCTACTAGAACATTTTCAAATTTTCTGCCAAATGCCGTTGGTCTACCTTTATTAATTTAAATAAGTTTTTCTGAGCAACCTTTATCCAAATGTATGTTAAATGTTGCTTTAGGAAACTTGTGTAATCGTGCACACACGTTCAAACCAATATTTGAATTCTTATAATCAAGTATAGCATTTAAGATCTTCTGCTTTCTATTTAAAATAATTTTGTTCACTCAATGTAACAAGCACGAAAAAGTTCGATAAATTGGACCAGTCCATTTTAACCGACCATGTGTGGTCCATTTAAGCAAACTGTTTAACCGCATAAAAAAACGAATTTGTTAAGAACATAACCAATCTAAGCCGGCTAATTTTCATCACCAGTTAATTGTCAATTAATAACGAATCTCAATTAAAAATATAAATATAGAAAGCTTACCTTTGCCTTAATTACACCACTAGCAAAGAACTCCAAAATTTACATTAAAAATAATGAAATTCGTTTTTCGTTAATGACAACTAGTCGCGCTGTTTTATGAGAAATCCACAATGGCGGATGTGTAGTGAAATTAGTTGATTGTCGTTTGGCATTGCCAATTATACAATCAATAAACTACTAAACGATAATTTGATGGTGGTCCAACTTAACGAATGGTCCAATATACCAAACCTTCCCATATATAAATAAAATGATAGAGGTCTGCAGTTGTGCGCGCATCACGGAAAACTACTGAATAGATTTCAATGAAATTTTCTAAATTTTATTTCAAAGACACTTGGCCCTTAGCAAAAAAAAATTATTGCGATATCTTCATTTAATAAAAAGTTATTAAAGTTTCAAGAAACAACGATTTGTATATGCACTGCGTGCTCAGTGATGTATGTTTAAACAAAGTATATTTTTGCTTGCGATCTTTTTGATGTTTTTTCCTTCGTACATAAGAAAACTTTGTTAATATACCAAGCACGCGGACGAAGTCGCGGGTATCAGCTAGTATATAATAAAACTAGTTATGAATGACACATAATTTTAAATACCTATCGATTTTAATGAGCGCTGTCGTCATTTAATACGTTTGCATAAATAATTTCACAGGAAGTGACTACTCATCATGAAACGTGAAGGTGCGGCTTATACTGACCAGCAGTGCTAGTGTAAGAACTCACGTCGAAGACCAACGACCGCGACACGCTATTTTGATAGGTATATCCTTTTAAATGTTATTATTATTTTTGTCAATGTCGCATATCAAAAACTATTTTTTATATGATTTATGTTTTTTCTTTTTTTAAATTAATTGTAATATTACGCTGTAGTTACTATTTTTAACATATACCTACATATATATAAATTTTGTTAACCCACATTTAAGCATGTAATATCCACATCAAGAAGACACAATTGTAAATATTTTCGGTTAATTGTATTGTATATGTCGTTGTTGCTTGTATAATTGTAGTCACTTTTGTCAGACTAAATAAAAAAAACACTATCTGACATTTAAAGATGGTGTTCTATGTTGAGTTTTGAGTTCGTTCTCATAGAAATAACTCTACTGGGCGGGTCGTGAAACATTTACACCGGAACTAGACCTATTTAGCGACCGTTAATGATATTTCGTTGACAAATGACAGCACCGACTGCATAAAACGAATCTAGAAGGGTAACAAACAAAACACACTCACTAATTGTACACAGATAACTATACTATGTTTTTATTTTTCGAAATTATTTAAAAAAAGAATGGCGAATGCATTTAATTTTGTTTTGCATTTTGTTAATTATGAAGATTTATTAACAGTTGCAATACGACGTTGTACTTATAAAATAGATAAAAGATGGATATCTTGAATGATAACCTAAGCAATGTTATGGTGACGAAATGCGTTCTATTTTAAAGCGTTACAAAACAATCATAGTTCTTTTTCCATTTTATTATATACTTTTTTATAGATATTTGTGTACGTATATATGCAATATAATTATGCAAAAATGTACGATTGAAGATAAGAATGTAACGCGAAATAAGTTGCGTTCAATTATGAACGATTACTTGGTTATAAAATAAATATATTTATATATGTAAATAACATATATATTAGTACTTATATATATATATATTGGGTTGGAATCGTGCTAAAAAAATTGAAGTGTCTGTCTGAAATCCAAAATAGCTGCCTCAAATGGAAATTGGATTAATAACGCTTAATTTAGTGAGTGTACATGGCAACTCATATCATACTCATACCAACATTAAAATACTTATAAATCTTTAAACAACATTACATTACACCGTGGTTTCCTTTATCAAGAACAATCTACGTTCTACTTTCGAAAACTAAGAACACCAAAAACATTCTCTATCCCCAATAAGTAGATTTACAGAACAATTCTGGGTGAAAGGCTCTTCGAATACGGCTTCAGTATCATTAAGATTATAATTAGGTTTCGCCAAGTTAGAGTAAATCGCATTTTCACGATTATTACACCGCAAGTAGGTCATTGACCGACACCATAAGCGAGATTGGCTAAGATTGAGGGCAAACATTCTTAAGCCGGTTAAAATTACGAAATATTTCAATATACGTTAGACTAACACACGTCGGAATCACGGTCAATATTCACTTATCTATCGGCTACGTTAAGATTACCTTTTAACTGATAATGACAAAAATACGCAAGCCGAGATGGTCCAGTCGTAAGAATCTCAACCGATGATCATGGGTTCAAACCCGAGCAAGCACCGCTAAATTTCATGTGCTTAATTTGTGATTATAATTCATCTAGTGATTGACAGTGACGTGTATACATATACACATATTGATAGTGAAAACACAGATTATGTGTGCCGCCAACCCGCATTGGAGCAGCGTAGTCGCATAAGCTCCAAAAATATTCTCCTCAATAAAAGAAGAGGCCTTAGCTCAGCAGTGGGTCATACACAGGCAGTTACTGAACTGTACTGTACTGAACTTCGTGTTAATCTAAATTTAAATATGAGTGAGAATCTTCATCATTTTGATTCCTGTATACTCTCATATATAATTTCACATGTGTTCGTTTTTCAACTTTCTCGTTTAGGAATCATTATCAATATTGATAATAATTATTTTATACGTTGAGTTCACTATAACTCCAAAGTGACCACATCTCATTTTTAACCGACTTCAAAAAAAGGAGGAGGTTATCAATTCGTCTGTATGTTTTTTTTTCTTCACTATTAAGATATTGTTAAGTACATATTTGAAGCATACATTCGAACATATTTTAAAGCCAATTTTATATAATATAAGGTAATGTTAGACGTTTTGGATAATTAAAAAATTAAATCCATCAAGCACCTGGAACTACTCAATGTTACCATATAACAATATTAACTTTGCAATAAACGTTACTCGTAAAACATTACCGTTAGATACAAACAGCTGACGATAATAAATACGATCATCACATAGCTTTGTTTGCATATATTATTCAAACCTGTCCCACATACGTGAGAATATGCCACAGGAAGCCGCATGATATGCAAATCGGAACAATTTAGATATGGGTCAACAGCTTCGACATCCTTCGCTTAATAATTCCATCAACGTACGAACCGATATTCATATTATTTATCGTTCTCCGACTTGCGACAACAGTCTGAAAGCATTTTTCAATTTCTAACCTAATATTAACAACGAAATGATTCAGTTATTCATTGCTAATAAAAATTAAACTTGACTTTCATAGAGGTATAATAAGCGTTGTGTTATTGCTATTTATCTGTATTTCGAAGATTCGAATTCTTTAAAAAAAAAAAGTAAGGAAGTGCAAAATGAGGTTAGCTTTCTTCAATCATATAACGCATGATCAAACTTCAAATTATATAACATTTTAAGTTTGATCCATTAACAGACTATTATGGGTTTGACAGTGGCAGTATTTTTTTTATAATAATTATAATTTAATTTAATCTAATAAACATTATAATTGTAAAACATTATACATATATATTAGGTTTCTACACTTCTCATATAAATTTTTACTTTACGTAACTACCTACCTAAGAACGTACTTCTCAGTCCGTGCAATATGTTTAAAAAGAGATACAAAATGTCTTCACGAATAAATAGATAAATTAAAATTCAAATGGTTTGTTAAAATTATGCGATTTTACCAAACAATTGCGTCTGACCTTCAGTGAACAGTGAAGTTGAATATTGTCACAAATGTTCTAAGATCTGTTCGTTATGTAATTCAGTGGATGATTTTAAAAATGTTAGTAATCGTTTTTGTTGTTTCTTTATCAAATATATCATTGAAAAGACGAAAGTTATGAAAGTACTCTTGCGTAATTGCCATTGACGCGAATTAAGAGTAGGCGACAGTGAATTAATTAAAAAAAAGAAAAGCCTACTAACGCTTATGTAAGTGTTTTATGTTTTATACAAATATTAATTTTGACGACTGGCTAACATTAAAAAACACACTTTATTTGTAAATCGTTTAATGTTGGAAGTCGATTTAGGGTGATACGCTATTTTTATTCGTGTATTCATTTAATGTTATTATTATATTAGTCAATTTCGCATATCATAATCTCATAAAACGCTAGTTTTTTGACGAGAGCTTCGATTATTATTTTCTGAGAGAGTCTTCCACAATGGTAAATAACCTCTCATTACCTCTACTAATACGTCTGTTACTACAAATAACAACAGTTACGTCTTATAAAGCCCAAATGAGACTTCGAGTACATTGAGATATACATACATATTATATATATATATTTTTTTTTTATTGCATAGGAAGGCGGACGAGCATATGGGCCACCTGATGGTAAGTTGTCACCAACGCTCATAGACATTGGCGTTGTAAGAGCTGTTAACCATCTCTTACATCGCCAATGCGCCACCAACCTTGGGAACTAAGATGTTATGCCCCTTGTGCCTGTAATTACACTGGCTCACTCACCCTTCAAACCGGAATACAGAAATAACAAGTACTGCTGTTTTGCGGTAGAATATCTGATGAGTGGGTGGTACCTACCCAGACGAGCTTGCACAAAGCTCTACCACCAAGTAATTTAAAGAAACCTTTTACAATTAATCTGGACTTGAATATATAGATATGAGAACTTAAAATTTTACGCTCACAGCTTGCTCTGTTGGGTAATAAAACCAAGTTTCTACTACGTGTTTCTACTTTATATTATGAACTAATCTTGCGGTCTCGGTATAACTGTTTTTTATTTACAAAAATGCATTTAAAAATCTTGTTCAAATGAACCACGCGAAACTTCTCACTTTTGAAAAGTATTAGGGTATTGGGTACACATAATTATTTAAATAACAACGACGGTAATATACGAAAAGAACATAAAAAAATTACAGGTCCACGAGAACGTTGATACGAGGACGAAATTCGAACATTCCAGAAAGAACTACGGCGTAAAGCGTTGAAAATCCCCGAGGGTGTTTCGGATACTTTATTACTTTCGCATTGCACCACACAAGAAAGGCTGTAGCATTTTATCAGCTACATTTTTAGTAAAAGCTATTTGTGTGTTTTAGAAAAAGATTAAATTTTAAATTTAGAACGCATATAATTAATTATAAATGTATTCAAGTTAATACATCTAATCATAATAATAACGTCCTCCTGACCGAGTTTGAGCCACGCTAACCGACCACGCAGAAGATATTAAAGCGCACATGTATGTGCGCAAATAGAGATGCAATCTCCATACCCTCGTAATCATAGTCCGATAGAACGGCGTTCCGACACGGCTGGAGAAAGATCAGACGCAAATCAAGTTATTTACATGATTCACACTGAAATTTCCAAACTAAATAAAACGTAATCGTTCCGTTAAGAGTAAAATTGATTGAAATCATTGAATATAATGTGTATACTGTTACATAAATAGTTATAATATAGCAGTAAACAAATCAGAAACAATGATCAGCTACTAATATGTCTGCACAATGTGTGAAAGGGAATAAATTCACGCAATAGATTATTCAAAGCGAAAACACTTGAGGAAACACAACTGCTCTAACGTTATTTCATTCGCTATATAAAAAATAACATATTATTATTTATTTTTTGTCAAATACATGCAATAAAGAATTTGATGACATATAAATAAAAGTAACCTAATATTCTAGTTATGCTACAAATCCTAAATGTAATATACAAAACTAATAATAAACAAATAATAAGTAATGTAACGAAATTTAATTCAATAAAAACATTGTAGTTAAATAAAGTACTCTATAGAAAATTATCGCCTCCAAAAATCTTCAAAAACCAAATTTAAAACTCGCGTAAAACGATTTGCTTTGGAATAATGGAATTAGCAGAAAAGGCGTAGGTCAGTACCAACCATTGGCCATCAGAAGGCTAAGAATAATTAATAGTAGACATTTCTTCTATCCGCAAACAAAACGAATTGTATATGGGACTCTAGTTTATTGATTTATTTTATATAACAAAGTTTTAACAACATACAATTCAGCGACAGGAGTGGAGGCAACCAAATAAAAATACACCAAACTTAAATAACAAAAGATCTTTAAATTCATCAGACATTAAGTACATACATATAAGTTACATAAGAAGCTTTGTAAATTGACTTAAAAAAAAGGGAGTTATCCGTGATTTAAAAAAAAATTAATCAATCAGCTATTTATAAGACTGTTGTGAAATTCTAATCATAACACCGAACCCTTCGTTCATCTTAAGATGGAATAGAATACAATGGAATTTAATTCATGGCATTTTATGTTGACGCAGTTACACTTTACGATATAAATGTACATAAAATACTACGATCGAATACCACTTTCGTTAATTTACATTTTACACGATTGATTCAAAATGTCCTTCGTATAGCAATTATCACATACGTATCAACTCAAGTGAATTATTTAAGAAAACATATTTATCGTTAACTGTATAAGGCAAACATGTGTTCAGGTCGTTTGTACCAACTACCATTCCTACCACATACAGCATGAATGCTAATTTTTGAAGACAACAAAATTGCACACCTTGAAAATGTTTTGTTTCAAAATATATCACACAAATTCTTTCAATTTTTATAATGTTAGATTTTATTATCGATGAAGAATATTTTGATTATTCAAATGCCACAATTGTTTATATTAACTTAAGATTGACTCTGAAACTGAAATTCAATTACATGCTTAATAGCTTTTAGTTGTGCAAATAGATTACAGATTGTTTCGACAAAGTCCCGTAGGATGGAGAAGACACGAAAGAGATAGATTGGTTTAATCGAGATTACAAAATCATTTTTTGTTAAAAGACAGCCTTAGATATCTGTGACTAAATTTGAAATAACTTCAATTATATTTAAAAACAAAATTAAACTATTAAATAAGCAAATTTAAAAGAAGCTTTAATACCTATTCAAAAGGATGATAAAGAAACTCCACTAAAAATATCTGAGCATTTTATAAGTAGCTTCTATGTTAATTCCGATTCAATGAGCCGAAACTAATTTGGGTAAAAGGATCCCGTCACTCAATATATTGACATTATATACATATAATAAATATATATAGAAGACCGTTAGCTGGGCTAACGATTTATGAAAAAGACTCCGTTTGACTTAAAGCTTAGAGTCGTAGCAGGGAAATACCAGTGTGAGTCACGTAGTCACTTATCTTTTTAGTTAAAAGTAACGGCGAGTAAAAATACTATTGCTGGACAAAGTCCTTCTCTCATTTTAGAAGAGGCTAAGCAAGGCTGCTCCAATGCGGATTGGTGAAGACGCATATCCTCACGATGTTTCCACCGCCGAGCACAAAGTAAAAATCGATATATTTTTTATTTAATAATTGAACTCAGAATTGTATACGCGATCTTAACGATATGAAAATTAAATAAAACAGCAAAATACCGTAACAAAAAAATATAATCACGATGTAAACGCACAGTACTTAGTCTAAGGTATTTCTTTGTTTCTCAGTCGTAAACGGGCTGTAATCTTGCCTAAGGCCCCTCCACCCCCAAAGAGTAGGTAACAGGCGACGCGAGGCGCATAAAATATCCCGTCTCCATGGCAACCAAGGGCGACAACCCTCCTTCCAACCACTAAGCAAGTTTCAGGAGAATGTATTATGAAAAAAGTCGAACCGACTCAAGAATAAATTATTAAATATTGTATTTCCACAATTGCTTTCACTTGTTCCAATTAAAATTACATGGCTGATGATGTTTATTGGTTAACTATAGAACAAAAAACGTTTAGTTGTTTAAAATAAATTCTTTTTGAAAAAGAATATCTAAAATCTGTTTTTTTTTTTAAATAATATTTTGGGTTAAGAAATAAAATCAAACATCGTACCAATTTATTTAAATTCTTGTCGATGATGACTTGCACTGTTCAAAGATAAATATGAATCGACCTGAATTATAATTTACAAGCTTAACTAGCCTTCATAAAGCAGAACTTTAACATTCGACAATAGTATAAACTTTTAGGAGTATTGCAAATTTTAATATCCGTGAAACAATAAATCATAAATGCACTCGAAAAGTGTAGTTACAGCGTTGCAGACGTAATAAATTTTGTGCCTTATCGAAACGGAACGAAACACAAAAGGACACGATTACAAGAATATCATCCGAGCGTCGAAGCAGCTGGCAACCAGCCCGCTACAACTAGTTTACCATGAATCTTATGTTTCTATTAAAAAACTTCAATATATAACAAAACCAGCCAGTGGTATGAGTAGCGGAAAAAACAAAACAGGTTCAAGAATCTTGTATGGATCCAATCAATAGGACAGTCAATAGAATATATAAAATCACAAATGGTTTAATTGGAGCATTGGAACTAAACGAAAAATGCACGATGAATACGAAACAAGAGCAAATACTAATCCAATTAAAATAACGTTAGTAACGTCTATACTGGACAAAGCTCGTGTAATCGATGCGTCTAGACATAACTGGGGGTGCAATGCAACTGAATGGTTAATCCACGGAGTTGTCATCCATTTTTAGCTTGCCGCTGTTATTTTAGGAATCCCAGACAATGTTTGCATTTTTCATGACGTAGAAACCTTTGTTTAAATGTCCTAAAAAAGGAAGACAAACTAGGAAACCGTTATTGTCTTAATATTTATGTTTACGGATGAATCAAATGTAACATTTCAGGATATGTAATGTTAATTTTTAATATGGTTTTCGTATTTTTTACTTCATATATATTTTTAAATTTATAAACTCGTACCATCAAAATACAGTTTTATCTATTATTTTTAAGTCTAGACTGTCCATCCCATAATTTCCATTCAACGTTTTATTAAAAAGCGCACTAACGAGAGACTAGAGATATTTTATGCAAACAGATTTAAAACGTTGAAACAAAAAAAAATGAAAAGCGAAACTGAGGAATTTACTTCCCATTATTACCGTAAGTACACATTAAAAGATGAGCCACTCGGCAAAAAATATTTTGCTGAGTGGGTTTCATTAGTATTATTTGGTTAAGTTTTATGGTAACATATAAAGTTTATCATCATTTGAAAAAAAGGATATCTACTGGTCCTTCTCGGTAGAATCTATTACAATCTATAAATCTAATAATCGGTAATTTGAATTCGTAGATTTGCATTTAATCTTGGTACTTGACGATTCAATAACTATAACATCCTACATGAATAGAGAATAGTTAATTGGATCTTATAAATAAGTACGTAAGGAAATCTTGTCTACATTGTCAGTGAAAATCAAGGTTGTTCCTTCAAAGGACAAAGGCGATGCTCAAACATCCTCCCCAAGGTTTAAAGTTCAAGGACGGAACGAGGACAAAGGAAGTTTGCTTAGTAGGAATAATATTATATACGTTTAATAAAGATAAATGTTAATGAAATCGTTTTTATCCATTATAATAAACTTCATACTTACATTCTGTAGGCGTTTAGAGTTTTCGACATTATATATAATGTTGTGCTAACAATTATTTTCCATCACAACACTAACACGACTTGCACTATTGTACACTGTATCACTCAAAGTAAAAAAAAAAGTATATAGAAATAGTTATTAATTAAAACACAGCACCTGTAAGACTGGAATTAGTATCAACTAACTCTACGAGCGACTATTTTGTACTAAATAATTTTCATTTGTCAAACCATATGATTTTTTTTTTATTACATAGGAAGGCGGACGAGCATGTGGGCCACCTGATGGTAAGTGGTCACCAACACCCATAGACATTGGCGTTGTGAGAGATGTTACCATCACTTACATCGCCAATGCGCCACCAACCTTGGGAAATAAGATGTTATGTCCCATGTGCCTGTAATTACACTGGGTCACTCACCCTTCATACCGGAACACAACAATAGCAAGTACTGCTGTTTTGCGGTAGAATATCTGATGAGTGGGTGGTACCTACCCAGTCGAGCTCGCACAAAGCCCTACCACCAAGTAATGATACTCAAAAGATTTATCATCAATAATTTAACTTTTTTTTTTGAGCTATTTGGTAATGTTTTCGCGTTTCGTTTTACGCTATTATTTACGAAACAGTATCATCTCCTAACAATTGTATCACATTGGTAAGATAGTCCCATTTGAGTATTCGTTAAAGCTGTTTACGATTCAATTTTAGTACTTAACGCTTCGGCTTTTATTACTTCCATTAGGTTTAAGATGGATTAACAACGATATCAAAATCTTCATCAGAAAATGGATTTCATATTTAATTAAACGTAAGACAAAAAAATCAAATTATTAAAAGTACGGCCAAGCTCCTCTCTTAAATTAGATGTATAAATTTTTATGGCGTATATTTTAAATGAAGTTACCAAAAAATTACGCATTTATCATACAAAATAAATTAAAAACTCATGTTTTGAATCGAGATATTTCAATCTACAGTTCATGCACGTGTATTTTTTGGCACACTCACGAGAGAAAATAGATTTCATGCCAATTATTGCACAATTTCACCCAGACAGAGAGGAAGCTACGGGATATTCCTGGAGCGCGAATGGGACAGAAGTATAATCGAAATTAAAATAGACCCACTCCTACGCAACTCAGCGGTTGGTGTGTCGTTGATCCCTTTAGATCATTGTCTCATGTTATGATACAATTTGTTTGTTTTTGTTTGACATTTTCAATGATAACTGTAACAAGAGTTACTTCATAAACAATAACAATTTTAATTATCTTTGCTTTTATGATTTGCTTTACCTTCCTCGTTATTTAACTTACACACACAAGTGAGTAGAAGGTTTTTGATTTTGACTTGTATTCTAAAAAACACAAGAACTCAGAAACAAATAGCGTATATTTCACGCAAATATTTTTTACATTACTTTATAAACTTCATATTAATAAAAAAATTAAGTTGACCATATCAAATACGGCGACCCTGTGAACATACGGTCAGCACGTGCAAAACATGTCTATATTTGCAGACTCATACAAAAAGGTTTCAGCTGAAGCTCGTACTCCAGATTGAACTAATTGAGTTACGTACGTCTAAGATGGAAGTACTTCTCTTAATAACCATCCAAGGTTTATGTTACGAATTTTGAAGTCTTAAGGCATCCGTTATATTAAAAATTTAATTAAAATAAATAATAGTTTAAAAAAACTAAAAAAACACGCTAAGATTATCCAGCGAAACGTCGAAAAAAAAAAAAACTATTATCAAATTATTGCATTGTCATCGGTCCTTGATACGTATGCAAAGTTTCAAATTAATCAGACTTCTGGAAATTGGTGAAAATTAAGTTCAAAGATTCCGTTACATACAACCCAAGCTAATAAAAGCGTGTTAAAAATATATCTTCTTTTTTAATTATTTCAGACTAAAAAAATATACTAATAATTTATTTTAACACAGAAATTTTACTGTTTCTGATTCACTTTGTCGAGCACCGAATGAAACCCTATTTTTAAACTATATGAATGACCGATCAATATACAGCCAGTCGCGTCATTTATATTTGAAAATCGGAGCAACTAAATTATGAGAGCGCTTATAACTAGAGTCAAATTTAATTTTATTACCTTACTCGCATGCCTTTTAATTCTATTTTGTTAGTGAATAAGTAATAAACATTGCCATATCTGCTAATATAACGGCACGAATAGGCTTTGAACACGCAACATTTAAATGTTACGTTCAAGATCAGTCAAAATAAACGTTTCAAAGTAAAGCTAACCCTTTGTTAATTCTATATAGTATTTATCGAGTTTGAATTCATTGTTTTCAATAAAATAAGTCAAGACTAACATTAACTTCCAACTTTACTAATCGTTATCTTCATTTTAAATAAGTATTTAATAACATAACAATGACTAAACAATAAACGACTGAAATATAAATAGTCATTACAATAAAATATAAAAGAAATATCAACGCAAATGCTTTGGAAAATACAAACAGATCTTTCAATAAATCTCAAGAATATAGAGTACCCTTTAGGGGATCTTGACAAACATTCACTTGAGCGTGAATAAAAATACACTTCAATTTCAATACATTTCATTTTAAATAAATACTCGAAAGTGAATTCTGTGAAACTGAGAATATTTCAAAGTAACAAAAAAAAAAACATTTAAGCATCGACGTCTTATTATATAGTCCATTATCTGCCATTAAGAACTGTTAACAGAAATTAGTAGAGCATTAAGTACAACGGCACAATTATTGCTATTAAAATTTATTTTTACTATTCAACTGAAGTAAACGGGTCAGATGTTCGATTTCAACGACTGTAAATAGTTCTTATGTATTTTAAGATTCAAATGTTTACGTTTTATTAACTTCATCAGAAACCTGAACGAATCAAGCGTTATCAGAGTCGATATTGATTACAGATATGATGTGACTACACAATCGTTACGCTCTTTAATTCTGTCATAATCGGTATTTCGTTTAATAGCGATAACCTCATTTCAGTTGAAATCGTAAATTCTGTGAGGCACTTTTCAGAGCAGATAGTAACAATTTTTATAAGAACGTTTTTTTGATTGTTATCAGACGAAGAAAATCATATACATTCGTATAATAGTTAAAATTTGATATGAAAGAAAATATAAGCGTAGCTAAATAAGAAAGCAATTTAAACACGACCAATGAAATAGGACGAGATGATTGCCATCCTGATCATAAATGTTTCGCTCGATTAGAACGATATTCGCCTCATACTACGATAAAAAAATCCAAAAACATAATAAATGTGAGTACATATTAACACCCTATTATTTATAAGCCATTACTGCATTCTGAGGATATCGTGTTCTACGAACATAATTGCCGTGCATTATAACGATAAAGATAAATATTGGAAAGGAGACTCGATAGTTTTTAACCTAGCCTTTGTTTCATAGTCAATTTAGCTACATGTATTGATATTTCTCATCATAGTAGATGATGAAAAAAATTCATTTTGAAAATCCCTGATTTTATCATAAAAGATTACATATAAAAATATTCTCTGTCTTCATTCGTTATAAAAGTTTACCGTGTAATGTTGAAATTTCGTTTTACTTGATAAAAATATCGATACAAAGTGACCGGTCTAGCGAGCGACCGGCTTGTATTGAATTTCAATAACGGAATTGGAATTGAAAACGACAAAAACGCTAGTGTAAAACATATTTACATAACTGAAACCGCTATTAACTTTATATAAGCTACAGATTAATATATAGCAAAACGAAAATTTACTAAAATATATTAATTGTGCAACGTTGTATTGTACAATTTTGTATCTGCAGTAAAAAGGCATTTATTTGAAGCCAATCAGAGCGTTAATAAGAATGCTAATTGACATAGTAATTAAATTGAAGACGAGTAGCAACAAGAATGTGTTGACTCACGTACCACTATCACAGATCGATAAAACTATATAATAAGTTCTATTTATATACGTATACTATTAAACGTATGTGTACACAAAGGCGATTTTACAAAGGATATAAATGCGAACAAAACAAAAACGATAAATGTTAAGATCATACACTGAGAAGCGAATAATAACAATACCGGGGATTTGTAATCAATAACAGAACACATTTATGATAACACAAGGTAAATTATTAAAAATTAAACGAGAAATAACAGTCGAGGTTATTGTGGTTTTATACAATTGACCGATAAGCGCACCACGAATACTATATTGAAGTTTATAATTACGTTTAAAACTAAATATTGAAGTGGTCAATACGTTAAATCCCAGTGAAAATTGGAGCAGATTGTACACAATCTAATCTAATAACAGTATAAACACTTTTGCTATATATTCCAATGGTAGAAAACTTAAGGACGGTAAAATGGACGCGTAATTTATTTCAAAAATGTTATTTTAATGCCGGTTAACGGGAGCGATTTCAACACGTCCACTCCCGAACATTACCGAGTGCGTACTACAGTGAATCGACTCGACGAGCTAGTGTGGCGCACGCAGTGGCGCCAGAGATATCGAGTCGATAGCTAAAGATAAAAATATAATACAAAGAAGATACTCTTTAACTTTAATAAAAACCTAATAAGAAATCAATAAACACTGCATAATATATAGTATTTCCTTTATTAAAATAAAAAAAGTCGCTGAGTATAATTATATTATAAAAAATACTTGCGAAATAACCGATTTAATGTTAAGGATTTAACATAGAAAAAAAAACATACTATCGCGTGACTCATTGCACTGCCCTATATTGACGATGGGGTTGCCACCCCTGCATTTTCCACGCCCCGAACTACATGCGCGTTGTGCAACGTACGCACACAGAGAGGGGTTCTCGCGTATGATAGTCGGATGGTTGAATTGGAAGAGCAAACAAAAACCAACCGGCTATTAAGGTTTTATGCGACAGATTACAAGATATTAAATAAGACAACAAGCGAGTTATTTCCTCTCAATGTAAAATTACATTTATGTTCAAGTACGGAAACATTATTAGAAACAAAAGATGTTATTAATTACAATTTAACGAAAACCGAATGAAATATGCGCCTCAAATTGTAAACATTCATCCGCGATTATTATTCAATATTCATATTGTAACAACAATCTTTGTTTGAAGTAAAAATAAAACTTATATTACTATACTATGCAAAATCACGATTCCAAAAAAATCAGTCTATTTTTCGAATTAAAATGAAGGAATTTTAATATATATTCGTAGGAGGAGCTCTATTAAAATTTAATACACTTAGTATTTCCTCGAGTAATAATACCCGCATTATAAAGTAGGGAATACACCACAGCCTAATTGGATAGCCGGATAGAATTTTGAAAAGACTATAAGTTTATAGTTATAAAAATATATTTCATTCATTAATTATATTATACATCAAAAACTTAAAATGAAATTATACCCATCGTCAGATTGCCAAACAAGTTTCTAGAACAAGACTCAAACAAGAATCAAACCAGACAAATTTAATTAGTAAATTGTGAGAAATTCAAGCTTCGAGAATTCGAAAATGAGAAAGAAAGCTCAAATAAAGTTATATAAACGCTGCAAGGTCAAAAGAATCAATACGAGAGCCGCCGACGTGTCTAGATGTGTTACCGTACCGTGAATCTTCAACACTCAAAATAATACTAGTATTACATCATGAAGTGATTACATTTAAATGAAAAATATTGTTTACTGGCAAAAATCGAACTGTTCATGAGTTCCCCTTGACTGATTTTGTCAACGACAGTCATTTTTCAACTACGATGACATATAGTGCACAAGCGTTCATAAAAACGCAGAGTATGGACTCACTATCCCCTCGTTCTCATAATCCGATGGGACGGAAAATCCGACACGACCGGAAAGAGTTTATGGACAGGATCAACCGGCTCTACGTGCCTGCCAATTTCCAGATAGCCGATATATCGACAGAAAAAAACTTATTTTGATTCGACCAAGGCCTTAAATTCTGCAGCTTTATAAGGTGGCGAGAAGACCAACGAAGCGGACAATATAATAAAAGGTAGAGCATTTAGATAAACTTGACACCGATATAATATTGAGACAAATTATCCATTTAAAACAATATCATTATGGTAACAAATGGAACAATCAAAGTGAAATGCGAACTATTTCTTAAGCACGCTCAATTACCCACAAGATGAAACACTGTAAGCACTTTCACAATTGATTACAAACAATCGATAACTTATTATAAATACAATAAATGTTTATACTACGTTTAAGATGTAACTATGTTTACGTTAGATAAATTTTATATTGGTAATATTTTAGATAAACTTTCAACAAAAACATTTCGACTTTATTCTTTACCTCACTCCACATTTCACGAGTAGCTAAGTATAGTCTAATCCAATATCAGGAGTTAGGAGGAGCAAAGATAAATAAACAATTTAGACCTTGATTTGACATGTCATCCTTAGTCGAGATCTAAAACAATATACGGTATATATTACATATAAGGACAAGTCATTATATTATGTATAGATTATGAATTCTTAAAATAAATACCGTTTTATATTTAGCGCGAATAAACTTTCAGATAAACGCGGCGGGGTACCATAATTTATAATAATTATGTATATATATATAAATAATTATGAGCCGGTTGACGTGGTTGATAGGTACTTGCCTTTCGCGCCGCAGGTCGTGGGTTCGATTCCCACCCACGACAGGCTGTTTGTTTGTCCTGAGTGAGAGTGTAATTATCTACATAAGTATGTATTTACAAAAGAAAAGTGGTATATATAGTTTATCAGTTATCTGGTTTCCATATTACAAACTCTGCTTAGTTAGAGATCAGAATGTGTGTGTGTTAATAATGGTCCCAGGATATTATTATTATATCTTAGAGATGAGTGTTGGAATCAGCTTAAATAAAAGATACAAATAAAAACAATGTAATCGTATCGAATTGCAAAATATATTGAACATTAATATCGAAATTATGATAAACGAAACATAAATCGATTAATTATAAATCTAATTATAATTATCTGCCACATGCGTCGTAAGACGTCCAATCTCAAACACCTACTTTATTATATATCGACGGACTGCTATATATTTATTCTATCAAAATAAAGTCAAAACTCACCACAGTATACGATTATGAAATGTCAACAAGTCATATCATGCGACATTGACTATAATACTTATAACAGTTACAAGGATGCATGCATCATAATATCGTATCACCACAACTGAATTTTTAAATATCACTTCAGCAATGTGATCTTTGAGAAATGGACTATATACTGTTGTTAATTATTTAATAAATATAATGCTATATAAAATATTTATATATAAAATAGGTAGACGACCAGTTCATCTGCGCCACCTGATGGTAAGTGGAAAAAAATGGAGTGAAAAAAAAGTCGAGATGGCCCAGTGGTAAGAACGCGTGAGTCGTGAATTAACCGATGATCGTGGGTTCAAACCCGGGCAAGCACCGCTGAATTTCATGTGCTTAATTTGTGATTATAATTCATCTCGTGCTTGACGGTGAAGGAAAACATCGTGAGGAAACCTGCATGTGTCAAATTTCATTAAAATTCTGTCACATGTGTAAGCTCCACAACCTTCGTGCCTACCGTGCTTGCACATAGCCCTACCACAAAGTCTATTACATTAATTATGTAGATAAATAAAGCCGCTCTAAACAATATAACACCAAAGAATTAGCATAAGGAAGCGTTACGAGCCTAATTTAAAGTGCAAAAACCTGTTTAGTTCAGCTCACTAAAATAATGGTCTAATTCTTTCTTACGATTAGAGCTGCAGCTTTCTCCGGTGAAAGATTTCGAACACAAAGACCTCGTGCAGCGATGAATGCACGCTATTAGAAAATTGCGTAATTTTAATTAATGGATTTATAATTAATTCTGACTAGAAATGATGAGTCTACAAACCAGAGAAAGGCAATGAATGATTTTTTGTTTAATAAGCGATTGAGTCGATAAGCAATCTATGTCATGTTTCCGATAAGATCTATATTAAAAGAAAATTTTTGTTATTAAAGAAGTAAAAGTTATTATACTTTTAAGTAATCTCAAGTTAATCTAGCCTAATTATTTACACTGAGGATTTTTATCGATACCAAAAAATAAAACCAAAGCCATTTCAATCATTCCTACAATTAAACAGAAGAAAAAGAACAATACCACACAAACAAGCCTTATATTCCAAAATATACTTGCAAGGAGATCTGATAAAGCGCTTGATAGTTTTGAAAGCGTATCTATTAGTAATTTCACTTGTCCACTTGTCTCGTACAGCGCTTCAATATCTACCATCTGAACATATACATTTATGCCCGCCAGATCAATAACAGAAGAGACAAGGTGTAATTTACGTGGAGAAAATAAACTGCTTTCAAATGCATTACTGACTGTGGTTAAACTGTGGTATTACGACACAAATTGCGGTGTTACTAACGTTCGTATCGGGTTAAAGTACACGAAACGAAATGTTCCAGTTAGATTTATAATGACAGCCCTTTCACGTTTTATGGAAGATTTTTAAGACGATAATTTTGGTATTTATGAATAAGATTAGTTTAATGATTATCGTATTAAATATTTTAGGAACCATTTTTACGATATGTAAAATGATCTCTAACATTAAATATTTCTTGATTTTTTAAACAGAGACGAAACAATCTATAGTCAAAGTCAAAATCTTTATTCAATATTCAAGCGTTATACTTACTTATTGATTGTCATAAATCTACCACCGGTTCGGAAATAAACACCTCAGACCTGAGAAGACCCGGCGAAAGAAACTCAGCAGGTTTTTTTTTTTGTATAAATCTCATCTTTACAATATATGCAATATATATGTTTATACATATATATAATACCAATTCTGTAGGGGGATTTCACATGGTGTTACTAATATTAACACTACTAATCGATAGTAAACTACATATTTACAAAATTGATTTATTATATATAGCAAGAAAGTGAAATAACTTCATACACTTATGAAACATCACTTTCGATTTTGACACCCAATTTGATAAAAAACATTCACGGAGCGGAAAGCACAAATATGAAATTATTTAATTAATCTCTAAACACTTACATATAACTCATAATATTGATGTTTTTTACTAAATCAATTACGTATCTAGTAATTAAAGTGATCTTAAATCATATTTTTACTTCCATCCAAAGCAAGAAAAAACGTAGACAGCAAATTTAAATTAAACACGATGAGAGAGAAAAAAAATACGATAATTAAAATGGAAAAACCTATCAAATATTAATTTATTATAAAATTATAATAATCACGATAGATCATTCTTTGCTACAATAATAATCTATTGAAGAGAAAGTCATGGCTTAGGATTTATAGAATAATTGAGTAAAAGTTCTGGAGGAACTATAATATAGTATTAAGTGGCCTTTCCATTTTTACCGGTCGTATTACTTGCGTATAATTAATATTGAATTGCATTTTAGATGTTTTACTATTGCTCTACTTATTTTTTAAGTATCGTGGTTTATGATCAAGTCTCGGCTTCTTCAGCCAATCGACTTGACAAAGTCAGAAACAGTTTAGGGATCCAAGGGAGGCAGAAGATTAGCCAGTCTGAATAACAATACAGTTTGGAGCGACTTATGATGGTGACGACCCTCAGTCATAAGGTATCAACGAAGAACATCTATATGTCATTATATTATATATCGTAATTCGTAAATTGCAGAGACCATTTACCATTGTTTCATATATTATTTGATCATGTACCTAATTCGCATTTATAAGTAAGTTTTTATTAATAATCTATACTGATACATAACGCTGAAGAGTTTTTTGTTTGATCCGGCTAAATCTCAGGAACTACTGGTTTATTTTAAAAGTTATTTTTGTGTTGTATAGTCCTTTTATTGAGGAAGGTTCTTAGATTATTATTCATTATATTTTTATTAATTATACGAGGTTGAATCCGCGGGGCACAGCTGGTATTATATAATGCTTTGATTTAATGCCTTACTGACATATTAACATATGTATGTACATTTATATTTTGCAATGGCGGTGGAACATAATGCGGCTGCACTTCACCTATCGCTCAACTGATCACCATGATCACAGATGACCTGACCCTAACGTCTGCTGGGTTTTGCTAGAGTTATAGTACTTTATATGGTGCTCAAAAATTTAATTATAAAACTACCAATGTATCTAATATAAGTGACTTATTATTATAGCACTTAGAATGATTTATATGTTTAAAAACACATTAATAAAGTATACAAATAATTAAATTACAATTGTTTTACATTTGCCAAATATTTCGTAATCGACAAACTAGTGCACAGTCATATTAGTGCCGTTGATGAAAAAAAAACATAATTAAATTAGACACTGTGGCGAAACTGGGGCTGCTTTCAGCACCTTTCTATTTCGATGTTACTTAGAATTTTAATACAGACTTACGTCAATGTTTAGAGCGATATGACTAATTCTTCTTATGAGAAACCTTTTTATTTTCTTCCATCGGATTGTCTAAGCTTAATATTTTTGACAGAATTACATTTATACTACCGCAAAACAGCAGTACTTCCTGCTGTTGTGTTCCGGTTTGATGGGTGAGTGAGCCAGTGTTATTACAGGCACAAGGGGCAAAACATCTTAGTTTCCTAGGTTGGTGGCGCATTGGCGATGTAAGCGAAGGTTAACATCTCTTACAATGCCAATGTCTATGGGCGTTGGTGACCACTTATCAACAGGTGGCCCAAATGCTCGTCCGCCTACCTATGCTATAAAAAAAAACATTAAAATTACAAACCTGATAAATTTGTTACGTATATAAATAGACGAAGTGAGATAAATTAGGTCAAAGGCAATTATTCCAAAAAAAAAGACCAACTATCGGAATTCCAACAAAAGGTGGAGCATGTCGAAGATAATACCAATTGTCGAATGCGAAATAACCCAGACTAGACACATTGGAATGCTACAAGAATAAATGGCTAAAAGTCATGCAATGAAGGTGTTAATTTTATATTTATTCACTTCAAATTTTTCCTAGTAATTTAAAAGAAGCTAAAGGGTAATATTATCGGCATTGTATAAGTCGCGAATATTTTATGTAGTACCGATTTCTTCACAATTTATTTTAAGAATCTATTCTTTCTTCGTTGCGCATTCAACTTTTTTGATCAAAAATAAAGTACTGTAAAAGTCCAAACCTCATTTCGTTTAAGTAGGCTTAAGATCACTAGACCGGAGACAAGTTAACAAAAAAAGAACATGGTCCAACGAAGCTACATGACAAAGAGTAAAAAGCGTCGTATTGGGGCTTAAATAGCCCAGGATGCTGTCTGGTCGCATACCAACGTAATTTATCTGTACATACCATATTTATAGACTGTCACTTTGTCTCGACTAGTTCCGATAGCTTTAATGGATGTTATAAATTTACTTAAGCCATTTTAAAATAGCAGGTGGATAAACTTATTAAGTTACAAAATTCTTGAAATTCTAACGTAGAAAAGTTGGTATTAGAATCCAAAAAAACTAAACAAATGAAGAATGAAAATAGATCTAACACAATTCTTGGCCGTTGCTTATTTCAGACATCCGCATATTCGAGAAGATTGTCAAGACCATAATAGCCCCATGCTACGGATAAGTGTAAATTGCAATGCGAGTGTATCATTGAATCATTGGACGTTGCACGCGCTCGACCGTGACCTTAGCGGAGGCGGGAACGCAACCAGTTTTCTGCTACTTTTGCTGCTCTTGTTAAGTACAACTTGCAAGATCGGTCGATCAATTTGCATAACTTATTGGTACTTCGATCACACGCTATGATCTCAAAGAAGAATGCAGTTTGGCCTGAGAATAATCATTATTTCAAATTAAAGGTTATCTCAGTGAAGACATACATCTGTAAGGTCATATACATATTTTAGATGAAATTATAAGACATGGGTCAATAAGTAGTAGATAGTCTTAAACTGAATTTTTTTTTCGAAACGAGTTTCACGACCCACTCAAAAGTTTAGCAATATAAAATGACCTTCTCAATATACATATTGTCAACTATCAATTAGAACTATTAAGATTAAAACGTCATAAATAACTTCAGTTCATATTTATTACAATTTTGTTAAGACGACACAAAAACACAATAAAGTATATTGATATCAAGAAACTTGTTACCGAAAGTCGAAAAGGAATTAAGATTTTTTTGTCGCCATTGACATTGCAACTCAATGTCATGATTCATGGCGAGTCAACTGGACCCCGAACGTTGTTGCTAATAATTTATTAAAATAACTACCAACAGCATGCACCTGTCAATAAATTATTTTAAGAATAATACCCCTTTTTTATCTCATTGTATATTAAGGAATTTTGCAATTTTTAACACACGTTTTCGAAACTAAAAGGTGCTTTCCAAATTGCAAGCTGCATACTTTAGAAGTATTGCGGCATACTACATTGTGTTCAATACTAACAACATAGTTTATATGGAGTTCTACTTTTTAAAGACAATTTAAATGTTCTCAATTTATTTGTTTCAGGTGCGAATTAATGTGTGTTTAAGCATTGAAGTCTACACAAACTCATGACAATAGTAGCCATTAAAATCGCGTAAAACTATAATATGAATGATAGTGCTCGTGTTATTAAGCGACACAGATTCATGCAACTGGATGGTCCACGGATTAAATGTAGGTATTATCTAACTGAGCTATTTATAAAAAACTGTTTATATTATTTTATTTTCTGTACAATATAAAATATTGGTTGTACAACCAATTGACATAAGATAAAAGTTATATGATGTGCCAGGGGCGGTATTCACCTTATAAGTAACAATGTATTATATTTTTTCTTAAATTTAATTATTTATGGCCAGTATATAAAATTGAAAAAATTAATTGTACGTGGAAAAAACATTTTTTTTTCATCATTTTTATTTATGAAATTTTAAAAACGTTTTTCGAAACACAATAAATATACTTTAATTATATTATTGTTTTTATAATGAACATAAAAATAATAACAGTTTCAAAAAAAAGTTATATCAGAAACCAATTTAAGTTGCTAAATCCGTTCTGTGATATGCCACATGTGAAAAATACCATAACAAGGATGTTACGTAAATAAGAAACTATTTAAAAATGTGATTACTTGTAAAACAGAACAAAAAGAATGATTCACAGGTAGTCACAGCAGACACTTTACCGCAATACAAAAACATTGGCCAATGTCCAAACGGTCAGATGAGAGTTGTGCCTTCCTTGCAGCCTTGGCAACAATAAATATAATTTTTGGCTGGAACTCTCTCTACATTTCCTTGCATCATTTTTCAAGGTCATAGCTGGCCTAACTTTCTGCAAAATCAATAACTAGAGAGAACAATATAGACGTTAAAATCCTTTAATTATAAAATGCTAAAGTTAAAAACTGCAATAGTAGAAAGCCACATAATCAAATGGATACCGTCTGTCCAATAGGCAGGTGTAAGATATATGACTAAAAATGATGACTAAGTAACTAATCTAGCTTAGTGTTTGGAGAAATTTTAATCTTACTATTTTTATTCTTTATGTATGCCTTGATTAAACCAGAAACGCATTATTAAGATATATAACTAATGCATGGGACCTCAAGACATTCACTGCAATACTCAATTTAGTAAGTCAAGGGTAAGAAGAGGGTAAGAACTTACATCACCTTTGCACCACCAACCTTGATAACTAAGATGTTATGTCCCTTGTGCCTGAAATTACACTGGCTCACTCACCCTTCAAACCGGAACACAATAATACCAAGTACTGCTGTTTTGCAGTAGAATATCCACTACTTTTTTAAAACCATTACAAAAATCTTATAAAAATCAATTCTTGTTTTGTTCATATTGTATTCATGCTCTGTCCATCTTATTGTGTTGCAACTACTTGAAACTTGTATGTTATTGTTGGCACTTGAATCAATTATTCTAGCATGTGGTACCATACGTATGCAAAATAGGTGAAGTACCAATCACAATTAAATGGAAAATAATAACAATATTTAATAGTATACATAGATTCTCATGATATTGTACAAAGAGAATGAACTTTTTTTAAATTGATGATTATCAAAGTTCCAGATACAAATAGACAACTGTACATATTATAATAGGATTGTATACTACATTTATGATATAAGCCACCACTATGAATGACATCATATAATAAAGATAAACCAGATGATGATTTTTAAATGATATATTTTCTAACATCCAGTTACTTCATTACAAAATTAATTACATTTATGTATGGTACGATTTTTTTGACTGTTTATTTTTTAAAGTTTTTACTTGTTAGTTTTTTTGATTTTGAATATTTATATATAAAATATATATTTGCTTTAAAGCATATACAGCATATACTTTTAAAGTATCCATAATTGCACAGTAGACAAAAATAGTTTAAATATTCTATTACTTATATTTATTATTATTTGTTTAAATTATAAATTTTGAGTATGCAGACCTTCATATAGCAATTATTTACAGTAGCATCTATAGCCTATTTGCACCATAGTAATAGAATAAAACTTTTATTATGGTATGGTATTTTAGTTGGTGGTAGAGCTTTGTGCAAGCTCGTCTGGGTAGGTACCACCCACTCATCAGATATTCTGCCGCAAAACAGCAGTACGTTGTATTGCTGTGTTCTGGTTTGAAGGGCGAGTGAGCCAGTGTAATTACAGGCACATAACATCTTAGTTCCCAAGGTTGGTGGCGCATAGATGATGTAAGCTATGGTTAACATTTCTTACAATGCCATTGTCTATAGGCATTGGTGACCACTTACCATCAGGTGGCCCATAAGCTTGTCCGCATTCCTATACAATAAAAAAAAAAAAGTTGAAGGAACCTATGGAAGTCAAATAAAGTGACTTATACATAGGTAAGGAATAGTGTTGTGTAATAATGAGGTATATTAATCAAGACCTGTCTGGAGTGAATAACTGAGCTATTAACAACTAACTCATTGGAGTAAGCTAAAGTTTTGAACATTTCGTTCAAAGCTAACAAACCTCATAAGTAACTAAATTTTTTAACCCTAATTTCTTGAATTTATATTTTTCTTATATCTTCTTTATATGAACAAAAGTATTGCTGTACAATAAAAATAAATCACTTATTTTTTTGTATTGTTTATTTAATTAATTTCATTGGTTGTAATAGAGTTACAATTTCTTAGAAGTAATAATTAATTCTTTTATGGATCTCACAATAACATTTGTTCAGACAAATTATAAAAATATAAATTATTTTCAACAACAGAAAAGCATTAAAAGTATAAGTGGTATTAGAAGACTCATTTTGTAACATCACAATAAAATACTAGTTTTTTACTTTATATATTCTTAGAAATATTTTTAGATAAGCATAAAAATATTAAGCTTATTAAATGATTAATATATTTTTTTAGTAACATAACCTAATACATTAACTGTATTATTTATTGTAGCTGTATGTTGATATGAAAACATGATAGTAAAAAAATCGGCATATTAATCTTTAAACTCTAAGGCTATATATTGAGTGATCTCAATATCAGCTCTTGGCTTACCAATAAGCATCACAAAAAGTATATATTGAGGAATAATAAAATGAATTAAATTTAAGAAAATAGGGGTAGACAACATACAAAGTAATACAGGTCAGTGACTCAATGTTTTGCCCTTCCATTTGAATCAGAATTATTAGACCTTGTTAGGCGATTAGTCATCAAAAACAAATCGGCGGAACTTTAACGTAAAAAGTGACATTTCGATTTTTGATAAGCGATACTATAATAATAATGTGAAACATTCTTTAAAATGATTATTTCAATGAAGCAAAATATTAAATTGTAATGTAAATTATTTAATATACTGAATGTTTCAAACGATCAGCATAAAGTAGAAAATGGCGTTAAGAATTTTTCGATTTTAACCAAGTTATGGCACCATATGGCGACGTGAAATGTTGGAAAAATTAATAAACATGAAACTTAGAAAACGTATTTAGCTAAATAAACCATTTAAAACAATAAAAAAAACTAAAAAAAGTACTTACCTTTATATTAAACTGACAGCAACTCACAGCACTAGAATTTCACTGTTACTTACAATGTTACCCTTTACAAAGGGCAAAATATAATTTAAATAAAATAAAGTTTAATACAGATTAAAAATTAAGCACTCCCTACCCTAAGTATAATTCATTTCAAATAAAAAATATTTATATTGGGGAATTTAGGGACGTATAAATTATCCATTTTACTAGTAATTCTTAAAGTGATTTAAGAGTCGGAACAAATGAAAATGTTAATATGGTTTCTCTAATTAGCGCGCTATTTATAAATAACTTCTAAAGGTTCTTAATATGCCTTTATATGTTCGCGCATATATGTTTTGACTTAGGGTTCCATGCAAAATAAGGATTAACTCAGTGTTCTGTGGTTTTAATAATTTAGGAACCGCTGCTCTACGCCATTAATGGGTGCGAGCAACGGGATTTAAGATCTAATTTAAGTAAAGTTAGAATAATTAAATACATTCACTTAGACAGTAACACTACCAGCCTGTATGCGAATCCTCAATCATCATGCCATGATGCCACACAAATTAAAAAACCTCAAAATGTATTAGGATAATATGGTCATCGCCATCTTACCAAAATTATGCTGCCAGCTCAGTTGCTTTTCCACTAAGACTGTTAGTTTCGACTGCCATTTTAGTTGTGCTTTTAGTTATTGGCGGATGTTTTTAGTAGTTTTAAAAAACATTTTTACGAAAATCGGTACCATAGTTTACAATTACAAAAATGAATCAACTCGGTCTCGGAGTGCTCAGTGTATTGAATAGTTTTCATTCGTGCGAAATTCAGCCGAAACCGATACTAATATATAAAATTGAAGATTTTATTAGTTTGATCCGGCTAATCTCAGGAACTACTGGTCCGAATTTAAAAAAATATTTTTGTATTGTATAGTCCTTTCATCGAGGACTAGCGACCCGCCCCGGCTCGCCCTAGTAGCAGAGTAAATATTTCTAAAAACGACAGCGGGACGGGGCGCGTGATCGCGCAGGCGGTTGCATCGCGCGTTAGTATTATCGGTGTGAGACCGCTTGAATTTAAAAGTGAGCGATAGTTTTAAAATTACGATAACTCCTAAGATTTTAATTTAATATGGGTGGTGTAAACTTGTTAAGGGCAATTATAATATACATGAAATGCTTAAAGTAAATAACGTATTTAATTTGATAAGGATTAATATCATATCCGTTTTTATAGCTTTCCAATTTTCGCATTATTAAGTAACATTTTTTTATAAATTAAAGTGGGTATAGTTAGATATCCTTAAAAGATAGACACATGTCATCGCGTTTCTGTAGATCAATGAAAGGAGAACAATTTCGCCATACATTATTTTGTTATAATTCAAAGGGATTTTACAGCGTTTTCGATGAAAGCTCCCAATCGGCTGGTTTTTTTCAGACTTCTTCAACATTTATCGTCGTATTTCAACAATTTTACAGAAAACAATATTAAATTATACACGTAAACCTTCCTATTGAATCACTTTATCCATTGTAAAATGATATCCATGAAAACCGTATGAAAATCCGTTCAGTAGTTTTTTAGTTTATCGCGTTCATACAGACAGACAGACAAGAAACACTTTGTTATATAATATGTAGTGATAGTTAATTATACGCTGATGAAATCGCGGGACTCAGCTAGTCAAATCATATAAGTAAACGTTCGAGATATGAATGGCTTTAATTTATTGAAAGTACATTAACGTAAATTTTGTAGTACTTTTGTAGATTTTGTAGTACGTAAGGCATCACTGGAGATTTTAAGTCTAATGGGAGATAAAAAAGACATGGCATGATTTCTTTACAGTATTTTTTTTATGTAAGAAGGGGCAAGCGAGCATGAGGATCACCTGATGGTAAATGACTACCACCGCCCATGGACATCTGCAACATCCGAGGACTTGCAGGGGCGTTGCCGGGCTTTGAGGAAAGAGTACGCTCTCTTCTTGAAGGTTTTTATGTCATATCGGTTCGGAAAAGTCGCCGGCGAAAGCTGGTTCCACATAGTGATTGTGCGAGGCAGGAAATGCCTTAAGAAACGCACTGTTGTGGATTTCCAGACATCGAGGCGGTGAGGATGGAATTTTGAACCTCGGCGCGATGTCCGGTGGTGAAATTCAGCGGCCGGGACTTAACCAAACAACTCCTCAGAACACTCCCTATGATAAATGCGATAGAGGATGTAGAGTGACCCAACATCTCTCTGCAAATCTAAAGGATCATGCCGGTCTGTAATAGCTTGGTCGTCGACAATTCGAACTGCTCTACGTTGAGCGGTCAAAAGGAAGAAGCTGGTGTGGAGCTCCCGCCCAGAAGCCTTGAATCGCCCTCAATTCATCAATCGTTAAGTGATGCTCAAAATTGACGCTTAAATTGTAAACGTGCGTATATTGAGATTTGGTTTTAACAGCGTCTCAAATATTTGAGTCGGATTTAAATATTATTTCAGTATCCTGGCATCGAGACTAGAATAGTAGTTGACAGACGTTATTGAACAGTTGGCATTTGGCAACACTACAATATCGATCGATAGTACGAGATATTTGAAAATCGCCATTTCGAAATTTCGTTAGACCAAGTGGAAGTGGTAGTGATTCTAGCTTCAACTTTTGGTAGAATTCCGATGTGTAAAGTCTGGTAGCAACAGCTTTATGTAAATCGAGCAAGACAATTTAGTGCATCTATGTGACATTTAATCAGATAAGCTGTAAATAATTTAGTTTTCCTGCATGTTAAATCCTGTGAATTGGTACTGGTGTTTGTCTATTAATTAAGGGATTTAATATTATGCAAAACAATGTCTAATATTGCTGCCGGGGTATGGTCTTTTTTTCATAATAAGTTTGTTAAAGTCTGTGCATCTCTTTCGACTTGCTATCGGAAAATCTTATTACTTGCCTCTTCAGTCTTCGTATTGGTTTTTTGTATATATCTCGCATACCATCCAATTTCAAAAGATATATTTCTAACTAGGGAGTTTTGGGATCAGATAATTTGTTTTCTTGTAATTGTTTTCTTCATAACAATTACATATATAAAATACTCACTAATAAATGACAGGATCCCAAAACGGGGGTTTTACTTTGCATTCTCCTTATTAATACTAACAGTTATATCGGTCCTACTCAAGCACTTAGCCATATATTATTTCTAATCTTTTGATGGGCTCCTATTTTGTGTTTAGTTTTATTTTATCTGCTGACAAAATGCACCAAGTGATTTTGCATTTGTAACAAAGCTAACTAAAAGTTTTATCTAACAAATGGTGAGTATATAATATTATATCGGTGTATGCTTGTTGTATGTTTTTAGTTTGTGATTTAATATTAAGTAAGTTATCCTATCAGTATAATTATATGCATTTAATTAATGTTTTAGAAAAACAGTTTGTCATCCTGAAACTGGAAATTGTCATAATCTTTTGTAATTGGGTAATTTATATTTGTGTGGAACGACAAAGCACATGGAAGAAGTCAATAAAGGTCACCCTGAGCTGTGGTAGTTTACAATGAGAGTATATCACCTTAAATGCCAAAATACACTTGTATGCTTAGAATAATAACGCTTAGAACAATCGTTTCATTTATAGTGTCATTCAAAATTGATGCAATTAGATTTAATGTGTGCATAATTGTCTTAATTACATTCACCAATGTGCACACATACGGCTGTGTTATGTTGCAAGTGAATAGACATTTCCCCCATAAAGCTAGGAAATCCTGTTTTCATTTGAATTATGAAATATATTTTTTTGCATTTAATTAATTTGAATGAACACTAAAAAACAATACAACCTACGTATTCAGAAGTAACAATTCATCAGACAATAATATTTGACAGTACTCTTTTTTTCATTATAATTAATCAAACCACACAGAGGATTTCTGACAGTAAACATACAAAAACAAGGTGATAAATAGTATTTGCATATGGAATAAGGCCGGAATATGTAAGAAGAAAGAATATAAATTTGGATTTCACTAATAACAACACATACATATAGCTTGGAATAAGATCAACTCCTATTATAATCAAACTTAAACTATTATTTTTGTGTATTTAGTTGGCTTCCAATATTCTACTCTTCAATTAAGTTTTATTTTATCTATCCATAGAGCAGCAGCATGCGGATCCGAAGGAAAGTTAAAAAAAATTACATTTGATGAATAAGTTTTTATAATTAAATATTGCAGTATTGTTTATTTAATTTTATTTAATCTATTATTATTATGATTAGCTTATTTTTTTAATTTGTTAATAATATTATTAAGTGTTGCTTTTATTTTATGTATAATCAATAAAGAAAATAAAATAAATATTTCTTATTATAAGAATGGTATTAATGTTTTATTTATAAATAGTTTAAAAAAGTAAAAACAATAATAATTTTAAATATTGACTAGATTTATTATTTTTAGATTTTTTTAAATATTTTTTCCATAGGTGACAACATATTTTTTATTGTAATGGTGTCTTTTGTTTACTAATTATTTTTATGTTTTGGTGGATGTATTTACCTAAACTTATAATTTGCCAAACTTCGATCAACAATAGTACTAGATAACGCTACACGAACCAAAACAATACTTAAATGTGACCGCCCACTGACTATACCGTAATATGGAGAAAACGATGTAAAGGTTTCATAATTTCAACCTAAACTATGTCTTGTTAGCGAGCAATAAAGTGCGGTTTAGATCTTATTAACGTTCACTTACGATCTTACGCCATGAATGACAGCGATAAGAAATATACAATTTCTTTTGTTCCAAACTCAACTTTTTATTTACATTAAAACCTTACTAAATACAAATAACATTTAAAAATAATTATTATACAAGTCGTGACCGCGTGGAATGGTGGCAAGAATGCTAGCAGCATTTCCCCTTTGAATCGCAATTCCGATTCTCTGGGCGAAAAATGAACTAGCCCTCCTGTCACCAGTGGAGGCAATAAGGCGGGGAGTAATATTTTGGATGAATTTTTTGGCACTATTACTCCAAGGTCCAAGCGTTTCAACTGCAAACGGAACAAAAATATAATTTGGAATAACTCAACTTTATTTCATTAGTAATAAAGGAGATAATTACAGACATTTTATTTACGCCTTTGTAGCGCTTATTTCTACCAATTTTGACACCTTAACGTTGGTATGATTGGACCATACTAATTTGAAATTAGCTTACAATTGAATTGGTGCTGTTATTGGGGTCCTTTTTGAAGCGCTTGCCAGTAATCCAGTACAATATTGATCGAAGTTGCCAAATAGTACTATCACCGGCCCTTTACACTTGCAACATCCGAGAACTTACAGGTGCCGGCCTATGAGGAAGGAGTACGCTCTCTTCTTGAAGGTTTTCATGTCATATCGGTTCGAATAAGTCGCACACTGTAAGTCCTTTTTTAATAAAATTGCGCGAGCTGCTCACTATGACATTTTATCGTGACGACTCAAGCGACGTTGAACGTATTCCGCCCCTTAAGGCTGCATTGAAATTACTTTAATCCGCCTGGCCCTACGCACTTTTCGAGCGTTATTATTCTAAGTTATTTATTTAATTTTTAAATTATCTATAAAGTAAACTTAAAATATTTATAAAAGACAAGATATAAAATTATGTAAGTATTATTTAATAAGATAAGCGACATGAGCGGCTATACCAATAAATATTGTAAAGGGGATGATCAGTTTAACATTGCTGTCTTCTTTTTTTCAAATGTCAAATCATTGATGACAGAAAGAGATATCGCTTTTTAATTAAACACCAGCTTAACAATGTTTGAAAGTAAGTACTGAGATGTCTAAGAGATTATCTTATCAGTTGCTTTTGATAAGGTATTCATTATCATCGTCGCCTGTCTCCTGTAAGTATTTGACATAATGCATTCATGAAATTAATTTGACAGCTTTGTCATTAAATTCTCTTCATAGTTTTTAGCGTATTTTTTTTTCTTTGTTTGGCTGTCAAAAGTTATGACAATAATTTTACTTTCAGAAACAATGAGTAATGTCTTATGTCAGGGCCTTCGCTCTCCTGTTAGAAGGTTAGCAGGATTGAGAAATACAAAAGCCATATCAACCTCAATAGTCCACAATGAAACCATACTAGTCAAGAATAATGATGAATTTGTAAATAAGGTTAGTTTTGATTGAAATGAGTAAAAACTTGTTTTTTGTGACAATTTAAAGCTGTATTACTCATTGACGGATGAGAATTTTTAATAATGTAAGAATAGCCCACCATATTCATAGAATTAAATGTAGAAAATATGATATGTCGAAGCCAACTAGCTTAATTAGCCGTTCAATTAACAGCCTAGCCTCTTTACTAAACAGGGCCGTTTAATTAGCTTCCTGAATAATGTTAAGCCATTTGATCAAAGGGCTTGGATCGATGACATTTAATTACTTGCCTAGCCTGTTCATTTCAATCAACAAATTTTATGAAAAATAGTACAATGGAAGAGTACAGTGACCATAATAATGTGAATCTAAGACAGAGTAGGTACCGTTTAGATGAATGTTCTCATCCTCCCAAATCAAAGTCAATTGAGTAATGATGGCAGGTGTGAGTTAGCCCACTTAACCAGCTATTTAATTAGCCAGCCAGTTTAAAAAATGTTAAAGGTTGAATATAAATTAGGAAGCTAGTTAAAATGTGCTGTTTAGTAAAGAGGCTAGGCTGTTGATTGAACGGCTAATTAAACTATTTGGCTGCGATATATATATTTTTTATGTATGCAGAAGGTAGGATCTAACCAGACAGCTTTGCTCAAATCTCG
This sequence comes from Nymphalis c-album, assembly GCA_963151315.1. Taxonomy (NCBI): domain Eukaryota; kingdom Metazoa; phylum Arthropoda; class Insecta; order Lepidoptera; family Nymphalidae; genus Nymphalis; species Nymphalis c-album. The sequence continues at coordinate 1,794,032 of OY720601.1, forward strand.
TACTAAGTAAAAAATCAAAGGATTATATATAACACAACACAACAACATCTAATATATTATGTCTCATGTGCCTGTTAAACTGGAAGTCTAGGTGGTAGGACTTTATGCAAGCCCGTCTGAGTGAGTACCATCAGCTCATTACACATTCTACATTCTACTGCTAAATAGCAATTCTTGGTAGTGTTGCATTCCGGCTTAAAGATTGAGTGAGCCAGTGTATTAGCAGGCACAAGGGATATAACAACCTCGTTCCCCTAGGTTGGTGGTGCATTGGCGATGTAAGAAATGGTTAATATTTCAAACATTGCTAATGTCTATGGGCAGTGGTGGCTACATAACATAATATTTGACGGGCCACCTACCAAATATTAAACCACACCAAAAGTAAAGGACATAAGTTTTAATAATAATCACTAAAGTAGTAGTGTCGTAAGCTTGTCTGGGTTGGTACTATCAAACTTTATGTCCTTGTGTGCTTAAATGAAGTGTGAAACACAGACTAATAATAGTTATATTTACATTTACGAGCCGGTTGGCGTGGTTGGTAAGACGCTTGCCTTACACGCCGCAGGTCGTGGGTTCGATTCCCACCCAGGACAGACATTTGTGTGCATGAACATGTCTGTTTGTCCTGAGTCTGGGTGTAATTATCTATATAAGTATGTATTTACAAAAAAAAATGTAGTTTATGTAGTATATCAGTTGTCTGGTTTCCATAGTACAAGCTCTGCTTAGTTTGGGATCAGATGGCCGTGTGTGAATAATGTCCCAGGATATTTATTTATTTATTTATTTGAATGTCAGAAACAGCATGAGTCTTAAAAAGTTCTTGAAATTTTATAGCATTTGAAAGTGGTCAAACACATTTAATAATATATTTTGCTTAATTTTTGTGAACAAAACAGTGATTTGAAGTGTTAGTTTACGGAAAAAGCAACATCATGTATTAGTTATTCTATTATTATGAGATGTTTTATTGCATTATCTTTCTTATTTAGTGTACAAACAAAATTTCATATATCTCATATTTTTACAGGTAATGAACAATGAGAAGCCAGTCATAGTGAATTTCCATGCTGAATGGTGTGAGCCTTGTAAAATTCTCACACCAAAGCTGAAGGAACTTATAGAGCCCCTTACCAACTTAGATCTGGCTGTGGTTGACGTGGAAGATAATGCTGAACTTGTCCATGCATTTGAGGTAATACTTCTTTCATATTTGGTGTATCTATCCGCTCATCATTATTCCACAACCAATTTCAGTAAGGGATGATACTTGGGATTGTTGTGTTCCAATTTTAAGAATTAGTGAGCCAGTGTAACTACAGGCAACTTTATGCCTGTGTATGACATATCATCTTAGTAGTAAGGTTTGTGGTGCATTGACGATTGATAGCACCAATGTGTAATGGTCTGTTGCTAGTGTGCCTACCTATTTGATTTTTTTTTATTGTATAGGAAGGCGGACGAGCATATGATCCACCTGATGGTAAGTGGTCACCAATGCGCATAGACATTTGCATTGTAAAAGATGTTACCATCGCTTACATTGCCAATGTGCCACCAACCTTGAGACTAAGATGTTATGTCCCTTGTGCCTGTAATTAAAATAAAGAAAAAACTTATGTAATTTCTATACTTTACTGTAGAACTACCATTATTGTGATTTCTCTTTGGTAACAAATTGTTTTAAATTTATTTATTTCTTTTCACAGGTTAAAGCGGTGCCAGCTGTCATAGCAATTAAAAATGGCCTCATAGTTGACAAGTTTATTGGCTTGGTTGATACGGATATGATTAAAAATTTAATAGACCGCATGTGTGGTAAAAAGAAAGCCACATAAATGAAAAAGTAAAGTTCTCTGATTATCTTTTTATATCTTGCCTCTGACGATGATATTTAATTTGACCGTAGGTATTCTTAGATATAGTTTCTTTTTATTTAATTAAAGAGATAACAAAAGAATTAGTGTTTGAACTATGTAATTAAAAAATCATGTATATTTATTTGTAATAAATTATAAAATACGTAATGAAGGGTACAGTGTATGTAAATAACGGCGTGACAATATAAGGAATGCTTATTTAGAATATTCGGAACAAGGGTATCACTTTAATTTATAAAACACAATAGTCAAATAAAACTCGGTACCATAACTAGTGCCAAGCTGTGTATTAAAAAAGAAATATTTCAAATTTTACCAAGTGTAAAATTTCAAATATTGTTTATTTTAAAATTATTTATCTTATAACCTATAAAATTATCCATTAAAAATCGAAATATATTGAAAAAGATTTTTTTGTCAATGTAATGAAATCGTTGCGAAATTACACTTATTAATTAATTTTTAATTTTCGTTTATTACAAAAAAATATGCCTATCTTTTATTTAAGTTATAGTCTATATTATACAAAAAAAATTAAATTATGAATATTTCACAGCTATAGACTAATCTTTTACCAAAGATAGATCTGAGCTTAGAGAAGTATGTAATATTCTAAACCGAAGCCAGCTTATCTTGAGTTGTATATAGTGCTTATTAGTTTAAGAGTTAAAGATATGTTCTAGTTATCATTAATAAAGGTTTTTTTTAATTTCTCTTTATTTTTTATTTTTTTCTAATCTTTTTGTAATTGTTATTTATTAAGCTGATCGCGTAGTACCTTCTTATTGTGTTGTGATTTTTTAAGATATGTTTTTGGTGTTCAAATATTTTTCAAGCTCAAATATAATGTCGAGGTGATTACTGTTTAAGAGAAAATAGAATCTTCAAATTTACAGAAGATTAGTTTAATTTATCATTAGCATGAACGAGAGAAACCGGCTGCAAGAAATAGGTTGTTAAGTACAATTTTTATGTAACACTTGAACGCCTCCCTTAGTAGATATATATATATATATATATATATATATATATATATATATATATATATATATATATATATATATAATGTATGTATATCTGTCTATAAGTATTATTATTAATTAACGCTCCGTGAATGTAGAGCTTGTAGTTAAATAATTGTTAGATATTAGATAGGATTAGATCCCTAGAAGAATTACCTTGCTTATGATGAAACCCTCCTCTAAAGCCACTGTGGTTCCAAACTTTTCGAAATTTTTATCAATGCTAACTATTGGGTAATGTTTTACTTGAAAAGTTAAATAAAAAAAAAATGTACACTGTTCTATTTTCAATTTTGAAATTTATCTTTGCGATAGGCGAAGTAGATAGATAAGTGTTTATTATTCCTTCCGAATTGATGTGTAGTTGAATTGTATTCTAATTATAGTAGTTTCAGTATAAATGTCTAATATATATACATATGGTATTTTCAAAACCAATCATATTGTATGGTAACACGTTTTGGTATTTGTCAGGAGTTGATCAAGCTCATACATGAGCGAGCGGTATTGGATCGAGTGTTGCGTTGGCAATTTGTTGCTGGTAATGCGTTAATAAGGTACTCCACAAGTTATTTTATTATTGCAAGGCCATCCGGGTCTACAGCCTCTGATTCCATTCAAGATATATCGATTTTTTTTAAGTAATATAGAATCACCTGTTGTCAATCAAAAATAGTTCCGATGCCTCAACTTTGTCAGGGCGCTTAAACAGCTGAATCCGACCAAGAACCATTTACGATGCTTACAATATCTATGAAGTATCTATTTTGTTTAAAGTAATTTATCTTTGAGAATGTTTAAAATTAACGTATCGAATTACATACTATACTTCTTATAAAGTTTAAAGGCAAATGTTTTTGTGCAACTAAAATTATATATACTCACATATAAATTGATATATATATATACTCTTGTCAAATCATTATAATGTATGTATTATCTATTTACAATCAATCTATTATCTATTCACAAATATTAAATATAATCAAAAATACTTACCTATTATGTAATCAAGTATTAGGTCTGTGTTCCTAAAATAAAAATATTGGAAAATGTAATGTATTTTTTCAATTCAACAGTCTCAAAACCCTAGAATAATAACGCTTAGATTAGAGCGTTAATTTCATTTATATTTTATAGTTTCGCTTAAATTTGCAGCAACATTAGAATTAATGTGTTACGCACACAGTGACATTGTAATTACATTCACTGACTGCACATACGACCGAATTATGTTAAAAGTAAATAGACATTTCCCCCATAAAGCGAAGAAGTTGATACTGTATGAATTTGAATTATGATATACTAGCGTTTTCCTCGCGGTTTCACCCGCGTATTGCCCGTTCCCGTGGGAACATGGGAGCAAATTGTAGCCTATATTACTCGCTGATATGTAGCTTTCCATTGGTGAAAGAATTATTAAAATCGGTTTAGTGGTTTAGATGTGAAAGCGTAAAAAAATCATCAAAATCGATTCACCCAGTCGTAAGTTATGAGGTAACAAACACAAAAAAAAACACGAATTGATAACCTCCTCCTTTTTTTGAAGTCGGCTAACAAGCAAACTCACATTCGCATTTATAAAACAGTAAGGATTTGCATTTAGTTTATTTAATTGCAGTATTATTTAATTTTACTGTTATTATTATAATGATCTCATTTTGTCTGTTGCTTTTATTTTATGTGAAATCATAAAAAAATAAAATTAAAGAATATATATTATGGTATAAACAGCTAATGTTTTATATATAATTTAAATACGTTAAAATTTTTAATTCATAATAAGAATGAATTTTATTATTTAAAATATTAAGCAATCGTGGTAAATATTTTTTCCATACCTGACAACATTTTTTTTAAACAGTTTTAATTTCAGGAGTATGGAGTTATGGACCAAGGAGTCTCCTAATTTTATATATATTTGTACATACATCTATTAACACATAGGTTTTTCTAACATTTAATATATTATTTTAAATAAAGGTTTAGGTTAATAAAACACAAAGTCCACGTACCACTTTATTTCAGGATACTTTGATATTCATAATATAACATAAATCAACGTCTACCAGCGGTTTTCACTCGACATCTAAGGAAATATCATCTGCATACATTTTTAAAGTACGTAAGCGGTTTACAACACAAGAAAAACATTAAAAATTCTGTACATTTTTATTTATTAAGAAATACCGCTTTCAATACATAACGAAGAACACGTAACAGTTACATTGTGCAATTTTAAACTTTAATACATCGACATAAGAATGACAATATTTTTCTTGAAACCAATATGCAAGTATGTATAACTTTAACGCAAGCGGCGCCGGTCCAAGTGGTGCGTTCTGAAAACACATCTTTGTGGACGGATCGTGCTTTCATATTTACAACCTTCCAATTTATCTAAAATTCAAAAATATTTGGAATTTCTCATAAAAACAATACTTGTGTGACGCCATTTTAAATTGAAGACATAATAAACAATAAATACTGAAAACTGTTATTGCATTATTATATTAAATTTTCCAACACGTTAGCAAATGGCGACACTGCGTATAAATTATTTTGAATATCTTAAAATGTACCATAAAATATTGTGTCCAACGTTTTTAAATTATAAAATTAGTATTTCTCACAATTTACATACAGTTTCTTTAGACGCATCTGAAACTTGACATATTTACAAAAGAAATAAATAAAAATTCGTGATAAGTGAAAACCCGCGGTTCATAAGTACACCGAACTCTTAACATTTAACATCTCAAGAGCACAACTATATTAACAGTAGCCTAAACAATATTATCATATCGGCTATACACTCTCACGATTATAAAAAATCAGTCTAAAATATATTAATAAGGCAACTTGCGAACAAATATAGGTATACAGGTCTGTGCACGTTCATTGGAAATGGCGGGAAAAGGTTACAGATTAAAATATTTTTTGACATAACTGGTTGTTTATGACCATGAACGCGAACAGACAGCTGACGTTAGAGCGAGATGCATATACATCACACGTTTCCTAATCACTATTCATAGCCATTTTTTTAAATAGATAATAG